>JAODKN010000063.1:25345463-25362249 GCA_026774425.1 Petrocephalus zakoni
GGTTCCTTTAAATCAGAGCTAGATAAAATTTTAACAACTCTGAGCTATTAGTTAAGTTCTCCCCAAACAAGCTCGATAGGCCGAATGGCCTCCTCTCGTTTGTATATTTCTTATGTTCTTATTAAAATTCGCCTGTTTCAGCAACTATCTGCGGGTACCCGACTCGGTGCAGGACTCTGCACCAACAGTACAGCTCAACCGTTTAATTATATCACCTCGCCAAGCACAAGAAACCTTGCATCTTTTCCGGCTCACTCTTAGCAGGTCCCTTTAATTATAATCGCATCAAATCCACGTGAATGCTGGGTTGGGTCTCTGATGCTGGAACTAGGAACCGATGTCCATCCATGCGAGATAAACTACATTAAGCTTGCAAAGCCCCCTTCATTACTATATAATAAGACAGAGCTATATAATGAGAAACCTGCAGACCTCTGAGAAATGTGAAATGCAATATGGGCCAGCCCCAGAGCATTATGAGAATTAACATTGTCATTTCTGTCATTTTTGAACAGATCCCCCTTTATTAAGTTACCTTTTTACTATTAGCTCTTGTACCCATTAGTTACACTTTATGTCATATTTCATAATGATATATTCTGTGCATGAGGCAGTAAAATGAGATCAGAGAGATAACCAATGAGATTATATAGGAGGTGTGTCCAACCAACTAGAAGAGGCAGGACCAAGGCATCTGATTGGTTGGTCTGACATCTGACACAAGATCTGATTGGTTGATCTGACATCTGACACAAGATCTGATTGGTTATCTATCTGAACCAGTCATTTTTCATTCTGCTCTCAGAATATTTTTGTGTAAATAAAACTCCCATTAGGATGCGTGGAGTTTGCATATTCATTTTGGAATCTCAAGTTTCCTCCAGCAAACATGCAATTAGGCCCTCTGGAGTCTCTGAGTCACCCACAGTGTGGGAGAGACTCCAGGCGACCCCAATCAGGGTAAGCGGTCGGGAGACGGATGTATATTCTGCTTGTGATTTCAATTACAATTCTGAGGGATTTAATGGGCGACTGAATGTATTTCTGTTATGGAAATGAGAGCTCATGTGCGGTAATAGCAAAGGAAGTACCAATGGCTAATAGGTCGACTAACTGGATACGGTTCTCTGATTAATATAAAGATCAGTAAGAAAGAAGGCCAGGGTTTTTCCCACTTGTGAATGAAAAAGCTTAAAGTACAAAGAGCACAGTGCCGAGTGACCTTGTTGCCTACTCTTCCACCAATCACTGTGTGCTCACTTCCCAAAAATTCTGAGCATATTTTTTTCAGGAGCATGAGTTTCATTTTTTAACACAGTCACTGATTTTTAAATTTGACAGCAGCTGGCCATGCACCATTACACACCTCTGATTCTTTACTCAACAGCTGGTTCAGTTGAATTTAATGAAAGGAAGGCCCTTTCCACAGTAATCAACCAATAACAGATGTGCCAGGTTATTAGTCTGAGTCATTAGAAATGTACATATCTTTTCTGGGGCAGATGGAGTCTTGTTTCAGAATGATGTTGAGGACGCCCCCTATTTACATCCCCTCCCTTCAATCCATGCTGACAGAGACAGAAGCTCGGCTCACCTCCCCCAGCTCCTCATGGGACTGCTCCGCATACGGGGTCTCCCGCACCGCCTCCATGGGCTCCGGCTCCAGGTAGGAGTCGTCCTGCCGCTCTGATGTGTCGCTGTCGCTTTCCTCGCTCTTCTCCAGCCCCTCGTTCTCAGACTCCTGCTCGTTCTCTCGGTCCGATTTGTCAGAGTACAGGTCCGGGTCCTTGAAGTGCTCACTGTCATTGAAGCTGCGGGAAGGTTGGGGGTGTAGGGTGAGGTGGGGGGGGAAGGGGCACCATATTAAGGCTCCATCACTTGGAAAAATGAAGAACCCAAATGATATTGCTCATGCGTTGCTTAGGCAAAAAGTCAAAGTTGAAAGGTCAAAGGTGGAAGGTCAATGGAAAAAGGTCAAAGGTGAAAGGTCAATGGCAAAGGATAAAGGTGGAAGGAGGTGAAGGAGAAGGAGGGCTCACTGGAAGCCCTCGTGGCCTTGCAGGTTGTTGGAGCGTAGCAGGTCATACAGGCGGACATGGGAGTGTTCGGCCCCGGATCCCGGCTCCTCCTTGCCCTCCCGGATCATGGTGCGCTTCAGTAGGCCAGAGCACTTCAGCGCCAGCTCCAGGGCGTCCATCCAACAGCGGCCTGGACACAGGGAAGCGTGGCGTCACTATTCGGAGCCCGCCGTTCGTCCGGGCACCAACCCGGACGCAGGACACCGACCCGGACGCAGGACACCCACAACGTCTCCATGTGCCCCATCTGACAGGTACTCGGAGCCCGCCTTCCGTTCGTCCGGGCACCGACCCGGACGCAGGACACCCACAACGTCTCCATGCGCCCCATCTGACAGCTTTGCCTCTTACCGTCGGACTCGGACGCGGCACGGAAGATAAGGTGGCTGCTGGGGAGGGGTTGAGTGATGGAGCCCACTGCCTCCCCCTTGGGGCCCTGGAAGAGAAGAGGGGGCTGGTGGGTGAGGGGTACAGGCAGAGGCAGCCTCTGTGCCCACAGGGCTGAGGCTATGGATGTGGAGAGCGAGTAAACAGTGGCATACGTGTGTGTTTCTGTACGGATGTGTGTGCGCACCGCCTGTGTGTGTTTCTGTACGGATGTGTGTGCGCACAGCCTGTGTGTGTTTCTGTACGGATGTGTGTGCGCAGCCAGTGCAGTGACTCACTCAGCTGATGTGCCATGAAAGGGATGCCAGGCTTTAGCAGACACTGACAAGATCCCTCTGAAAGGCACCCGACCAAGGGGGGATTTGCGGGATTACGGGGGTAGAGGCCCATCTGCACCGCCAAGCATGGCTGCTGAGCCCCTGATTGGCAGCTGAAGCTCAAGTTTGGATTTTTAGGCCGTGGTTACAACGTGGGCTATTTCAGAAGGCTCGCATGCGGGGCGCTTTTTATTCAATAGCGAACAAGCGATTCTCCATCAACCTGATTACTTCACATATTCATACTCCTCTAAGGATTCCTGTAATCCTCATGTGATGCAAAAAAGTCTGAGAGTAGCTGAAAGCACAAGGAATTATGGGTCATTCGTAATCAATAATATGTATGCGCTTGACTGCATTGACTACTTTGTAAAACAGAGGGAAAGTGCAGCAAGATTGTTTCATGATTCAAATTTCTTATTAGTCTGAAGACAGATCAAGGTGGAGGGATAGAGGTGAAAGGTCGCTGCACCTTGACGGCCCAGATGGACTGCTCCAGCGGGTGGAAGAGCTTGAAGCAGAAGCCGTCCTTCTTGGAGGGCCTCTCGATGAGCTCACAGGCGCCCAGGAGCACGGTGCCCACCCACTGGCCCTTCTTGGGCGTCTTGTAAATCAGCAGTACTCCCGGCTTCAGCACACACCACAGCTTGGTCCAGCTCTTCAGTGTTCCCCGGATCTGTTTGTACGGATGGACCCAGCGCTGTCGAACCTTGACTCAAGCCGTCCCGTCTCCCGTACCCATGCCTGGCGACACTAACGCCCCCTGACCTTGAGCCAGTCGGCCATGACGATGACGGACGGATCCGTGATGGTGCTCAGCAGCTCCTTGGTGGCACGCTTCTTCTCCTCCCTGTAGTTCTTCTTCTGGACCTGCAAGAATGAGGACCTCATCCGAAACTTGACACCATTCAGATTGATGCTAAGGTCAAATTAGCAGCAGTAAGGGAGGCTGGAGTAGAGGCTAAAACACATTCTCGGGCTGGTTAGAAGCTAATTTCACATCATGATTAGTGAGTTCTGGTCATCCAGGTTACCTCCTGAAATGGTGCACCCATCTGAACATGCATACCTTGAGGGACTCCTTCTTGGTAAGCTTGCACCCGGAGACCGCCACGTCTTTGTCAGACCCGTTGTAAAGCTTTGACTCTGACTGTGGGGAGGATAACACTCATTAAAACATCTGAGCGGGATTGAAGAGGGTGCACCAGGCACCACTCATACCAAAGTGACACCACATTCCCATGGAGCATCTCTTCCAGGTGTAGCATGTGAGGCAGGACAGCTCAGTGATACACAGGAAACCCAGGCCAGGCCATGTGATTGCTTAACCCCGGCACATTTAATGGGCCATCGCCTCGATTCCCTAATTAATCTCAGGCCCCCGAGCACCATGCATTTCCGTGTGAGACTGCCTGTAAATCACATACCCTTCAGTTCCACCAGAAATTCATGTCGATAAATTAGAAGATGTCTCAAAGGAAAAAGTACGTAATTAATTTAATCACGGAAGTGCTCTTTTCACTTGCAGCCCTGCTTTATTTGTGGTTCGTTATGTCTGTGTTTGTCTGATGTACTCATGCAATGCTGAGGAACCTTATTTACTACGCCACCTAGGGGTGCGCATAGTGAAACACATATGACTTCTGGCCTATGAGAAGCCTGGTCACTTGTGGTCCAACTCACCAATTGACAAAAGTGAGTAAAGACCCGACTGAATTCTGGCTTATGGAAAAAAATGGCAGTCAGGACATTGAGCTGGGGGGGGGTACCTACTATGTGTAATCACAGAGTGAGGATGGTCACAAAATCAGGAACAAGAAGCTAACCTAGGCCTCAAGGAACCTAAGTGAACGAAAATGTGGGAGAAACTGAAACTGAAATTCAGAGCAGGCTAAAACATCAGTATAGGCTATAGTACTCCGTAGCATAGAACACACACAACGTAGTTCATTATGACCATTATGATGTTGGAAAATGGATGGATGGATGGATATTTAATTTTTTTTATTTTACATAATTGTTTTATCTAATGTGGGACTACGTGTCTCTCGGGTTTTGTTACTCAGACACGCTGACAGACACATTGGCATTTACAACTGTACCTACTGTGCATTTGTTTGCCGTTTTAATAAATAACTTCAAAACAAATTCTGTTTTCCCTGCTGAGGTGACCTATGAACCCAAAACCAAACAGTGAATTTTGTATAGTGTTACACTCCAGTCCCCATTTATACATTACAAATGAGTAAATGTATTGTGAGAACAATGCTACAATGAGGAGTTAGGTGAGCAGGCTGTCAGGCACATGCCGCGTAGGGTATTAATTGCTGCGCTTATTCACCCATCTCCAGTAACCAGGAAGAAACCACAGGCCTCCAAATTCTCTTCCGAAACCCTCAGTACTCTCCTAACTCTGCCCTGTGTGCCGTCAGTACGGCTCCCTGCTCTCCCACTGTCCCCTGTAACGGCCGTGATTTTCCCCAGATTATGGTCCCGCCCCCTTCACGTCACATGGTTCCTGCTGCACAGGGCGCGTGTGGCACATGCGGATTGACTGTTCCGAAAGCAGTATCCTGGCTGCTCCTGTCCCATAGCGCGCGCGCGTGCGTGCAGCTCGACGGGAAAGCCCAGCACGCAGAGCGGGCCCTTTCAACCAGGGCATCTTAGCCGAAGATGAGTTCTGCACGGTACCTTGCTCTTAGATATGGAGTTGGAGGGGTCCTCTTTGAGCTGGGAGACGTCATCTTTCCCTCGATCAAATCCTGTGAAGAAAAAACCCAAGCCAGGTTAGGGGCGCACATGCTGCGGGAAATGGGATGGTAATGCTTGGCTCATGTGGCGCCCCCTCTTGGTGACCTCCTGCTATGCAGCATGTTTACGTTCACCACACAGGATTGGTGTTCCAGTTACGCATATTTACATCAGTGCCGCTCTCAGGGGAAAGCAAACAACTCCAGATGACCCCGAGCGAAACCGCAGACGGGCAGCAAGGTCAGTGCGTTCTCTAGCAGTCTTTGAAAGCTGAGGACAGGCTGAAAATGCCCTCGCGGTAACCACTGTTACTAGGTAAAGCTGGCAGACCATAGGCTCTGTAGCCAATCAGCACGTGCTCTGTAACCGACCCACTAGATCAGCTGACAGGAAGTGGGGTGCAGAGCTCCCAGCATGCATCCTGCTAATTAATTGGCTATACTGCAGCCCAGAAGCAAGTTTGCTTGGAAACTTCTGGAGGGGGGCATCAGAGATGTTCTCCTAACCCTGGAGTTTAATATAACCCACACTGTGACACAAAGGCACTCAGGCACAGCGATGACGGGTCTCTGGCACCCCCTGTATCCCAGTCATTTGGACAGATCCTTTCACTAAATGCTGGTGCCCTTAAGTGTGCAAAGTGGGCTATAAACAGAACTGTGCATAAGCCTTGTGCTGTAATAAGAAGCAACCTGCCTGTCAGTTGTAAGACTTGTAAATAAATCAGCCAACAGAAACAAGTTTCATCAGGATGCTGCAGTGAGCGAGTGCTGTGGAGCGACTGATCCAAGGGCAGAGCTTCTCTCCATCACCCCTCCGTCCCGCCCTGGCCTCTGAGCTCCTCACCCTTCCCCGGCGTCTCCCTCCAGGCCAGTGTGCGGGACCCGCCACGGAGCCCGTCTGGAGCAGGGGCCAGCAATGTTTTTCCCCGGTTGGCATGCGTCTGCTAGTTTGGCACAGACACTAGTCTGGCCCCCCCCGATGCACCGCGCTGTCCCCCACAAGCGCTGTGCATAAAACACATGCCGCCCCAAACCTTCAGGACTAACAGCAGTGACATATCAGGGGTATCTAGGTAAAGCAAACCTGTGTAAATGGGTCGCCATAAAACATCCCCTGACACAAAGAAGGTGGTTTGGTATATAGGCTACGCGGCACACACGACCGGTCACAGGCTGTGCCACGCGGCCCAGCGCCGGTGCTGTGCCCCAATGCAGCTTCTTTGACGCCGGCCGTGCCTCCCCAGAGAGATCCGAGAGGCCGCTCACGGAGAAGCCATAAAAGCTTCATGAGGAGCCGGGAATGTTGATGTGCTGCTAACATCGGGGGAAGGCCGTGGCCCAAGACGGGCGTGCCGATAAGGATGAGGCTCCAACGATAACGCTGGCTCTGCTCGACACAGCGTCCGATCATGCAGAATCGATCCGCTCCAAAAATAACCACAGCAACTTAATGAACAACCTTTAAATATTACTGATGCACTCGGGACAAAAATAGCACGCAGGTGGATTTTTTTCCAGATTGTTAACATGGTGCTAATGCATCCGTCATAAAAGCCCCCCCCCCCCCAATCCCCGAGCGAGGTTTCTGGGGAGCCGCCAGCAGGGCCGCCAGCTGCCAAATTCTGGGATGGAGGGAAACGGGCTAAAGACCCGCTAAGAAAGGAATCATGCTGTTCTGGCCATGTTTGAAGGCTCCTAGTGCAGCTTTTCTCAAACCAGTCTTCAGGGACCCCCAGACAGTCTATGCATTAGCCAATACTCTGGACAGTCTGGCTGGGAGCTGGTAGGGAGCAGAATGTGGACTGAGGGTATGAGGGTCCCCGAGAACCCAGTTGAGAAACACTCTCCTAGTGGACTTGTGTAATCACTTGTTTAATAATCTAAATCAAGTACAAACCAAGGAGCCCCCCCCCAATATTTAATTTGGATTCATTCACCCAACCTCCAGTAATTCTACCTTTGTAATTAAATTATTTAGTTGTACCCCCTCCAATATCAAACTCTCCTACGCCATTCGCCAAAATTATGGAGAAAAATTTTAATTAAATGTAATTAACACATCAGCAGCTGGCTATTGAATCATCATTACCTGCTGAATCCCCGTCTGACGTCTTTCAGCCCCCGTTAAAACCCACGGCGTGTAGAATTCGCCACAAAAACAATGGTACTTTATCTGAGCCATGAACACTGCTGAGCAGGAGGAGCAGATGAACACTGCATCCTCCAGTGCTGCAGTGACAATAGAAGCCAAGGGATCAAAGCACAGCAGCCTGGGAGGATGTTATCGGGCTTCTTAATGACCTCGGAGAGACCTGATGCAGCAGGGAGAGCTAATGTTTAGCTACACCATGGTAACATGAAGAAGACTGTGGTCCTCAAGCAAATGTAAAGAATCCACTGATGGAATAGGGTGCAACAACAGAGGTGGATGTGGATTGGAGACATGAATCGGGGACGGACGGCGGGAAAGGTCGATGCGAACAGGCAATGGACACGGATCAGGGATGGACGTCCACTGGTAACGTAGGCCATTACAGATCGGAGATGGACACCCAGTGACACTGGTCAACATGCATCGGAGATGAACACCCAATGATACTGGTCAACATGTATCAGAGATAACACCCAACGCGAGTCAACATGGATCGGAGATGGACACCCAAAGACACTTGCCCATGAAGATGCTCATGGGCAAGGAAGCATACATGATTCAGGGACGGACTTAGCCTATTTCACAATGGCAACCACAAGTATTTCTCCACAGATGGCCAGAAGGAACCACGATTCTCACACACAGCAAAGATAACAGTCATAAAAGTAAGACAGCCTGCTTTAACTATAGCTTCATGCCGGGAGACCACAAGTCGTCTCAATCCTGGTGACTACACATGCGATATTTTTATACTTTTCATACTGTGACTTGACACCAAGCCACCCACACGCCAAATCTATATTTATTTTACAGAAACAACCAAGGTTAGAAAGGTTGGAAACAGCACTGAGCATTGGTGGAGGACAGACAGTGGCGGAGGACGGTCTGGAGACTCAAGACCAGACCAGTTCCTTAACTGGTGCGCCCCCTGCAGCCCTGTTGACCACACTGACACGCCTAAGAATCCCAGCCATGGGCAGCCTCTCGGCAGCAGCAGCACGCACCTTGCAGGACGGGGGGCAGCTCGTGGTAGCCCCCGAAGGAGGCGTTCCGGATGAGCTTGCGACCGTCACGGCGGGGTGGGAAGGCGACGGCCACCCCAGTGCACATGGAGAAGCGCCGGCGGCCCCGGGGTCCCTCCTCTTTCATCATGGATGTGGCGTGGGGGGGGAGGGGGGCCCTGAGTTGGATCTACGCGGACGACTCGGTCCCAGAGGCTTGTCTGCCAGCGCCGTGGAGATACTCTCCCAGAAAAATGTGCAGAGCCTCCTTTGCTGCGTCCCTCTCACCCCTCCCCTTCTCCCCCCACCACGGCGGGAGCGGACCCTCCTCAAGCCAATCAGCGGGAATCTACATCACATGCGCCTCAGCCAGCCAGCCAGCGCGGCCCTGCGGCTCGCGGCACCAGCTCTGGGTGAGTTTCCGCGCATTTAGCTCCTCCCGCTGACGAGGGGGTGGGCCCCAACACACACACACACACACACAGGGTGGGGGTGATGCAGCTCTCAGAGCAGCACCAGAGGACACTGGGATTGCTTCTTCCGATATAGCGGCTTCCAGAGACCCAGCTACCTGGGACACTAATAGGCAACCGTGCCACGTGCAAATACAGCAACAACCAGCAGGTGGCGTGCTCTCTGCCCTCATGACAGTACTCCAGACACCCAAGTCTGGGAGGGCTGCATGTGGTTCCTTCTTAACACACACTAAAAAATCAGATATTCTGATATCATTCTGTCACCAAGCAAAGGCCCCTGGGATTGGATCCGACTCAGATCGGGTTTAATTATGGATGTACTTTAACCCTGCCACTGTGAAACCCAGGCAAGGGAAATGCAAGATATATAATGTAAACAGAAGGAAATGTTGGGCGGCCGCAGACATTACAGTCTCACCAAAAGCAAACACAGAACAGTGTGATAAATGGAAGTCACTGACTGCCTCCACCACAGGCACAGTTTATTAAGAGGGAAGATATGGGCAATTCACAATCAGCAGGGGGAATACTGGCGAAAGAGCCAAGAGCTATGAGATTTAAAGGCTGCTCGTGATGGACTGGAATCCCATGTCCAGGGTGAACCCCTGCCTTGTGCCCTGTGCTGCCTGGGACAGGCAATTCCCTGCAACTCCGTATTGGGCGGGAGGCTGGAAGACGGACACAAGCATGACTTGATGGATGGATGGATGGATGGATGGTAGAATCTGGGCTCTTATGCCATAGGAAAAAAATCTTCAGTACAATACTCATCTGTGTAAAAAATAGCTGGATACACAAAACTCATCAGCTAACAAATTAAAAGAAAACAGATAAAAACACATTCACCCGATTGGTGCAGGAGCCTAGAAATGCGAGAGGAAGAGGGGGCTGCGCAAAGACACCGACCACCCTGGGGCTGTGAGAATGCATTCTACTGGGCCAGCTCCCTCTAGGACTGCATATGCCAGCGTTTCTACGTCACGTGTGTGTCCCTGGGGGGGGATCGACACAGAAGCCGCTCCGTTTATTGAGCCACATTCTCTGCCATTACCCAGCTGCACATGGAGCCACCTGCCCTGGTGCGGTACCCCAAGACTGGAGCAGATGCGATAGCTCTGTCAGACTGTGTGGGCAGCCGTGCCCTGCCATTACCCAGCTGCACATGGAGCCACCTGCCCCGGTGCGGTACCCCAAGAGTGGAGCAGATGCGATAGCTCTGTCAGACTGTGTGGGCAGCCATGCCCCACCCACACCTGAGAAGACATCACTGGTGATGGGACACCTGATATATTCAGGGGGAAAGGGGGAAACTGTGTTATGTTTAGCCTTCAGGCACAGATGGCCATCCAGTTACACAACCTTAGATTTGTCCTTTGTGGGAAAGTAGACACAGTTCAGATTAGCTGAGGCTGACCAATAGCACATATTAAAGAGCCATTCTAACTTATCATAAGTCTTGCATAAATTAGAAATCGTGAACATAACTAGCCTGTGATAGACTGGAGTCCCATCCAGGTTGTACCCCAGCTTTGTGCCCTGTGTTGCCTGTACTAAACAGTGACCATTCACAGGAAGGACTTGTGTGGGTATGGTACGTTTGTCATTATGTTGCGCTATGCAGCGGATGAGTCCCTTGAACATTCCACCCCGTCAGACAGTGACCATGTAACATTGAAAGCTTCATTATTGTATAGGTTAATTTAAAACGAAGCCTGGATGAGTGTCAGGGCCTCAATGGCATTCAATGGCCGTCAATGGCATTTAGGAAGCGTGGCTCGAAACATATGTGTTGCGGAGGCTTTCCGCAAGGCTTCTTGCTTTCTTTCTGCCAATGCCATTTTTAAGCCACAGCTAGATCAGTGAGAAATGGCAGATGCTCTCTGGGCTGGAATGACTTTTGAAGGAGTTTTAATTTGAAAAACACGAGAGGAATAATCCCTCAGCACCCAAAATAACTCTATTGACGCGCTAAGAAACGTCTCCAGGACCCGCCGTCAGTCAGTCTGGATCTGCCCGCCGTTTTGCCCCCATGCCAGCAATCCTCCCTAGATGACACCCTGGGGGGGAGCCTGCCAAGGGGCCAGTCGCTTAGGACAGCACTTCCAGAAATCCTACCTGACTGAACGTCAGTGTTTGTACCAGATGGCCTTACGCTTCTACTGGGTCACGCTCGGTACCGTATCCTGATATTCTGCTTTTCATTAAGTCAAAGGCTATTTTAAAACCCCCTGCCTTAAGCATGTTTAGTCAGCTTCTTGACTGTCCCAAAAATTTCAGCTGTCCTACTGTTCCCCCTAGTGGCACTGACTGCATCCATTTGATATTTTTCATTCTGTTTATTTCAGCAGAGCCCTGTAACCAATACTCCACCACCACTCACACTTAATGCTCCTGCTTTCATTACATTAAAGGGGTAATAAGTTGAATGGTTCCAACATTACAGACATGACATATTGTACCTTACCATGGCTGTAACTGGCCCCGGGGCTGGCAGAGGGGCTGCTCGGGTGGTCTCTGCTGGGCACCTGCAGGCTCTCCTTCCCCCTCTGACTCATCCTTCCCGGGGTCAGGAGCTGGGCATCGTCACTTGGCATCAAGGCAGCTGGAGGAACAGAGGACAGGGCGGTGCGTGGACCTTCAGGATCGGCCTGCATCTGAAGGTTAGCACTCACTTCTGCTTTGTAGTGGTGCTCCTGCCCAAATCGAGGTGGCAAATACTGAACAATACATTAATATCAAGGATCTATTAAGAAGCCTTTCCGTTCAGAACAGCTTTGATCCTCCTTGGAAAGCCACAGTATGACAGCTTACCTCTGTGTTGTAGGATACGGCACCATTTATTTTTCAATCTAAAGATATTTTAGAGATGAAGGAAGCTACTTCATTCTTGAAGTTCTCATGAAGGTTCAGTAATGTTTAGTTCTGGTGATTGATGAGGCCATGGAAGGCTTCTGACTTCATGAAAACTCCTTCATTAGTACTGTGTTTAGGGGTGTTATTATCTTGGAGTACGGGAACTAGTGTTGTCAAAAGTATTGAAAATACCGATAGTATTAGACAATATATACAGACATAGACAATATTAAATTTATATGATATGCCAACCCAAATTCAGAGTACACTTAACCAAGCAACCAGCAAAGAAGAGCAAAACCGCTCTGAAGGAACCGTTAAACATACAGCGGTCAAACTTTAGACATTCCAACACCATCATCAGAAGATCTCAAATATGAGGTCACACTTATGGGAAGCTGCCTGAACTCAGTGCAGAGGAGGATCTACTTGCATCGTGGAAGACAAATGAGGAAAAACGTTTCATCTGGCTCAATTTGCAAAGACGTATTTGTGTATTGCTGGTTTTAGCTGTGTTACAGAGCATGGATCTGGGCTCATTTGCAAAGACGTATTTGTGTATTGCTGGTTTTAGCTGTGTTACAGAGCATGGATCTGGGCTCATTTGCAAATTTTCAGAAAGTTTGCGTGTGAAGTAAAGTTGAGGAATTTTGTAAATATTCCAAGCTGAAAAGTTTCCATGGGAATTAACGGGAATATATGGGAATTAACTGCAAATGTGTGGTAATTTATACAAACTATTTCATATGCAAACATAATTAAAAACATTTTATTTTGTCATAAGCAGAAATGCATGCAAACTTTTTTAATAATTAAAAAAATGACACTGACTTATTTATTTGCGAGTAGAACTTTAATCAACTCTTTCATTGAACAACAAAAAGACATGAATGCTGAATAAAATACCCCCCCCTTCAAAATGTAAATTGAAAGCATTTTCCCATAAGTGTCTCAAGCCCCAGGCTTCTGCATTTTTCCTCTCAATCCCTTCAGGTCTCAATGGCTTCTTCCTTGACCTTATCAAACGTCCTCCATGTCCGCTTCCTCGACATCTGACTTGTCTTCATCTTCGCTGTCACTGTCCAGCCTTCTTGAGGATGACTGTCTTGGGCTCAAAAAGCCTTAGGTTTGCCCGGATGGCCACCAGTTTTCCAGCCCTCGCATTCGTGAGCCTGTTGTGAACCTTTGTGTATGTCTTCCAAAACAATGACCAATCCCACTCAGAGGTAACTAATGTTGGTGGGATTTGGAGGATGATGGAGGCTACAGGTGCAAGGACTTCAGATCCGCAAGGTCCCCTCCACCAGGCGGATGCAGATATAGTCGTCCCTCGCCACTTCGCGGTTCGACTTTTCACTCATCGCATTTTTTTTTCCAAATACAGTACTGTGCTCATTAAAGTATATAGAGTACTGTATATTCATTAAAAAGTTGATTGAGACAGTGAAAATGATACAGCGCCGTGTCTCCCGTACAGTGCAGAATGCGTTCAGCTTTTCAAATTCACATTCAAATCTTCAATTGCTAGCAGTGTGACTGAAGTGCTGTACTGTATGTTTGTAAGTTTCCTCCCCAACAAACCCAACAATGTCGACGAAACGTTATCACCCAAAAGGCAAAAGAAAACGCTAAGAAAAGTGTATGAAGTGTGTAGTGAGGGGTTTTACAGCCTTAAAACATCTATAATAATTGTAAAAAAATAAAGCTGACTACTTCACAGATTTTGCCTATTGCGGGTTATTTTTAGACCGTAACTCCCGCGATTAACAAAGGACGACTGTATGTGCTGGCATGACTGCCATATCCCATCCTCTTCCCAAAGGCCTTGCTTGGTATGGTACTTTGCCAGACTGGTGAGAACTTTGCTTTCATCAAGACCCAGGTGGTGACCCATGGTAGTAATAACAGTGCAAGCTCTGCTGATCTCTTCACCAGAGAGTATGCTTTTCTCATACTTTGGGTCCAGCATGTATGCCGCTGCATGTATTGGCTTCATGCAGAACTCCTGGCACTTCTCCATTGACTTGACCACTGCAGCTTCCTCTCCTTGGAGCAGCAGGGAAGTGGGCAGGACAGTTTGGACTTCTTCTTTGAGTTGAGCAAAAAGACACTGAGCATCATCACCTTCTATCTTGGTGACAGCTGCTGCTATTGGCTTGAGGATTCTCAGGCTGCTAATCACTCTTCCCCAGAACACATCATCCAGCAAGATTCTCTGGATGGCACTCTCGATGGCTGCAGTCACGGATATGGCCATCTCTTGCAGATCCTCCTTCCCCTCCAGGAGACTCTCATACATGACGACAACTCCACCGCTTCAGCGTGGCGCTACTGTTTTTGTCTTTTTGCTTTGAGAAGTAGATAGCTGAAGCTACCCGTTTGCCCTTCACATGCTTCAGTACCAGCTTCGCTGTCTTGTACAGTGTGTCCATTGTCTTCAAAGCTATGATGTCCTTAAGGAGAAGATTAGAAGTATGAGCAGTGCAGCCGATGGTTGTTATGTAAGGATAGGCCTCCTCCACTTGTGCCAAAGCAAACTTCATGTTCGCAGCATTGTCAGTTACAAGTGCAAATACCTTCTTGGGTCCAAGGTCATTGATGACTGCTTTCAACTCATCAGCAATGTAGGGGCTGGTGCAGGTCTGTTGTCCTTTGGGACTGTGCTCTTATAGAATACTGGTCGAGGGGTGGTGATGATGTCGTTGATAGTTCCTTTTCCACTAACATTTGACCACCCAACAGAGATGACTGAAATGCAGTCTGCTTTGCCAATGGTTTGTTTGACCCTTGCTTGCACTCTGTTGAACTCTATCCAGTAAATGGGTATATAAAGCATGTCTGGTAGGAGGTGTGTATGCTGGGCAAGGAACATTCAGAAATCTCTTCCAATAGACATTGGCTACGAACATTAGAGGTGAGCCAGTCGTATACACTGCTCGAGTAAAACATTCATCAGCATTTCTCTGGCTACGTTAATCCATTGAATCAAACAATCTTCTGATTCCAGAGTGACCAGAAGCTAGTGAAAGGGTGTTTGAAAGTGATGCAACTGAATCACTTTCACTTCGAATTGAAGTAGAAGAACTCCCGTCTGGGACTGCTTGTTTTGAACCCTGAGGAAACTTTGGGCACTTGGCTACATGCGGCTGCATCTTTGTGGCACTCTTAACATAGCTCTTTGCACATGTACACAGCCTTTCCTTCTACATTGGCTGGGGTGAAATGTATCCACACATCAGACAGTGCACGTGGCATTGTTCTGTAGAATAAGACGAGAAAAAAGCTTGTAAAAAACACTAATGCGATGCCATGCACAGATATACAAACAGCTAGCTAAACACTTGAAATGGTCTGTACAAACATTTTACGATTGACGTTGGAAAAATGAACAGAAATAAGCTAGATGAAGAGCTGTACACTCAGGATGC
This sequence comes from Petrocephalus zakoni, assembly GCA_026774425.1. Lineage (NCBI taxonomy): Eukaryota > Metazoa > Chordata > Actinopteri > Osteoglossiformes > Mormyridae > Petrocephalus > Petrocephalus zakoni. The sequence continues at coordinate 25,360,909 of JAODKN010000063.1, forward strand.
TAAATCAAACTATAGCCTGTATTCTTGTATAATAACAGAAAGCTGGCTAGTAGAAGACAGACAACACCGCATCACAGGTGAGCCAGCTGGCCCCATGACAGCTAGCCTTTGTAACATATATTTCCAGTGTTTTTCTCTCCCTCTGATTTTAGGCATATTACATCGGCTATACATGAGTTAGGCACATATGCTTTTGGTTTTCAGGACATCCTGGGCTAGTCAGATACAGAATCCTGACAACATACTTTTTATGAAGGAAAACTACTTGCACCTATTCAAATTTCTCAATTTTGAACTCTATCTAATATAAAAACAACTAGCAAATCACCAAAAATATGATCTTATAAATTGGACTCTCTGTGATGTGAGAATGCAGGGTTTTCATTGGGGACCTTTTTATGGCCTAGTATTGTAAGCCACAGAAGTAGTATTGGTTAGTGCAAGACGGAAATAATCCTCATTGATTTTGCATGCATTTGGTAACTAGTTGAAGTTATGTAATAGACAGCAATACATGCTATTGTATATTTTTAATTATGTATTACTACCTTATAACATTTGAAACAAACTGAAAATAATTCTTTATGATCTATTACATTGAAGTAATATTTAAATATGGGCTAAAGAATAATTTTAGGCCACTTATTAAAGCACTACACTACCCACAATCCATTGCGTGTCAGTTTGACCTTCATTGATGACGTATGCACATTGGCGGTATGCAGTGGATTAAAGGATAAATAAGACGTACTGATGGTAAGGAGGCGTTTTGGTGCCTAATGGTGAATGTTTATCGTTGGAAAGGTAACATTTGAGAAATTAAACTTTTAGTTGGCATTTTAGCCGACTCCGCGTGAGCTGTCAGATACGGCGAAGAAAGCAAACTATGAATAATAAGACAGAATGTACGCATCTGCATCAAAATGCAGTGCTTGATTTGGGGTGGTTTTATAAGCACGCATAATTACTCCAAAGCATTTGGTTACACAGTGATATCACTATTAGTGCCGGTTCGACATCTTGCGATTCTGACGGTAAATGTATGATTTCTGAGCGTTAAAGATTTCCTTAATTTATTGTTTTTTTTTAAACTCAAATCAACGCATTGTGTGGCGATCGGGTCACAAAGGTTAAATTGTCAGCGTTATGGTGTTGACTATCTTACATTTAACTGACCTACCGGCTAGCTAGCTACAGTATAAACACATTTTGATTTAGTATTTCTTAGTTAAACTTTAATGCAGGGCTTAAAGTGTTCCGGCACCGTGCCGGTGTTCTGTCAGATCTTCCTACGCTGTCAGAATTTCCTACCGCAGCATAGAATTATAGTGGTATCTATCG
>JAODKN010000063.1:25362349-25375510 GCA_026774425.1 Petrocephalus zakoni
ATCCTCTCGACCAGCCAAAGCCTCATCCTTATCTTCTGGACCAGACTCTTCTGGACTAGCCAAACTCTTTCTCCCTCGCTCTGGACCAGCCAAAGCCTCATCTTCATCCTCCGGACCAGCCAAAGCCTCATCTTCATCCTTTGGACCAGCCAAAGCACTATCTTCATCCTCCCGACCAGCCAAAGCCTCATCCTTATCTTCTGGACCAGACTCTTCTGGACTAGCCAAACTCTTTCTCCCTCCCTCTGGACCAGCCAAAGCCTCATCCTCATCATCTGGACCAGCCAAAGCCTCATCCTCCTCCTCTAGACCAGCCAGACCCTCAGCCTCCTCCACTGTACCAGCTCCATCTTCTGGTCCAAATGTCTTAAAAAGAAAGATTTTGCAGGACTTTGCTTACAACCCAGAAAAAAAGAAAAAATAACTGATAATGGCCTTGATTTCACTTCTAATCTTCAGTTTAGCAGTTCAATTCTTTAGCACTTTAAGCACTTGCTATTGTTTAGCATTTTTTTAAGCACTTTAAGCTCGTGTTACTTTATTTTTGTTGTTATTGTCAATATTTGAAGTAAGTCCTTCAAATAAAAAAGTCCCCCCAAAAAGAAGTTCAGGCTCAGGATTTTTTTTTTTTTACTTTAACCCCTGTTAATGGCATAGATCAAATATATTTAACTCAGTGATATCATTAAAACTTACTTGCCTGGATGTAGTCCTGGGCTCAACTGCACTAGCGTGGCTTAGGGTAGCAAAGGAAAGGAACATTTCGGGTAAATTTCCGGAAACTTTCCATGGGAAGTTAAGCTAGGCAATTTTGGAAATATTCCAAGTTGCAAACGGCAAAGAAAGCAGTATTAATAGTACAACAGAGAATATGACTTAAGTAGTGAGTTTTGATGCGGGTGTTTTCATAAGCACTTGGTTACACAATAGTATCACTATTAGTGCGGTCTAGCTCAGCTTCTTGCGATTCTGGTGGTAAATGTATGATTTCTGTACGAAGAGTTCGTGAGTTATTGTTTTTAAACTCAAATCAAGGCATTGTGCAGTAATCGGGTCCCAAAGGTTGTCAAATGCTGTTGGCTAGCTTAAATTTCTGATGGGGAAGGCAGGAAGCACAGGGAACTGACCCCAGACCTCGTGGACTGGGGCCAGTGGACCTGCCTATTGATCACAAGTAGCTTGGGGTAGATTTCCGCAGACACAAAGATCCTCCACTTAAACCAGTGAACATCCAGGGAATGGACATTGGGATGGTGGAATCTAACAAGTACCTTGGTGTTCACCTGAACAATAAACTGTACTGGACCCACATCAGAAATGCCCCTTACAGGAAGGGAAAGAGCAGGCTGTATCTGCTAGGGTGACTCAGCTCTTTTGGAGTACAGGGGTGCTCCTGAAGACCTTCTCCGACTCTCTAGTGGCATCAGCCATCTTTTATGGTGTGGTCTGCTGGGGCAACATCATCTCCTAGACTGATCCGGAGAGCCAGCTCTGTTCTAGGACGCCCCCTGGACCCAGTGGAGGTAGTCTGTAACTGTTGGATAAGCTGTCCTCCCTATCTGATAACATCTCCCAGGCCATGCATGACACACTGACAGCACTGAGCAGCTCCTTCAGTGACTGCTGCTGCACCCATGGTGTGAAGGAGAGATGCTGTCAGACTCTACAATGAGCAATATCATGCAGGTGACCACATGCACATATACACACGCAAACATACACATGCACACACCAAGAGATACAGTGCAATGGTTTTTATATAGGAAGCAGTGCAATGTCCTATTATTGTCATTTCTGCTGTCATCAAACATTCTATTCCTGCTGCTATTTGCTTTTACTCAATTGCTGCTTTCAGAAATCTGAAGATGTCCACTTTTGTATATATATTGTACTCCTCTTGTATTGTCCATATTGCTGCTGTAACAATGTAAATTTCTCAGCTGTGGAACTAATGAAGCTCGTCTTGCCAGGCCACACCACTGTATAAACATTTCGATTCAGTATTTCCGGGGTAAACCTTAATACCATAGATCAAATATATTTGACCCAGTAGTAATCAAAATGTACTTCACTGGATGTTGTCCTGGGCTCAAATGCAGTACTGTGGCTTCAACAGTTCTGCTATAGTGTGCAGGATTCTAGAAATTCTCCAAGCATGTGATGGAGGAATGCACAGTGCACGGTATAAATTCAACTAAATTTGCATAATATCTGGTTGTTTTAACCAAAATTATGCTGCAAGATTATTTATTTTCAACTCTAAGCTCACTGTTATAGACTAACCTGCAATTATGCAAAATTTCAAGTTTATCTCCATCAATTTTAATATATTCCTGTTAATTCCATTGTAAAGTTCTAACTTTGATAATTCCCAAATTTCTGCAACCGTCTTTGCAGCCCAAAAAAGGCACACCTAACAGATAAGCACACTGACATGCTAGACTTCCTTAGAAACTAATGTCCAAATTCTTTGTATTTACAGAAACTTTAAGTTGCACGATTTGCATAACATTTAAGTATTTGAATGGTCTGTTTTGGTGGCGTTTTGCTCCCTTTTTCTGAGGGAGCACTCATCTCTTCCATGATATTACCTAAACAGTAGCATTGCCATAGATAAACAGTATTATGAAACAGCTTTTATTTTATTTCAGTTTGTTCCAGAAGCAATATTAATATGTTTCGTTTAGTTGTATTTCTTTTTTTATTTTCGTATGTTACTTTATTTCAGTTTACGAAAATGTCTTCTTGTAGTATTTTTTTAATTTGAGTGTTTTACACAAGCTGACAGCTGCCTGTATGTCAGTAAAGTCTGCCCTCTTGTGGAATTTCTGTGAAAGATCCCTGATTCCCTCACTCTACAATACTGTAATTGAAACACTGTGCTTTTGAAACCAGACCACTCATTCCACAATTTGGAATCCCAAGTGTCTTTGGCTACCCTAAAACTGGGCAGTCATTCCACAAACACTCAAACAACAACACACCTGTCCTATTGTGGCACCTCTATCCTGTGTGTGTCCATGTTAAATCTGCATATGTCACATGACATAATCCCCCATGATGACACGATCGAGCTACAGTCTCTGTGTGTGCAAGTGGCTTGATGAAGTGATGAAGTAGGTCACCGCATCTCAGCTAAATAAATCCACACAAAGCTGGAGGATTTAAAGCATATGCATGTGGCTGTACGCAGCAGACAGTCACAGGGATAGCAGAACGCAGTGACGATAGAACACAGTAGGAAAAGAAAAAAAATCATCTTCATTGCTTTCATAGGAAGTGATGAACAGGAGACCTAACCTGAGGCAGTGAGCCAGGCCTACCACATCGGAATGCCCAAACAGCACAAACACTGAAGGGCAGCATGGTATAGTCCATTATGTTTCGAGACAACAATAATATATACATACATAATCTCATCATTCAGGGGGATCAGAGTCCCCTCCACTTCCCACACAGGCACACTCTCACCACTTGTATCTAGCCGGCCAAAGGTCAGACACTCACTTGATGTCGCAGGGGGGTCCCTGATCTCGGCATGGTGCTGCAGGCGGGGGGTGAGGCACAGCGGGGGAGCAGGCGGGTCCGGCCAGACGGGGACGCACGCATACAGGCAAGGCATGGGATCGACATGACAACAGAAAGGACAAGCAAGACGGGGGGGGGGGCAGACAAACAGAGTTAACGTTAGTCAGCTCAAAGCCTTCTGGAGACAGAGCAGCAGCCTCACAAGTGGCCAGGCCCTGGGCACAGAAGAAGGCGGGGCTTCACACCGGCTGACGGGAGACAGTGACACGGAAGCGCGGGAGTGGCCATGTGTGATGGCAGACAGCCAATGGGGCAGGGGGGAGCAGTGTAAAGACAGGGGCATGAGGAGCGATTGGCAGCCAGCAGGGGCCAAACATGAAAAGAATGGACCTGCTCAGCGACAGCACCCCTTAGCGGTAATGTTGTAGTACTTGAGTCCAGTCCAGACTGGTCTTGAGACCACCTTTTCGCAAACTCAGGCTTGTCTGGCAATGGCTGGGCTGAGGCGATCAGCTGCGTTCTTCACCAGAGTAATGTTTGTGCACCACAAAGATCAGCACACAAGAGCTCACACAATGGTTGCTCAAATAACTTGAGAGCCAAACTCTAACAAGCCAAGGAAGGCAGCTGGCCACCGATCAGAAACACTTATTTAAGTGACCAGAACTTCCTTAGGGAGGGATCAGGTGACCAATGGCTAATTACCAAGTGACCAATGCCTTCCATGTTTAGAGAGAACAGTACATAATAATTCAGCAAGTATTAACCTGATCCTGCAGGACAAGCTGTACACAGTCCATGTGGGTTACACCATCACATCGCTAACAAGTTAATTGGTAACTGCCATCTGACGACCCAAAAGTTCACATGGCCTAAGCTCGAGAAGTCACACATAAAATAACTGGCATCCCTACATCCTAATCCCTTTCCCTGTACCCCTCCTTACGGACCTTACCGGAACCAGTCAGCTGGGTCTGAATGTGTCGACAGTGACATATATCCTCTTCGAGGCAATCTCCTGAGTCGTACGTTGCTCAGTGTGAGAAAAATTCCACACATTCTTTCAAAAAAGAAAACATTAAGATTTCTGCCGCCTGTCCTCTTGGTTTTGGTGAGTATGCTCCTCTTTAATGCTTCATTTTATAGTTTTTATTCCTCCCGAGGTTGATAGACGCCCGCGTTCATTTCTCGGGACGTTCTGAAACATCCCGTTTCTCGTTACAGCTTCACGCTCGAGCGAAAGCCACACCAGCCACGCCACTCATTAGAGCGAAAGATTTTCCATAAATAGAAAGAAGCAGCTGAGGAAGACCGTAATTGTCGCCCTTAGTTAATGATAGGCCAAGCACAACCGTACAAAACACAACAGGTCGATAACAGATTTTTCTCCCAAGTTACCGTTACTCATAACCCCTCTCGGCTAAGTGCATGAGGACGCGTGCAAAACAGCCTCTTTCAAACACCTCTATCCCTATTTTTTTTTCCATCAGCGGTCCGCTAATGTTGCTTCTGCTGGCTAGAAGGATTCTCAGGAGCCATGATAAGTGAGTCAGATTTAGCAAGAGTCATGCCAGACCAAGCTTATAACGCAACCCTACTGGACATGTCCAAATCCTGCCATTATCCCTTCCAATTCTTTATCTGAATTTACCTCTTGTGTAGTTTGTACAGCACCAATGCTGAAGCGAAACCCAGAGCATCTCGGCGGGTGGTGCTCAGATCCTGTTTCTTGTCCTGTGTGTAGACTTTGCATGTCCTTTCCATGCTCCTTGGGGTTTCCTCCATGTACTTGAGTTTCCTCCCGCAGTCCAAAAACATGCAGTCAGGCTGACTGGCATCTCCAACTGTCCATAGTGTCTGATTAAATGTGTAGGTCTGTACGGCGGTAGACTGGCATCCCATCCAGGGTATTTCAAAGCCCTTCTCCCCTCCCTACTTTAGCACTCCTTACTTTATCGATGAGGAAACATGGGGTGGTTTCAGGTGTCGAGGGGGGCTTGGTTAACGAGCAAGGGGCAGGTCCTGAGAGCAAGGGGCAGCAATGTGATGTAAAGTCTTGATCTGGCTCTGTGGTCCGTATGACAACATCCTCTCAAGCAGGAAACATGGGGCAGCTACAGGTGCCACCGAATCAATTGTTATTTCAGATTAAGCAATATGTTTACTTGCAAAACATATTGTGCAATGTGTGTGCATACCTTGGCCACTGCAGGGTTCTGAATTAGAGCTATAATCGGGCCTTAAAAGTTAGGCCCGAGCCCGGCCCAAGCCTGGCAGAATTCGGCACAGCCGGACCTGAGCAAAATGATAGAAATTAAGCCCAAACCCGACCAAACCCACTATTCTGGTTTCATTAGCGATTTTTTAAAACTCATTTCAGTATTCACTATATGTGTATGAATAACTAATTGAGCACAACCATACACTGAAATCTGAACTGCGCTAATACATTAATCCATAGATAAGACTGGAAACTTACCGCACAAGCCGGAGCGCAAGCCCGAGCCTGTGTAAAATGATCGAAATTGATCGAAAATGCGTCGGGACGGGTTCGGGCAAAGATCTTCAGCTCTATTCTGAATGCCTACAGTCTACAATGCTACTGACCGCGTCAAACACCGACAAATAAGTACATTTTGGCGCCTTTCTAACACATTTCAGCGACACTGATGGTCACGCACTAGTACAGCCACATATTCCAGGCTTGTAAAAGTAAGCTACACTACAGCAGTCACAAAAATACTATTGGTCGTTGTCATAAAAAAAAACAAAAAAAAACAAGTTCCCAGTCACTTCAGGACATCCTGTAGATAAGGCGGTTCTGGGAACTGGCTCTGGCCCAGCAGAACATGGAGAGGGACTGGAAGAGGGCCACAGTCCTGATCCTACAGACTGGGAACAAGTGGCCAGGGCCAAAAGCCACGTCTCCCTTCGGGGGGAGGGGGGACCTTGGAGGTCTCCCATCGGCTTTAGCGATTCAGCATCGGCTGAGACTCTGGGGCACAGAGCCCCATCATGGGCCGAAACAGATCTGTCTCTTTAAGAGAAGGCTGCCAGTTAGCGTGTGACCATCTAAGGTCAGGCTCAACCCTTTTCGGGGTGGGGTGGGGGCACTGTCCTTCTGTATGTTGAAGATTGCAGCCACATGGACCCAGCACCCCCAAACGGCTCTGCTCTCTCCTAGAAGGCGACTCACGACATGATAAGAATTCATGCAACCCCAGCATGCTAAGGGAAGCAAATTCTTCCAAGAGAGGAAAGGGGGATGCAAAGAAGAAAGAACCGCCACCCCAAGACCTTCCTGTGGCCCCGAAGATAGAGCCCTTTGGGTTCAAGGGGTGCTTGTATTGTGGGAATAGTCATGTCTGTTTGACCATCTGCAGGAAGCCACCCCCCCCTCCAAAAGTCAATATGACCCATGACAGGTGTGGGAGGAAGGGCTGACAGACATGAAAACACAGAGAGACACACGACTGCCCCGGCCAAAACAGGAAGATGACATGACAGATCTGTGCGGGACTCTTACCGGGGTGTACAGAGGTAGAAGCTCCGTCTGGAACCCAAGTTCTGTGAATGTACCGCCCAAATATTCTTAAACCTCAAAGAGCAGTTACTCACAGCCAAGTCAGAGCCAGATACAGCACAACATTTCCTCAGAAAGGGTTTAAACATCACACCATCTGATACGCAACGCCTTGTGATAGTGCACGGGGCTGGGCCGGCAACTTCCTTCCTTGGGGGGGTGTTTAGGGCGAGATGCAGCTGGGCAGCCCTGACGGAGATACCCGTGCGGAGAGATGATGGCAGCACCAGAAAAAGTCAGTCCCGGCGTGCGGTGAATCGCCTGTCACGCTGGCATGACAGCAAAACTGCTTTTTGCCGTGGCAGGAAGGCAGAAGGCGAGGTGTGAAGAAAACAAGGGGTTAGCGTTCCAAAAAAAAAAAAATGGAAAATCTATCGCTAATAATAGCAGATACTATATGGTTTGCATCTTTTAACGGAGACACTGATATCCCGTAGCTCATAACAGTCTTAAATCGTTGCTACCGTTCCAAAATCCTGTTAACCTGCCCCAGGGTTTTAGCAGACGCTGGAGTCATGCCACCATCGCCCGGGAATTGACGGCCCAACCGCACCTCCGATAACGAGAAACGGCCCGACGACATCCACTCGGAAAGGCTGGCTGGGCGGGGGATTCTGGGATGCGAGCCAGGCTCGTGGAAGCGTGACTCCCACGAAAGGATTAAGGTGTGCTGCACCCCCACACAGGCCACCCTGTCCCTTAAGCATAGGATATCAACCACATACGACGGCCTCAGCGCTCACCCGTATGCAGGACTCCTTCCCCGGCTGTGACTCTCGCAGAGTCGCCTTTGTGCCGCGTGCCTCCTGAACTAGAACCGCTCGAGAGTCGTCGAGCTCGCCACCTCACTCCGAGCTGCCGCACACGGGCCTGGGGGCGCGGTCCTGCACCGTGGGGTCTTCAGGACCACTGTGGCAAGGGAGGCCCCGCCCCACAGCCCCCTCCCCACACCTCCTTGGCGAGGCTGAGCCTGACAGTCACAGGGCCGGCTGAGCTCACAGCTGATACAGACACAGATGCACGGGGTCCATAACCTCCTACCTCATACTGTCAGGCTCTCTGCAGGATAAGTGCCCCGCCCCACTCATCTGCTCTCTCTCTCTCTCTCTCTCTCTCTCTCTCGTCTGCATGCTGCTCTCTCACTTTCATTTACTCTCCCTATTCTTTCTCCTCACTTAATCCTGCCTCCTCTCTCCTCCCCCCGTCCTTTCCATAGCCATTCATTCACTGGCTGCTCCATCTCTCCCATCCTGGCCTTTTTCTCCGAGAGTAGATCTTTCCCGAGGGCCCTTTGGACATACAAACCATTTCGCCAGTTAAACCCTGCCTCCCCAAGCGACACACGTCGCTCACTGACGTCACAAGGCAGGGAAGCACCCTACTGCGAAATAAATGACTCCGTTGTCCTGGAAAACTCACCAGGAAAGAAAACCCTGCTTTCACTCACCCCCTGACACACACGATAATGAAAACAAAGCAAAGTTTTGGCCTTCGAGCTCTTAAAAAAAAGCATTTTGCATAAACAGAAAACCCAGGAGCAGAAATCAGGGCTGCCATGCCAGGTTACAGACCAACAATCAAAGGAAAACTGCATCGTGTGTATCGCCTGCTCTGCCAGTCTTGCACGGATTTGCATAATGGCACTGACCCATTTAATTAGAATAAAGAATTCCCCTCGATGGGGGGGGGGTGCTCCTGCAGAGAGGACCATCAGTGCTGAATACACTCGCGTCGGGGTGCTCGGGCGCAACAGAGTGGTTGTTTTTCTCCTGAAAACCCGTGAAGCTTCAAAAACCCCAGAAGCAGGAACTGACCAATGGAACAGTGCAGCATTTCTGCCAGAGGGTATCCTCGGAGGCCTGCCCGTCCCGGCTTGCTGAGGGTTTGCTCAGAGGCCGCGGCCTTCCCCTCCCAGCTCGCCGAGGGCTTATTCATTAAGGTGTCGGGTTTCTCAGAAGCTGACTGCCTCTGCCCGGTAACCTGAAGTCCGCCCGGCGCGTGGCGCCGTTCCTCTGTAGGATGGATTCCAGCAGCGTCCATGGATCTTTCCTAGCATTTTCCATCAACCTTGGCTTCTCCACCAGACTCCCTGCCACCGTTTCGTACAGAGTACAAAATGCATCAGTGCACCAGTAATGCATCAGAGTAACTTGGAAGAGCCCGGTACTGTGATGGGGTTTTGGGTTTATTCTCTAGTGAAGGTTTCATCAGTCCTGAGAGATGCTGAAGGCATCGCAAGCCCTGACTGAGGAGCAGAGGCGGAACACATAATTAGCCATTCTCCATCTTTCCATTACCGCTCGCACGTCCCTTTTTTCACGTTAAAAAACCGACAAGTTCACAGAGGACATACCTTCCCACTGGCTGAGGAGGAGATGTCCCGTTACTTAATAATTATCCAGAGGCCATCTTGAATCAGCAGTTTAGCTAGTAACTATGAACCGTGATTACTAATCGCACCCTCAGAAGTGAGCGCTTGGAAACGGCAGCAGATAGGGGGGACAGGACAGCTAAACCAGAGACACGAGACGAGGGCCTCTGCTAATGGCAGCCCGTACATCAGACCACCCACCGATGCTCTCAAGGTGCAAAAATAGTCACACGCTTATTTCTCACACTAGTGCACATTTTCTGTACAGCGCGTAGAGGAACTGTTAGGTTTACTTAGCTGAACAAATATTCAGGGTCCAAAGGAGTTCATTTTCTTGTGCTGCGTAACGCTAAACATGCGAATGTCTGTTTGCCATCGTCAACCATAATCTAACTTCTGGTTTTAACTTTTTACCAGAGGAACGGGGTTCCTTACCCATGCTGCAGGGAGCATGTCTCCAACGTACTCACCAGAGTCTTGTCGGGTTCACCCTGGGTCTCAATGTAAAGCTCCATGGCTCCTCTGTCCACTTTGACGTCCTGTTTGTAACCGTTAGGCAGGTACCTTCATGACTGTCGCTTGGATCCAGATGCCCCTTAGAGGCACGGTGTGACCCAGTATGTCCGGTACAGACTCTGAGGGGGGAGAAGGAATGCTCAGTCCATACAAAGACTTACACATGGTGATACAACTGCCCCAGAACTGCTCGAGGAACACCAAGGCTCACTCGACCTGACTGACCCAACTGATCCATCCGCTAGAGTCTGGCAGGCGTCAAAAACAATGACCTTCTCAGACTAAGAGATAGACAGCATGACTTGCCCAGCACAGATGGAGAATGATGATTCGATAACCCATTCTGAGGAGCTGATGAAGCAAAAAACCTGAAATGTGAATGTTTCAGTGGAGGGGAGTGAGCTGTCAAAACGCCAAATAAACATTCACTGAAAGGCACCGACGGAGGGGAGACATAATGCTCACAGGACAACTGTGAAGCACTGACACAGGCTACCGTCTGCCCCTCCAGGCACTGAACGTGAACAATCTTGATAAGGCTGCCACCACTTACTGCACCGCTTACAACTTACAGACGTTTTAAGGTGAGAGAGACTGTAATCAGTTCACATCACAAACAGAACATAATGTCAGTAGACCCAGGCACTTTGTGGCCATGGAAACACAAATTGCAAAAAAATTTGCAAAGCATGTAAACAGGCACCCGCGGTCATCTTCTTGGGCCTGTGCTGGTAAACAAATTTTGTCAATGTTGTGTTAAAACCTGGATATACAACCAGGCACAAAATCACTGTAAAAGGCCTGCACCAGCTTAGTTAAAATGTGGTGTCATTAAATTAAACATATAAAGTATTTTGTGTCATGTCCTTTTAACTAAAAAGAGAACATAAATAGGGAAAACATAACTTCCAGTTAATCAGAGAACTTCCTCTCCTTGAGGGATGAAAAGACTGCCTGTAAACTGTTTGTTACTTGCACAATGCGCATGTTATGTGGCATAATATGTGCCTAAGTTCACCTTGAGCAACCAAATGGTTTCGTAAACCTCTCACCACCTACGTGTAACAGCAGCCCTGGGGTCAGAACGTCGCCGGACCCCTTAATGCTCACCGACGGCCCCATCAGCCTTTCAGAAAACACACACAATGTGAGGTGGCCTTTTAGTTTTCATGCTAGTCTAAGCACACAAATCCCTACCCCACAGAACCCAACCCGTGTAATGCTGATGTCACAGAAATCTTCCAGCCTTCCATGGCTAATAGATTAATGAGTGATCTAACCTTTCATTTCCATTAGTGCCCACGGGGTCACTGATTGGCTCAGGAGACTCCCCACCTCCTTTTTAGGCATGTACAGTTACAAAAAAAGCCATTCCTTTTCCCCCTTATTCTGCAGACTACAAAATGCAAAAAGATAAAATATCACAATCAAAACTGATATTATGCTTATTGCACCCTCTTGTGTTAACATGAATAACTGATACTACGCCACCGTGCATTGTTACACCCCTAGTGCACATACCTGAAGACCGGTGTCTCACTTTATGTCCTCACTATAGCTACTTAGGTCCCAAGCCCCTGTTTCATGAGCACAATCTGTATTTCTGGAAAGAGATTAGCTACCACTACACTCAAGAGAATGTACTCAGTTACCACTCACAGAGCTCATGCAGGGTGGCACCACAAACCTACAAAGCGCTGTATTCCTGATGTGCAATCACCAGGAATCATTACGAAGGAATTCCAGTGAGGTCAAGGTGACCAAGTTATGGCAATGACTCAGTGTAATGTGCTGCGGCTTCCTAGACACTTCCAGAAAATCTTGCTTGCTTGCATGGCGACTGACTGTTACAGAGAACTATCCTGTAACAGGATAGTGTAATTAGACATAAAAATCATAACAACCTCACTCAGGAAGTCACAGCCATGTTCCTAAGACTGATACAAAAGATCTAATCAATCTATACTCTCGGTGGAGCGATTAACAAGTGCCTATGAAACTGTACTCTGAAAAGGTTTCCATATTGTTCTGAACACAAGCAAGCAACATATTGCACACATATGAGAGCCACTTTTAAGAATGACCCGCAAAACAAAATAAAAATGACCAAAAAGAAGAGAAATAAATAAAACATGTCAATACTGATAGTTAATAATTTCTAAAAATCTGGAGCTCTGAACGGAAAGTAGACATTTAGAATGACCTCCCTGGGGTTCCATATCTAGGCGAGCCAGAGAAACCCAAATGGCAGCATGGCATCATATCTGTCATAGATGACAGAAAATGGATTACAATGTTAATTCTGCATAATCCACAGAGCTTCAAGCTGGCCAGCTGCCTCTGACAGCAGGCATGAGCCCAGATGCCCAGCTCTTTTTGCAGGGTGAGACGGCAGAGGCACAGGTGCACAATGGCACAGTCAGCTACAGATAGGATCCAGACACCTGCGGAGTCAGAGCGAAGTCCTGGCCTGCCTGGCCTGTGTGATCATCTCTTGTCGAGCCTAAGCAGGCTGAGGGCCCTTGTGGTGCTGGACCATTAGTGTTCCAAACTAGGCTAAGTGAGCAGGGAGTTGGTGCAGAGTGAAAGCCAGTCTGTCCAACGGTCAGCTCGGAAGATGAGGAAGGGCAAATTTTAGGTCATATAAGCCGGTAACACCGTTAAAAGTGGGATCATACATCTATAGTAAGGTACTTTCCCACCAAACTTCAGTAACCTACTTCTTGGTTCTTTTATAGCTCCTGGCAACTTTCGTGCGTCGCTTCTCCACCACACTCCAGGAACTGTGACCTTTATGCTATATAAGCATGGGAGACGCAAAAAGCCTAGAGGTTAAACTTCAAACATATGAAACTACACCCCCACCCCAAAACAAAAGGTGGATGCACATGTCATTTCAATAGTTATTGGGCGGGACCATTTGCGCAGTACGAGACAAACCACATTTTATTTATACAGCGCATATATATATTATATATATATACACACACACTCACGTATACACACTGTCAAAAAATAAAGGGAACACGATTAACCTTTATCGCATCGATATTGAGGTTTTAACTCCCGCAATAACCTAACCTCAAGAGTCTGAGGTTTTTTCCCCCGCCTCTGACATTTGAGTGACAAACCTATTAGCCAATCAAAACGGTCGAATCTCGCG
>JAODKN010000063.1:25375610-25402840 GCA_026774425.1 Petrocephalus zakoni
TAACAATTAAGCTGGAAAAATGTCCTTGATTAACCCGCGCCTATTACTGTACGCCGTTTCCCTAACTCGAAAACTCCCTAAGTTTAATTTTTTTTTGGTCCCTTTGAGTTCAACTTAGCGAGGTCCGACTGTATTAATAATCCTTTTAAAGAAAATTTCCGAGCGAAAGGATGTGACGTTGCGTGCAATGTATGAATGCAAAAGAATGCAAAGGTCTTCTTTTGGTATTTTATGGAACCGTTCGGTACGCCCTGTTCGGTTCAATGCACCCAGGTGAACCACAATAGATTGGTACGCCTGACATTACACTTTAATTTTTAAAATGTGGTCATTGTGCACGCATCTGGTACATTTCGAGATAAAAAGGACTGCTTAAGACCAGGGGGATGTGTTTTCTCTGTAGCTCTGCTCAGAGTGTCTCCACAACCAATCAGAATTTCCCTGAATTTCTCAGGAGTCTATCAGTGCTCTGGATGCAAATGCTGAAGAAGTGAGGCAAAAGTAAACAAATCTTTTCCCAGTTGCATGACCATGGCGAGAAGGCGAAACGGAGAAAGGGACATTTCATTTTATAACTCTGCTGTGTGGGAACATTTTGGCTTCAGTGTTGAGTATGATGAGCAAGGCAAAAAGATCGTCAGCAAACAAAGCACGGTGTGCAAGCATTGTTTTGCAACTATCGGCTACTCGACAGGTAACACATCCAACATGTTGGCTCATTTACAATCGCCATCCCCCGGCTGTACCCCCAAGTCAGCTAAAACTCAACCATCTATTGCAGCTGCCTTCCAACAATATTATACAACAAATTCAGAAAAACACAAAGAATTAACAAAAGCAATACACAACTTCATAGCGAAAGACCCGCAGCCCTACTTGGTGGTTTCAGACACAGGTTTCCGTTACATGATAAAGGTACTCGAACCTCGTTATAGTATCCCCTCCTGCACACATTTCAGCTGCAAAATGATTCCAGAACTGTATGAAGTATCTAGGAGGGTAGCTTAAATCGACCTGAGTAGCAATGGGCATTCAAATAAATTTTCTTAAATCGATAATCAGGAATATTAACAATTATCAATTAATCATCTTTTTTTATATTGTAGCATGCGGGATAGCTGGGCCTAAGCCAGAGTTTTATCTATGTATTGTTATGCAGAGTATCTTTGCACTCATTTGCACTTTCCGGAACGTAAAACTATGATTTTAGTTTAGCGTGGAAGTAAGGTTTTCTGCAGATTAAACATTTTCGGTAGTCACAAAGAACTGATGAGTGCAAGTTAAATTGCCATTGTTTTTTAAATAATAAAAAATAAAATCGCAACGAAAGGCTCGTCCTCCCCTGGAACTTCCACGTGACTCAGTGTTAGAACAATAATTTTCGATGGAAAATACAGTATATACAAGAAAGCTTGTTTTTCCATTATGAAATCTTTAATAATGAACAAAAATATTCTTAACTACCTTGTTTAAACAAAAAACAGCACTCATATAGGCAGCGGTGCCTCAGGCTCTGAGCTAAACTCCCCACATTCAAATTTTCAAAAATTCAAACTTATTTATAAAATTAACTCACGCCAGCCTACAGATTTTTATTTAAAAAATATGAGCATGTTAACATGCTCAGGAGTGAGACGTGAACACAGCCTAATCACCGTCAGTCCCGCCACTGAAAACACCCTCCTGGCAGGTACCGAAGTAGTGGGGATGTAGAGGTACTGGCTCGAGGTGATGGAAGGTTGAGAGGAGGATTCATTAATTAGGGTCGTGTGCACGCTGTTAAAATAGTACATCATCGGAGATATTGTTGTGTTGTAGGTATATACGGTTTTGCAATATTTACAATGAACTTTGTTATTTTTTTACTTCAAAATAGTATTTGCGCATAAATGAATTACGCCCTCGCTGGTTGCTGCCACGTAGTGACACCCATTGCATTGTATCAGTGTAACGTTATCAATCAAATTCCACTTGATTGACAAAATTCTTAACGATCAATTAATCGATAATCGATTAATTATGCCCATCCCTAGACTTGAGACAAACATTTCACATTACTTTATACTGCATTTTATTTTGCTCAAGTTACTTTCTACTATTCCTGTATGTTAAAACAATCACCAATAAAACAAAGGTTAGCCCTGTCGCTTCGCTGCATCATATTACATAATATTGTACATAATAATTATACAGCCAAATAGAACTTAGCTTCCAACTGAGACTGTTGAATAAGTGGGTGGTATTGCCGTTAGCTGCGTCAACACACACACAAAGCAGTGCTGACTATCACTCGCTTTTGCTGAATAACTTCTCTATGCTAAATCACCACAAAAGTAACTCAGCACCTCTGTAGCCCAGTCTCAGTAAACACTGTACGTCCCTGAGCTTCACTACGCTTGAACTTATTGGCTGCCATTGGAAAACCACTGGCTAACGTATCCAGATTCATGACCTGGATAAGGAGCATCAGCCGGTTGGTCGGTCCAGATAATGGAATTTCACCTCTTTTCCTAAACTGGGACGGGTTTACGTTAGGAAAGCCACAGGATACCTTCAACCCACAACATGGGTTACCAGCAGGGTGGGGGATCAGTAACAGTGCGGACAGCCACCTTACTGGAGTCCTCAAGAATTTCTTCTGGGACTAAACTTATTCTGATGAGGTTATCCAATTGCTCTACATGGCTGTAAACAGCCAAGGAGTATGAGGCCACTTTACAGGGCCAGGTGCACTCCACAGTACACTACAACTCCCTTGTGATGTTTGCATATTCCAAGAAGATAATGTTTCATGAAGACCAGAATGAAGTCAAATGCCTTCCATGGCCTCCTTAATCACTACATCTATTCAATCACTAAGCCTTTAAGGGAAGGTCTGAAGTACAGAACAGATTTTATGGGGGTATTTATTGTAGCAAAATTATTTGCAAATGCGTGTGGAGAGTTCTGTGACTGTATCTCAATCTGTGTGTGGGTAATCAGATTTTCAAATGTGTACGACGATCTGTAAATGTGTTTTCAGAATTCGTGTACGTAATCAGATTTACAAACCTGTAAAAAGATTTGCAATTGTATTTAGATTTGTACATTTACAGACAAATCTGTAAATGCGTGCACAGATCTATGATTGTGTAAATGCGTACATGGGTATTAATGGCTAAAAAGTCTAAGCATTTTGCTCCAAGACCTGTAAATACAGACAAAACATCAGTTACAACTCGGACGGGGCTCTCCATAGGTTGTCGTTTTACATGTAATTTTTACTACAGTTCTGCCGTGGCAGATCTGCAAATGCGTGTGGAGATTTGTGTACCCGTATCGTGATCCATGTGTGCATAATCAGATTCATAAATGTGTAGGAGAATCTCTAAATGTGTACAGAGATCTGCGACACGCATTTGCAAATAATTTTGCTACAATAATACCCCCATAAGATTTCCATCGCCACCCCTCAGGGATGAAGAATGATCCGTTATCCCACTGCACACAAACTACTATGATAACATTCAAAGAAGGACTGTAGCTGTTCTGAAGGCAAGGGGCTCTACCCTTTATTACTGACATTAATATACTGGTAGGCATTTCTTTTATCTTTTCCCACCCCCTGTATTCTCATGCACTAAATGTGCATCCATCTCCTAACTGTTTATGCAATACAGTTTTGCAGGGTTTATTAAAAAATATACTACAAATATTATTAATAGTAATACGATTAATGAATAAAAAGGGGAAAAGCCAGTTAATTGAGAAGATTCACAATGTGGGTGTGATTCCAGTTCGACTGAACAGCCTGGGGCAGCGGTGTTAACTTCAGGTCAAGCCTACTGCCATAGCCGTTATATTCTCGGGGGCAAGAGATGGCCATAAGAAGGTAACTATAGAACTGAAGTCTCTAGGAAAAGTTACACCCACCCTGTGACGTGTTATGTAAACAGGGGCCAATTATCAGCAAATTAGGCCTGGATTAACTGTGCTTCTAAAGAGGAGAGGCCTGGAAGAGGAACAGAAAGCCATCACGGCGGCCCCTGGGAGATTACCACGCCACTCCAAACATTCTGGGTTATTCTAGCTCAACTCAACGAATATTTGGTATCTCCCACGCTTAACTATCTCAGAACTGAACCATTTTGTGGCATTTTGCTAAACTTTTACAATATATAAAAAATCTGAATGGTGCTTTCTGTTTTAAGAGTTTTATTGACAATCTGAAGCTAAATTTTTTCTTTATACATTGTAAAAGGAACTTAGAACTTTCAAATGACACAATGAAAGTTACCTTTTACTACTCCTTCAGATTCTGGGTCTCCTGACAGATAAAGAATTTTTCTCAAGTTGGGTACATGCTACAAGCGAAATAAGTACATATTTGGAATTAAACCAAAGATTTATATATCCACATTTTTTTCAGGTACCTAGATGTTACTGTTGCAAAGATACAGGCATTTTTTGTGAATGAACTGAATTTCATTGAATTTCATGCCAGTGAATCTCCTAAGCTTTATGAGTAAGAGAAATTTTACATTTTTCATGGGATGTCTGCATTTATTGTGCTGAGCCAGAATGACCCTTCTATGAAGACAGCATCCACAACATAACAGAACAACCTAATGCCTAGGGACTCAGAAGATAGACTCATAAGTGAGGTAGAAAGAAGCCACAGGTTTCCAACCACAAATATGCTGCTAACTTTGCAGTGAAGCTCCAAGCAGAGGAGTGTTCAACTGCAGCTTAGCATGTTATGTGAGATGCCACAACTGCATCACAATCCACTGGACAAGCAGGAACACAATGACTTCATAGAAGACAGATGAAGTTCGCTTTGAAAAGGATTAGGCAAGCTGTCCCAATGGACTGTTTTGTCTAGCACTGGACCAACCAGTTATTGGAACTAATGATTCAATAAACATGAACGGGTCACGAAGAAGAATACAACTCTCTGCCGCTAGTTAGCTAGTCCATCAAACAGGACCCTTAGCTCGGCTTCATGTTTTCAGTTTGATTCAATTAATAAAATCAATCCAAAGTTAGCAACCAAATTAAGAAATCCAGCAAGCATTACAGCCTGAGGCATTACAGCCTTGGAGCTATGCGTGTCTGAGAGGCTGGAGCACACGTCTAAAAATGACAGACAGCCAAACACCTTCTTTTATGAACTTGCCAGGAATATGGTCCCAATAGTCCTTTCATATCCACCACACTCAGCACTTAAAGTGACATTAAAACCCCATTTGAGAACAATTTGAAGCATATATAAGAAAGATTTACCACTTGGCTGTCTCCCACCATGGCTTGTGGTGCCTCCATTACTGTAAATTCTGAAGAGCCACAGGAAGTGAGAAAGCCTCCCCACAGGCACCGTAAACAAGTCAGCAAGGAGACACCCAAGGTGATGAAATGCTGTACTTTTATGCATCAGCAGCAACATTTTGCTGCCATACAAATTCAGCAGCCAATCAATGCTTCACCTGCTGCCTTTGGCTATTACTGTTGATACTCGAAAGTGCTCCGTATATTCCCCAGCAGCTCGAAGTCCCTCATTCTGAACAGAAACTGGTTTTCAAGGTATGGAATCATGCTCATATGAACCTAAATAGGCCTCAGTGCAGCTGCAGCTCAGTATATGGCTGCCTATAATTCCATGAGACTTCTAGGTAATGCTCTACATTCAGAGGCTGGCCTGCCTGTGGGTTAACAGCCGGGGGGCCAGATACCACCATAAAAAGACGGTAACATGAATCTGTGAAGCTGTCCAGCCTCAACCAGGAACACACCCAGCTCCATAGCCTCGAGCTTAGGGGAAGTTCAGCAAAGGAGAAGAACGAAAACTGCCCTGGGAGAGGTTCATAGAACTTCATAGGCACTGCTGCTTGACTGGAAATCACTCATTCACATAGCAGCTGGACACATAGCTCCACTCACACTACTCTATTCTGTTTAAGGTACATCAGGGTAGGCCTAAATTGCACACCAACGTCAAACTAAATAAAATGTGAATTGAAGTCACTTGGCAAAGCCCATTTCCTTTCCGATAATCCCAGGAAAGTGTACAGCTACTCAGCTGGTTCCATGTGTGTGTAAAATGCATTAGCCTAAAAGCTCAAACGAGGACACATTCCACTGCTGAAGCACCAGCACCCTGACTGTAGTGGCCTCACACCTCCGTGGTTGGGGGGCTTGAATCCTGCCTAGTCCTGCACAATGTGTGATGTTTATCATATGTCATGCTCATGCAATTGTCACGTCACAAGGACCTCGGTTGAGACTGAAGATCTGAAATACCATGGTAGACTATATTATCATAGTAATTGTAATACTATCTGAGCCTAACTGAGATCATCAATAAGTTTAAGTAAAACATTTTAACTGTCATAGGAAACAAAACTTGACAAGCTTTGCAATTTTAATCTCGCGTTTCAAGGTTATTCAGTACGTTAAAAATAGACAGATTTTACATGTGCTCAGAAGATAATCATGTTAATTTCTGTCCATGTTGTTTGACTAACTGAAAGGCACAACAACCAGCTTATTTGATAACACTATCAGCAGATAAGTAGTTCTATTTTCGCTACAGTTTATTTTCAACATTTTCAACTCCTTTTTTTCTTTAGTAACATTACATTATTAAATCTAGGGCTGCTGTGATTAGTCGATATAGTCAATGGCATCAACGATAAAAATGAGATTTTCGCTTTGCCCTTGTCTGTACTTTCGCTTTGGTTTATTTGCTATTTGGTTTCGAACTCTCGCCCAGTTTTTGGTTAATGTCTTCGTGCACCCCTCTGACTTTGACGCTTTGATCTCTGTGTATGCTCTGTGTGTGTGTCAGGTGCATAGGGACTGACTGCAATTTTAGCTTTGAGAGCTTGTGCTGTATGCTGTTGTTTGGATAGGGAGTAAGGTGTAGAATTTTGCTTTTTCTGCACTTAGGTAAGTTAGCTTTGGGTTATGTTACGTTGGGTTACGTAGCTGCCCAGTAGAGGGAGGTGCCCGTATATTTGAGGTCCAGATAAGGAAGGTTTGACTGTAGTTCAAAATATAACAAAAAAAAGTGGTTTGCACACTGTGCAAAGTTTTAATAGCAAACCACAGTGGCACTAGCGCTATACATGAACACCTTAAGAAGAAACGCACAGGCACTATTTTGGAGGATGGACTGTCAGAATAGGCAAAACCTCCCTAAAGTTTATTAAATTACCCTTAGTATGGAGAGTGTTTTAATATCATTTGTCCTTGTAGCTGGTAAATACACCCAATATTAAAGCCATAAAGTTGTCTGCCTGTCTACCTTTGAATTTCCATTGAATAAGTGTTTGAGACTGTTTAAGCTAGAATGTAGGCTTATTCTACATTGACTGACGGTGCCGATGTGTGTTCCTGAGTGTTGGGATTGTTGGGATCAGTCTTATTTTGTAAACTAAAACTGAATCGAAAATAGACACACACACACACACAAAAAAGTGAACAAATAAAAATAAAAAATTTACCAAAAATAAAAAAAAACGTGTCAGACTTTAAACTGCAAAAAAGTATCACCAATTTTTTTCCCTAATTTAACCATAATATATCCTCCTTTAAAAGATGTTGGGGCTGCTGAGATCTCCCTTTCTTCACCACCACTTCCATTCACCTTTTAATCCAATTTAATAAACATGGATACACAGAATTTATACAGGTTACTAACTTTTAGGCAACACAATTCGCCTCTCAATAATATTTTAGGTGTACTACTATCTGCTTTTCTCTTGTGGGTGTAAGTGACGTCTGTACAGCGCTGAAACGCCAACGTCAATTATCCACACCCTTCCAATGACATACCGTAGTAAACGAAACTGTCAATTTGATTTTCTGGAGGAAGATTAATCATTTAGATTAATTGACCATCGATTAAATCAATAGGAAAATAGTCATTAGTGACAGCCCCGATTTAATCGCAAAAAAAAAATCACAATGTGGTATTTGAATATTTTCCAATATTGTGCTGCCCTAATTGCACCTTGTTCTGTGTTTGGAGCTTGCATGTTCTCCCTGTGAATGTATGGGTTTCCTACTGCGATATAAAAACATACTGTCATTTGAACTATTGTCGATATATTGCCCATAGTGTGCGAGTATTCCCTACAATGGACTGATACCCCTCCAGGGTGTTTCCCGTCTTCTGCCTTATGCTTCTGACCTTCAACTGAATCAGATAATAAAGTGAAACAATACAAATGAAATCATTTAATCTGATGCCAAAAATAATTTATTTTCTAGTCTTGAAACATGCCGCAGAAACTTTGGAAATGGTTGACCCCATACTGAGAATATGTATGTCCTGCCACAAAACAAAAAAGATTATACTAACAAGGACATGACTAACATAATAAATGTATTAATATTTTTTCATGAAACAAAATTGCTTATCATCACCTAGAAACCTGTGATCCACACTTAAAAAGGGCCGTTTCAAAAGAAGCGCCCTTAAATTTTAAAGATGTTAGAGCTCACATTATAGATTGTCCATCGAAAAGTCCCAAAATGACAGCAGGAATCAACACTGAGTCAGGCAAGGTAGGTTCTATGAGTCAAAGTTCAGTCAGAAATAGCATATAGGCTAGCTATGAGGACAAACCTGACCCCACACAGAACCACTAATATCCACATTCAGGCAGACCTTCTGGCTGCCTCTTCTGTGCTGGGCAACAGATCTGTTAATTTGACTTGTTTGTTGGGCCTATGAAATTACACAAAACACCTCCAAGCTACAGAATATGGGAAGGTAGATTAATCCAAGTTCTTCATTAAGGGAAGAACCAGGCAAATATTATAGAGCTTCTGACAGGAGACACTGTGTGGAAAAAAAGGCCCAGAGCCATACATTTATCTAATAAAAATGAGCAGCATCTTTTTAAACTAATTAAACTTACTATTTAGATTATTTCAGTTCTTGATTTTTGCCACAAAAGCAGTGCTCACATCCCTTTCTCACATTTACTTATATACGAAACTGCAAATATTTACTTGATGTAATTTCATACTAGACAGGTTACACTCAATAAAATCAATAAAACTGATTAATTCTATGCTGTTCTGCACACTTCACCTCTTTCCCATATCCCTAGTCGTAGTGTTCCAGCTCTGCATTTCTGGATTTTACCAAAACACAGCAGAACAATATGACACTGTACACCTCTGACATCACAAACTGCCTCTGTAAAAATCTCCTGTGCCGGATCCCCTACCCACACCCCTATCAGATAATACAGTACAACACCGGCCAGGTGTATAACCTTTGCTTCAGCTCTGCACTTAATTATCCCAATATGATATTCAAGTTCTTCTGACCAGATTTTTCTTTCAGAATAAGCTTGATACTACTGCATATTAATACATTACTTTTACGAAGTCAAGTCAAAAATATATATTCAAAAAAATTCACCTATGACTTTTTGATGACCACTTTTACTATTAAAAAGGCCCCGCTAGACAACCTGAGTAAAATGCAGCATGTTACTGCTACCAGGGGCTGCCAGGGGTTGTAATAAGGGTTGGGGGTGGGGGGGTCCAGTACCTATGCTGGAAGCTACAGGTGCAAGACAAAGAAAAACCCAGAATGGTGTGCCAACACACTGTAGATCACACTCACACATGCTCACCTACGGGCAATCTGGTAATTCCAGTTAACCTCAGCATTTTTTTGGACTGTGGTGGGAAACCGGAGTAATCAGAGGAAACCCCACAACGACACGAGTAGAACACACAAACTGCACACATATGGAACCCTGGCAGAGACTCAGACCCAGGTCCCAGAGGTGCACTGCACCACTGTGCCACCCCCCATCAAGACTCATAAGAAGTCAATTCAATATGAATGGTCAATTTACCAATGTGCTCCTGAAGGTGGACTTAAAGGCCTGTTAGATGATATGCTTACACATGGACTAAGAAACACAGGTTGTGAGCATCTGAAATACAGCAACTCAGCGTTCACTATTCAAAGAGGTGAGAATCTGCAGGACAGCCAAATGCAAACCCGATTTGGTTAACAAATCAGATACACTACCATAACAAGTGGACTGGCTCAGTGGGCAACACGTTACAGATTTAAACAGCAATTTGCAATCACTTACTAATACTATATAGGCATGAATGGGGGTCATCTGATTCCCACCCAGCTCTATGGGCATTCTGTTTACACGTAAGCCCTCTGAAGGACTAACATCCCTTCCTGGGTGTTCCCTGCTTTAGGCCCTGTGCTTCCTGGGACAGGCTCCCGGTAACCTGGTAAGCTGATCTGGAAAGACGAAACTGTGTGAAGCATTGAGATTCCTAATAAGCTGTATTCTTATCTGATGTTCTTACACTCCTCCTATGGCAAAGGTATGCACAGGGCATCACTGCAGGCACTCACACCCACTGAGTGGCAAAAAAACATAGTGATAACCTCAGCAATCAGCTACAGCATATTTAAAATAGGATAGAGCTGTTGTGCATTTGATTGAATAAATCAATTTAACAGGAAAGAGAAGACATCTTTTTACAGACTGCCAAAAACTAAATGGGTAAGCATCGGACTTGGAATGGTCACATACGGCCGATACCCGATCCGTCTGATTAGGTATGGATTGACGCTGATACGAATCCGAATATTGGATTGGTGCACCTCTAATAATAATGATAAAATGTGCCCGCTTCAGTTTTCCTCCTGCATTTCGCTTGACACACTACACTGAAAAGGATAAGTGGTTAGACGGATGGATGCTTGGATGAAACTTTACTTATAAACAAGTATGATGAGAACATAAAGATATCTCACATGTAGTGCAGAGTTATTCTGCTACAGAAGCCTGAATGAATCGATTTTCAGGCTATTACAGTACATCCCTTCTTTGCGGGGCTGCAGAAGGTTCCAAGAAAACCGTATAATGTAAAATAATACACAAATCCTAGTCAAAACATTTAAGTTTCAAATAAAAGGTTCTTTATAAACTGCAGGACATAACATTCCAGTTTTCCATTGTTATTGCAGGTATATAGTCAAAAGAACGAGTAGTTTTAGTACAAATACAAAGTCAAATTATATTCAAAACAAGGTCATATCAGGGTAGGTCAGGGAGCATGCACTGGTACAGCACGCCTCTGCACCCAACACACGATGAAATACCTCAGGATTCTGGCCGGTGACCCCCAGGCCGGCACACGGTCCAGTCCCACTGTCCAGAAATGGCCGTGCATCTGCCGCAGCCAGGTGGTACATGGGTGTCCCCTTGGCCTGGTCTGGCCGTTTGGGTCCTCAGCAATGAGGATCCTTTGAGTCGGATCACCCTCAGTGAATCACACCACATGGCCGTAGTGCCATAACTGTCACTCCCTCACAGTGCAGGTAATGTGTCTCATTCGGGACTCCCTGAGGAACCACTCGTCCGACAACGTCGGAACAGCAAGGATTCAGTACCAATGGAGTCCAGTCTTTATCTCAGGCCACTGGATAGCATCCACATCTCACAGCCGTACGGCAGAACAAGGAGCACTAGGACTCTAAAGACTTGCACCTTGGTCCTCTTACATAGCGATCTGGAATGCCACACAGGGAGAGTCACCAGAGACATGAATGTCACTGCTGAGGTAAGTGAACCTCTGGACGTTGTCGATATTCTCTCTGCAGCCAGACACACTGCTGATAGCTGTGCCTAAAAGGTCATTAAAGGCCAGGATCTTCATTTTTATGCAAGACACTCGCAAGCCCAGACATTCAGACTCCATGCTCAGCCTCTCAAGAGCCCCAATCAGAGCCTCCAATGGCTCCGCGAATATCACAGCATTGTTGGCAAAGTCAAGATGAGTGAATCTTCCCTCATCAACAGATGCTGCACAGCCGCTGGACCCCGAGACCCTGCCCAGCACCGAGTCCATGTAAGCACTGAGCAGACTAGGAGCAAGAAGACACCCCTGACGAACTCCAGGATCAAGTGGAAAGAACGCAGAGGTTCTGCCTCCACTCAGCACAGCAGTCACAGTACCAGAGTATAGGCCGGCCATTATACTCCGGGGGAGGGGTCCCCGCGAAGTCTCAGGATGTCCCACAGAGAAGCTTGATTCCCCAGGATTTTAACATGCCTAGTTTAAGAATACCAAAGTTATGGATCTGGATCTTAAAGTATTTGGTAGCGGGCAATTGCATCATATATTCAAGCAGAAAACAGAACCACCACCAAAGTGAGAATCGAGCGTGTGAGCTACGGGATGGAAATTTCCACAGTCCCAGTACAAAAGTGAATTCCCTGAGGAAGAAAGGGGCCAAAGCGAGCCGCTCGGCAGGGGCCGGGAGATCGGGCGGCTGGGTGTGCGGCGTCCACACGCAGGATGTGCCATTTTGTCGCATTCGCTATCCAGTCACCTCCCGACGGGCGCTGCCCCATGCAGCACCCGTCCTTACCCACCAAACAACAGAAAAAGAAAAGGAAAAACTCGACTGACTCACCTCCGTTCCGAGTTTTCAGGCAGAGATCCCGGCACTCGCGTACAATCCCGTCGGCGTAGCCAGGCACAACTTTCCCGTAAGCAACGTGGGCTCCGATAGCTATGTGGCATCGAGCTAATGCTCGTCTCCGTGCATTTAATTTAGCCGCGACACGGAGCCGACGCCTTTATGAACTCGCGAGAATAAGCGCTTTCGCTGCATTCTTCTGCATCCTTCGGTCCCCGCGCGACCAGCCGTATCTGTCATCGCACAGCCCGTTCTCCCGTCGCACGGTCTCAGTTCTCCAGCGACATGAGCTGCTGCGCTTTTCCCTTTGAGGCGACGTCGGATCGGTAATCGGCTATTAATGCCTGGAGCCGCCTTGACTCGGCGTTTGACTGCTTTTGACTGTAGTTACAGTATTTTGAAAAGTTTGTCAGCTATTAAAGTACATTCATAAACCTTAAAGTGACACGATATAAATGTAATCTTTCGTCGCATTTAATACATATATATCCATAGCCGCTGAAAGACGGCTGGAACGTAATATTTTGGTGGAATACGTTTTGGGCAGTAGTTTTACCACGATATCTTAGGTGGCGCGCGACATCTCGTGGCAATGGCGCGCACACACAAGTCTATCCGGGAAATTCTGTATTTCCCAGAAAAGGAAAGCGGTATTATTTATTGTCCGATGGTAGGTGGTCACTGGCCACCTGTCTTCTGGGCTGTGATACTTAACCTTTTTAAGCCCGATATCCTTTTAGAGTTCTCTTAAGATTTTCGTTGCATTTATTTTACTACGAACGACGTAATGGATTCATAGGTCTTGTTCTTTCACTGGAACTTTCCATAATATTCGGGAAGGATCATACTCCTTGAAAACTGCCCCGAAATTATATTTTGTTTTCACAAACTACTATAGCCACCTAGCATTAATGGTTAGCCATCTAATTATTACAGCAGCGATATGACGTCGTTCCTCGCATGAACATTAGCCTGATGTACATCCTTCAAGAGTTTCTGTCTATAAACCGGCAATTCTTACAATTTAGCATCTGAGATATTAAGGACAAAAACGAAACCCGATATCCTTTATATACATTTGCTGATTATCTACGCCATTTAAATAATGTGCAACGAATTAAAGCCTTTGGCGTGCTCGTTAAAAATGCCAAGTTATGTTTATAAGCCGCGAGTGGTTAGACGGGCTGCGCTGGACAGGGAGCGTTTAAAGGGAAGCCCGCGCCCGCCCTGCTTATTCCCAATGAGAGGCTCATTTCCCATAATGCCCAGCGGGCCTGGACACCAAGATGGCCGACGCTGGGAATGAATACGAGAAAGAAGCTGGCTGTGTCCCCGTTCTCCATCCGGAGGTTAGTCGTGCCATTCTCGTGGGTTTCACAAGAGCTCCAGTGTCTGGGCCTTCGCGTTTAGCGATTCAGGACGGAGTTTGGTCGGAGTAAAGATGACTTGGTTTCGGATATGATTCGGACAAGACCTCCTGCAGGGAGAAGCACAGGAACGGGGAGCACCAAATACATCTGTCAGATAGCCTTTTAGGGATTTAGTGTTGGAGAAAGGTGACCTGGATTACTGTGAAATATACATTTCCTGTATGGATTTCCTGAAATCTTTAGAGATATAAGGTCTAGCTAGATCGAACTCCGTTCCCTAACTTGTATCTGATGCTTCAGCGAAGGAAGGAATTGCACAACTCGGGCCGCCTCTTGCACACGGGGCTGATTGCCGACCCGTCTTTTTTCCGGAATGCTTTTGTCGTGGACCGCAAAAAAAACATTTATATGCTACTCAATGCATTTCCTGCTTCCCGCAAATGTTGTCGTTGCTTTAATTTTCCGGTGGCTGTCAGTGCAGCCCCATATTATCTAGGCAGAAAACGGGACAGCAGAAGCCTATTTCAGAACGATGAGACGTTTTGCCCTTAGCAATGCTTTTAATGTAATTATTTTCGCCAATGATTCATATGCATACCGCAAGCATGCAGATGGAGGATTGTGCAGATTGTGCATCTCTAGGTAGTGGAAATGAATGTGTTATGCACCCTTTTAGTAGGATTTCTAAGAATGACATTGGAGACTTGTAAAGAGCTGTCTAATATTTTCGACGGCAGCAGAATGGATAACTTTTAGGGTAATGCGTGTGCATCATTACATATGAGTGTAGTTCATGTGTTAGTCCATTGTCATGAGCGCTATCAAATACTTCGGTGGCATTACACTGCGACATCTACAACACTGCAGTCAAAACAAGTTCAGGCTGTCAGTTGGGTGCCATGGTTTATTTTTTGGGGGGGGGGCTGGTGCTGGTGCTAGATGTGTTATTATGTGTTACTATTAGTATACCAAAGTAGGGCTGGACGATATGGCCTAAAATTAAAATCTCCGATTTTTTCTCACCCCTCACCAGATTAACGATTCCTATATAGATTATTTTTAAATGGAAAATACATTATTCATTAGCATATTGTTTCACGTGTACTGCTGTATAGATGGGGCAGGGCTACTTTGGCAATATACTTTCAGCTACATGGCTCATATCTGGGATCTGGAGTAAATTTTTTAGCGTCTGAATGAACCCAGTTTTTCACAGAGTATATATGGGCACCATGTTTTTGACAATATGAAACGTCACGGCATCTGTAATTTGGTTTGACCTGGTTCTCTGTCATTGTTTGGAAATCAAGGTGAAAGGGACACCGCTGTTGTTACCTGCTTATCAGCAGGCGTTTGGCTGCTGTGAGTTAGTGCATCTTGCAGAGCTACACACTACTGCTACTGTCTGAGATGCTAAAATAAGTTTGTTGTGCTACTGCCTTTAGTAGCCACAGATTTCAGACAAATTTTACTGTGGACAGTGGTTTGATCTATGACGGACTTTGCATAACCAAACCACTTGCAAATGACTGAGGAGACGCTGCCAGCTTTCGAGACGAGCTCATTACTTGTTGACTCGCAATTTATTGAACCCCTGAAGTTGAAAATAATATATAAATAATACAGTAGATATGCTTATAGTGATCAGCCTCTTGTATCAATCAAAAACCTTGGACAGAATCATTCATGTACAAATACTGTTTAAATAATTCCTTCATAGTAATCAGGTACTCTGCTTACAGTGTTCTTTTTTTTTAAATATACATGATAACATATAGAAAAAGGTAAAACTATGGTAATTGTTTTCTTTTGATAGTCCTACTTTGCTTTGCGGTAACCTGTCTGCTTCTGACTAGCTACCTGAGGCTAATGCTGCGTGCACAGAAAACGTGACAGGGAAAACAGTCATTTTCTCTCAATGAGAAATATAGACTAATCAAAGCTTATGATATACTGCCAAAAATGAGCCAACAAGATGCAGCAGCGCAACTATAATAAGCTATATTTTATGCACAGTACTTGGCTGTATTATAGCGTATTTGAATTATACGCAATCCAGTAAGTTTAATTTGTACAGTAATTTGAAAAGCATTTGAAACGGCTGTATTTTGAGTGAATAAAATTCATTAGGTAGTAATGCATTCCATTGTATTACCGTATATTAATATAATAAGTATACAAATGTGAATTAGATGGTAATCTGCCTGAGATATAAAGAAAAATGGGTTATAATGATCGATCCTTGCTTATAGTGATCAATATCACCCTGACAGACATGATCACTATGAGCTTCTACTCTATTTTGGGAACACAGGCTCAATGTTAGTTAGCTAGTTTAAACCTGGGGAACCCACAAAGTCATATTTGACCCTACTTTTAATTTCTGCCTTACATTCAACCCACTCATCAAAGTAAAGAAAATATATTTTTTTGCTTTACAGCCCAGTGTACCATATACGACCCAAAAACAAAAGTTAATAGCTAAAACTTTGAGTGTGTTGAATGTAAGGCAGAAATTAAAGGTAGGATCAAATATGACCCCGTGGGCACGATTTTCAATTTTACACATTGTTCTACACCAAAAAATCAAATTAATCGTTAAAATCGATTTTATAGCTCAGCTCAGCTTTTATAGCTCGATTTTATAGCTCAGGGTGTCAGGTAGCATGGTGGTAAGTATTTTGGGCATGCGACCGGAAGGTTTCTGCTCCATATTTTATTAAGGATACTGCTTACGTACTTTGGAAGAAAATTTTCTGAATTGCTACAGTAGTCCAGACTTATACATTTCTGAGACAAATTTGACCTATAGGACAAATGAGTCATTGCAGTAAATTTCAAATAAAAAATGTAAGCAGAGTTGCTGTGGTTCGTAGTCCCGTTTTGTGTCGCACTGGCTGGAAAGTGAATCCCTTGCTTATTTTGTAACATTACCGGTACTTACTAACTACCACCCCACTTGGTGTTTCTAGCCAAACATTTCACCTGTTAAGTTTACCCCTTTCTGAAAGCATCAGCTTTTCAAGGAACATAAGAAATGGTTACGTGTCATATGTCAAGCTCTCTTGTAGTCCAGTCCTAGCGGCTAGCTCTGAATAAAATCTGTTTTTAAATATTCATAACTTAGTAGGCATAAGCCAATAAAACAGCGCATTAATTTTCTCTTTTAGGCTATGTATGCAAACACAGGTTTTGTATTTGGACTTAACCTCTGGTCTTTGTGTCAGCTTAGCTGGGTCACAGTTTCTTATCCTAGACAAGCGTTTTCCTGAGCTGTAGTTTTTGAGATCCAATCTTGGTCTAGAAACCAGTCTTGAGACCGCTCAACCTGATCTTGGCCTCATCTGGAGTTCGTTTAGTCTTGGTCTTGCCTTAGTCTTGGCCATAAGTCTCGAAATATTACAGAACGTATTATCTGAATCAATATGCAAATATACTTCTTTCCCCTCAGCATGTGGAAATAAATTTTCCTACACTGTCCTCTTGTAGCAGCATTTCTTAAAATGTACTATATCATCTCCCACCTGCCCCTTGGTATAACGCTATTGGGCAGCTTCAGAGGGCACAGGGACTGCTTGAAAGAGATTTTCAGTATACATCATAATGTGTTTTTTTTTTGCTACTTACATGTAGGCTGGCAAGCACTCAACTCACTTTTCTTCAATGTAAATGTTGTACCTAAATGTTATGTTAATGAAAAAAAATGTTGAAAAAAAATGTATGAAAAAGTGTTTTATTTCCTATAAATATGTGCATTATTGTTTAGAGTATGTGAACATTTTTTTTCAATAACAGGGTCTTTTGGAATTACATAAATCAAATATAGCCCCAATAGGGGTACACTCTACCAAAGAGAATCTAAATTCGGATTCTGAATTTTCAAGTCTTGGTCTTGTTTAATTAAAAGTCTTGATCTTGTCTTGGTTGGCATGGGTCTTGGTCTTGATTTGGTCTTCGGTTGGATGAGTCTTGATCTTGTCTTTATCTTGAAATAGATGGTCTTGAACATTTCACTGGCATTTTCAGAGATGCATGCACACACACACGCTCGCACAATCATATGCTAAATGTAATTTTAACTGACCAGCTCACTTCAGTCAAATGTTTGGGATCGGAAATGGGGTCCCTGAAGGAAACCTGAGAGAAGAACTGAGCACTGGAGCCTAATTTAAATTTAGACATTGGCAGAGAACTGTTGATCCTATGTTTACATAATGTGTGAAAATATAGATCTGATGATAATCTTGAGAGGAGTTTTACCCACATTGGACTTGGTTATTACATGGGAATGTCATTGTGTGTGGGCTAAGTTGGTCTCGCTCTCGTGCTATGGACATCAAAACTTTCGGCCAGTAGCAGCTGCAAACAAGGCTGTTGTTTTGGTCAGTGTTCCAGAGAAGGAGCTTTTCCATACAAAGGCTGTAATAGCTGCTTGCTGCCCCTGCCTCTCTGGTTGTTATCTCGGCCTGCTGTTACCTCTCCAAAGCGTGGGTTAGCATTCCAGTGAGCAAACGAAACACCTTACTGTTCCCGTTGGAGCTCCACATGGCTGTGATGTCAGTGTAGTTTGTGAAATGACACCTTCTGCCTCATTTTTTGAGTAATTCTGGTGCTGTCTGTTTTTAATATCTGATCTTTTAAATATTACTTTTTGCCTGCTGAAAAGCTGGTCTTTGCATGTGTCTAAAATTCCTTTTGCCAATGTCACTTGGATTTTACAGATGCTAAAAATGACTTGCTCTTATTTAGGCTGATCCTTTTTTTCCCAAAAAAGTGGTTTCCTTTACCTTCATAGGCTTCATCTTGTTGCTAGTGCTGCAACAACTAATCAATCGCATCGATAATAATCAGTAATTCAAATAGCTGACAATTTTTAGTGATTTGTTAGTTGCATTTTTGTGGTTTGCTGCCTGAATTTCGTATAATGACCATTTAGCAGTGTTGATGTTGGTGTATTAAGCATAGTTCATATTTCACTTTTCTGAATTCCATTACAGTGCAAGCATGGTTGTGTGCACAACCATAGTATACATGCTACATTTGTTCATGGGCACTGATGGCCATGGACGATGCATGTGTACAGCTGTGACGTTCCAGCAGAACAGCAGAGGGCATTTCAACAAACACACATACAAGCTGTGTAGTGAAATGGGAAAACTATTTCGAACATTTTTAAAGGCTTGGGTAGTATTATGATAATTGAGTATACTGCGTTATTGTGAAATCTGCAGCAAATTTTATTGCAAAGATTTCAAAAAGCTGGAATAGCATTGGTTTTTCTGCCATCAATATTCCATATACCATGGTATAAAGCAGAGGCCGACCGATACTGGTTTGTCAGGGCCGAGATTGATACCGATTATTACTGGTTGATGTGGTCGGTAACCGATATTTGGTCCGATGTGAATTTGCCTTTATGTGCTTTCTTTGCATCCATTTGTAATGAGAATTTGAAGATATAAAGTCTGCCATTAGAGTAAGGCTGCTCTTTTTAAAGTGAATGTTACTTTTTAAATTAATGGAAATTGTTTTTGTATTATGTTGTATAATGAATCAATCAAACAAACGTGTATATACTTTTTACAGATTCTGAAGTTTTCATAACGGTTGCGGGAAGAATAAGCCATTAAAAATAAAGCATCTAATAAAACATGCCTGGACAAATCAAATTAATAGATACTTTAATACTATTAGTAACTTTTCATTAATAACAATTTTGGTAGTGCATTGAAATTAGCGGTAAAAATACTCGTTAAAAAAATACACGTTATCAGCTAACGTTACATGTAACATGTGAGAATCCCATATGGATGAGTAATGTAAGTACTGTAATGTAAAGTAACGGAAGCAGGTGAAAGCTCAAATACGCTCCTGTTCCAACATCAGCTGTCGCCGCTACATAACGTTATTAACACTTTGTCATAACAAGTAACATTGCTGGCTTATAGTTCAGCGTGCTGCATTCACTAAAGGGGAAAAAAACAGTTTTTCTGAGTTAACGAGATACACTTTAGATAAAAACACCCTTGGATTTTGTTTTTTTTCTTTAGTGAATGCAGTGTGTAGGACTGTAACGTTTTAATTTGGGGAAACATCAGCTGCTTTACCTTCCATCTCAGTAACAGTCCACGCTCAGCTGAAACTCCTCTCTCTTCTCTTCCTTGGGGCTTCAGGCTGCACTCGTGTGTGTGTGTGAGAGAGTGAGAGAGTGATGTGAATGACAGTAAGGCTTAAATGTTGATTGGCTATTACTCGTGTGACATATAGCCAATCAGCGATTGGTGTGGGCGGGACATTAAATGAAGCAGCAGGATGAAAGCAAAGCGCACAGAGGAAGAGATGGCAGCGGATCCACAGTGGTGCACGTTGTAATTGCTTATTATTGGTGGGCATTAAAATGAAACGCCGATACGATAATCAACAATATGCCTAATATCGGCCCCCAATAATCGGCCGAGCCCCTAGTATAAAGTACAATTGTTAGCTAAATATGGCTGATCTTTGTTTTATGCTGCTTTGTCACTCCAAATACAGTAGATTCTCTACACTGTGTAAAGTTATTATAGCTGGCTTTTAGTTGGTCACTTGATTGCATGATAAATCTATTAACAATATAATCCTTTTTTGCAGCCCTGGTTTTTATGTTCCCCCTGTTTTGTAGAAAGATTCAGCAGACCTCTGAGTTTGCTCATGAACGGTGAAGGTGCATCACGTGTATTTGGTTTCTGAAGAGTAAGAGGTTTTATTCTTGTTTGTTTCCCAAGTTGCACAAAAAAGGTGTGAGAAGATGCATTAGAAACATTAATGGTGTGAAAAATGCATCGCGTTGATAAACCTTCAAAACTGAGACCCGGCGAGTGGGTAGGGCGTGATGGATTGAACGCCCCATTTTTTAAAAAAATTTTTTAAAAAGATGGTCCATTTGTAAACTCTTAAAAAGGATCGGAATGTCCAAGAAGGCAGAAGCTTGGAGTTAATTTGTATTTAATGATCATTAACAGAATCTCCTATTATGGAGAATTTAGAATTGCTTCCCAGGGTTAAAATAGTAAAATCAACTTTTCGAAAAATAACACACCATTTTTTAACGTAAAATTATCAGGATAAATGGTGATTTGCACCAAGATGGGCACCTACATTTTTTTTTGCCAATAGCTTGGAAGCATGAAAAAAATGATTAGCACATAATTTGCTAATTGGTGTTAGTTTGCCGACCTGGAGTTGGTGAGCGGTTAGTCCTGATCATCATTTTTGATTCTCTGTGGAAAATAGTTGATCAGTGGGCTACAAAACATTGTGAGCCATCTAAAGCAGTGGTTCACAAACTTATGGTAAGCCCTAGCCGGAAACCACCATTATAGCCAATGTTTACTTGCATGGGTGCCTTTACATACTGCCTTTCTTTGTGTGTAGCCTAAGCCTACTTCCATAGTCGCTGGTTAGTCACTGACGGATACTGACACCACGTTATTTGTATATCTTGGTTTACAGATAATATCATCGAACCGGCCAGCCCTAGTCAGCCCCAGATATGAGGGGGAGGGGCGAAATGCATTTTCTGTATTATTTTGAGCAACATTTAGAGGGTTCTACTTGACATCTTTGGATTAAAAATAAGCAGTCTTTTTTATTACTTGTAAGTGGATTTATTATTATTTGTAACTGGATTTAATTGACTTTGGGGAACTAAGGGCAAAATGTATGGTTAGTTCAGTGTTTATCACTATTCTTTAGGAAATGTCACAGCCAATTTTGATGTTGGTGTAAGAAACCTGTTATTCTTGTACTGGCCAGTTGCTAGTCTTCCGGGACGTGGCATGTGCTAGTTCTTCAGGACATCTGAGTACAGCATCAGATAAGCATTATGTGTGTCACTCCTCCGAAAGTCCCGGGCACGTGGAGTCTCTGTTCACACCATGAGAAGCGGTCATGCTAAGGATGGTTTCTTTGAGACCAAGGGAAAGTGCTGCACCTCTCTGTGTACTCTGTGAAGAGGTAAGATCGGGATGAGCTCTGTTAGCATTGCTGATTGCCTCCAGTGCCTTTTTTGGCAGTCGTAATGCTCTTATTCAGCACAGACATGCAGAACTGGAAGAAAGTCAACGCCAGTTGCGCCCCGTAGCCTTCAACTTAATTTGAAGTGAAACCCTTCTTGAGTAGTGGTCAGAAAGAGGATAAAGAAATCAATTCATGGCATCACCTTTTTAGGGTCTCTTCAAGTTCAAAAAACCATTTTGGATAGACAGCGGAGAAATGTCTTTACAGACACAGTTGGGTTGAGTTATAATGAAGAGTCTCTTCTCCTTGCTGATAAAGTATTCAGACATAAAAGGATACCTGAGTACTACCATATCTTATCATATGAGTATGCCAAGTGGGCACCCTAGTCACAACACAGTGATGGACCTGTGTGTAGAATTCCAGTACAGAACAGAATTAGAATGAAACTGGGGGAAAGATCTTGTTTCTCAAGCACAACCTGAAATATATCTTTAAAGCTTATGGTTTAAAACTTATTATTTTTGGTACGTATGAGGGCTAAAAGAATTTTAATAAAGCTCTTAATGGAGGAATATTACAGTTGGCACTGCAGTGACATTGCAATGGAATGTGAAGCCCTATGAATCTTTTTTATTTTTTATTACTATTATTTTAATTGGCCCTGTGCTGATGTCTACGCAGGGGCCATTGGGCTGGAAGTGTGACTGATTTGGTGACCTAATTTGTTTCTACAGGAGATCAAGCCTTACTACAGCCATGGATACAGTGAGAGTGGTGGCCGGAAGGGCCATGCGGAGGACTACAGCACCTGGGACATAGTCAAAGCCACGCAGTGAGCATCTCGCGGCTTCTTTTGGTTTGCCCTTAAGGTGGCTACATACTTTGCACATGTGAGCAAGAGCAGTCTGTACTCGTAAGCGACACGACCTCGTTCTTTCTATGTCATGCCACAGACATGGAGGGTGCAGAATGCTTTTGATGCAGCAGATTCAGATACAGGGAGCACATAATCGTATTGTGCCGAGTGTGTGAGTTATTTTAATGAAGGTGATGGCAGCTCTTTTATAAATGGAAGTTGCACACTTTAGTAACAGTTACTATTAGTTTAATACTAGCACTGGCACAAACGGGGAAGCCAACAATTTAAACGAAACCCATGGTTACACACTAATGAATCGCATGCATTCCACGGCAACATTACATGGTTACAGCATTTTCTGTTTACAACATAAATACACGAATATTCATATTAGTTTACACTCTTTAAAGATACGCACAGTGTAGTGCAAAGCATGCCACTAACTGCATAATAAGTCCTCTTGACCAATCCATGGCGTCGCATTGTCAGCCAATCATGGAAAGTGGGTGGGATTAGGACAAGCGAAATGGTTCACTTTGGAGACCCTGCACAGGCAGTGTGCCAAGACTGATCACTGCTCATACAACAACATATTGCTATAACAATGTCAATTTTCTTTATTTATATACGGCTACCTTTAGGCCATTTAATGTTTTCTGCCTTTAGTGAAATCCTTTTTCTGGATCCATTATCTGGTCTCCTTTTACACATTGTACTCTGAGAGTGACTACTCTAGTCTCCCTTTACAGACATGCACTGTACAATTCTGTTCTCAGAAATGCGGGCTTAATTCCAAAAATTATTTTTAATTAAAAATTAAATTAACTGTCCTCATCCGTCCTGCCACATCCTACAGGTATGGGATCTTTGAGCGTTGTCGAGAGCTGGTGGAGGCGGGTTACGATGTCCGGCAGCCTGACAAGGAGAACGTCACCCTGCTGCACTGGGCCGCCATCAACAACCGGCTCGACCTGGTCAAGTGAGTCTCCTGGTGCATGAGCAGACTGCACATTAGCTGCTGCTCGCAGATGTATCTCCTGTGTAACACGGCATGGTGTCGCAATATTCTCCTCATCTCTGCTGCGAGCTGTGACAAAAAGCCTCTCGTCTGACCTTTACCTGCAATTCGATATTTCAGAAGTTTGGCCAGTTTACACGCTGAGCTCTGCTGGAGGGCTTTAGGACTAGAAGTAGCTCTGTGAGTTCTTCTAACTGTTGATTGGTCAGGCTTGTGCTTTGGAAACAGCGTAGTCCTCAGTGTCAGCTACCTTACGCCCTAGACTATCCACCTACAAATAGGTGATGGTCCGTAATGGAGCTATGCTTTTCAAATGGCTTCGATGAGACGTTAATATAATTTTGATCAGGTGGTGCGAGAACTTATAGAGTGGAGTTCCTTTATTTATGTTGTAGATCACTCAGATCTTGATTTTTTCTGTGCTTTATAATATGTGTGTG
Source organism: Petrocephalus zakoni (assembly GCA_026774425.1). Taxonomy (NCBI): domain Eukaryota; kingdom Metazoa; phylum Chordata; class Actinopteri; order Osteoglossiformes; family Mormyridae; genus Petrocephalus; species Petrocephalus zakoni. The sequence goes on from JAODKN010000063.1 coordinate 25,399,765, forward strand.
TGTATATATATATATCCAAAGTTTTAAGCTGATAAAAAAACAGCATCTTGAGAAGCCTGTCAAGATAAATGATGGCCAGAGTTTAATCAGTAGTAATCTGCAGATTAGTGGTGGTGTGATTAGGGGATGAACTCTCACTATTCGATGCATAAATACTTGTGTCAACCTGCAGTTTGTGATACTGGTTGTCTAAACAGACAGACATCTTCTCTAAGCATTGAATGAGGAGTCAGATTACAATCCGGGTGCATACACATCACCTACTTTGCATGTTGACACAGGTATTACATCTCGAAGGGCGCCATTGTGGACCAGCTGGGAGGAGATCTAAATTCAACGCCACTGCACTGGGCCACCAGGTAACGCTTCTTTGTTGCTTTGTGCTGATATGGAATCAGGGGCCACTTTATTACTTGTTCCTACTTAGGACCAAGTAGGACCCCCTTCTGTCTCCAGAACCATTCATTAAGGATTGAAGAGTTGAGCTTTTGATGCCTTCCTGCACACCGGTGTTGCATTGGGTTTGTGTTTATGCACTTACCTTCCTGTTTGCTTAAACCAGTTTGCCCACTTTCTCTGACCTCTCTCATTAACAGTGTGTTTTTGGCAAGCAAACTACCACTCAGTGTATGATTTTTGTTTATCGCACCGTTCTCTGCAAGCTCTACACACTGTGCCATGTGAAAATTCCAAGAGGGAAACCGTTTCAAACGTGCTGGTGCCACCATGAAGTAATAAACTGGCAATGTGGTTTACGTGACATAACCATGGTAGGACAAGGTAGTTCAGGTATTAACTAAAACCTTCACATGGATCCTGAAGCGATACCAGGACGATGATCTTCTGTCTGATCTGTTTTCACTTTGGATTTCACATGTCATCTAAACTTTTATATTTAGAAGATGAAGTGGCAAGAAACTAATCAAAATATCCAAATGGAATGGAATGTATGCCTATACAGACATCTAGATGTTTTAGAAGAGCTGCTTCGTGCCATGCTCCAAGACCTCGAACCAGTAACCTTCAAGTGATTTCGTTCCGTGTTGTTAACCAGTAGGGCACCTGCTGTATTCCCAAATCGGACGTATTTGATTCCCTTGTGCTTTTAATCTGACGCGTTTCTGCAAAGGCGGACGTATTTGATTCCCTTGTGCTTTTAATCTGACGCGTTTCTGCAAAGGTTTGTGCAGCATATTGGAGAAGCAGAGCGTTTTATAGAACTGCTCCGCCCTTAGGCAGGGCCACCTGTCCATGGTGGTCCAGCTGCTGAAGTTGGGGGCCGACCCGGCGCTCATCGACGGCGAGGGATGCAGCTGCATCCACCTGGCCGCGCAGTTTGGCCACACCTCCATAGTGGCCTACTTCATCGCGAAGGGGCAGGTAGGCCTCCCCGGATAGCGCCCCCTGCAGGCTGACTGACGCATACCCAGTGCTGACTGTGAGCTTTGAGACAGCCGCCCCATACTTGCAGGGACTGACTGTATACCTGTTTTCAGCTGTAATAGCTGATAACCTTCCTGCTCAAAGATTGCTGTGGAAAGTTACAAAAAAGCAATGACTAAAATGTAATATTTAATGCTTTTAATCTCACGTTCACCTTCTGTAGTTACAGTGGCTGTTATTCAGGTAACACTAATGCACTGCTGTTTTCATGACTGTGTAGCGTTTTGTCTTAGTCATATTGTCCACAAGGAGGAGCTGCGACATTTGTTTTTGTTATTAACATCTAGATTCTGTACCTTGCTGGATTTCCTGCAGTGTTTCTAAATCCTTAAGTCTCAGTCGCTCGGTGTCACTGTTTTCTCGTGACCTAAAAAAATCCAGCTGTTTTTAAATAAAGGGGAGTTTTCTCACTGTGTGCATTCCGGTCTCATTTCTCTCTTCCTGCTTCCCTGCTAAAAGGATGTAGACATGATGGACCAGAATGGAATGACTCCATTGATGTGGGCAGCTTATAGGACGCACAGGTATGGGAGTTTGTGTAAATCTCTAAAACAGCCGACACGGATGGCCAGAGACGGGCTTCTTAAAGGGACATCGTCTTTTATTTAGTCATTTGCTCTGTAGACCTCTCTGGTCCCTCGTGATGACATCACAGGTTGTTTACATGTTCTGTGGTCACTGTTTCCCGCAGCGTCGATCCTACCCGGCTGCTGCTCACCTTCAATGTGTCCGTCAGCCTCGGCGACAAGTACCACAAGAACACGGCGCTGCACTGGGCGGTGCTCGCCGCCAACACCACGGTCATCAGCCTGCTGCTGGAGGCCGGTGCCAACGTGGACGCGCAGAACATCAAGGTGAGTGGGCCTCTCTGCATGGCAGGGCCACCCACAGTTAGGGGGGTACAAGGTGAGCGAGCCCTACCAAGCACTGACTGCAATCTACACCGGTGTTTCCCCATTCAGTCCTCGGGGAACACCAGACAGTCCACGTTTTTGCTCCCTCCCAGCTCCCAGCCAATCAGGAACACCGAATACCTGGTACAGCTCTGAGAGGAAACTAAAACGTGGACTGTCTGGTGTTCCCCGAGGACTGGGTTAGGAAACGCTGATCTACACCAAGCTGAGTTATTCGTATTAATCTGTAAACGCATAAATTGTAAAAAATAATACATTTTCATTGCATATTCATATAAATGAATGACGCAAGCCTTATTTGAAATATAACCGTTAAAAATTTTAAGTAATTACAGTTTAAATTTGATTGAACTTAATATGTTCAAATAGCATTTTCATCTGACCAGTAGGGGGTGTATTTGCACCCCCAGTAAATCCGCCTAAGGCCCGGAGTATTTCTTCGGCGCTGCCCACATTGTCGTCTCGATGCGTGCCTCTGCGTGTCCGGGTCGCCTGTGCCCGCTGTGCGAGCTTCTCCGGACACCAGATAAAACCCCGCCAGGAGCTAGGGGGCAGGCCTTGCCGTGAGGCTGCTGGCACTTCACGCGGTTCCTCGCTCTGCCTGCGTGCGCTCCTGTAGCTCCCTGCCAACTGGCCGCCCCGTAGCCGGTTCCCAGACCACATTGGAACCACCCACAAAGCGCAAGCTGTCCTGACGCATGTATCTGTGTGTGTGTGTG
>JAODKN010000063.1:25434747-25460575 GCA_026774425.1 Petrocephalus zakoni
TCGGTAAGGACTCAGTGCCCATATCTCGGTAAGGACCCAGTGCCCATATCTCGGTAAGGACTCAGTGCCCATATCTCTGTAATGACTCAGTGCCCAGTCCCCAGGTTCCTAAGGAGCCTCAGCCCAGGGCCGGCAAGCTGTAAGATCTCATAAGATGAGTTTCAGTTTGGGGGCAATTTGAGTGATTCAGTCCCCAGAGGAAGCATTGCTTTGGGGGACAGAAAGGTAACATTACAAAGCATCTGAATATGAAACTGTGAGCCAGCCAGCACTGACTGCACAAGTAACACTTAATAAGGTAATCAGTGTTGGAGTGTACGTTAACTAATGGGAGCTAGGTCTATTATGTTTAATCCATTATTATTATTATTAGTGGCTGAAACTGGCAATACTTAAGTCTACAGTTGCTTTTCCCATTAGCATTAGAACAAATTGAAGATTAAGAATATATAGTATCCAGTGTGACTGACTCTCCTTGGGTTCAAGTACATTTTCTTAATAATTATAAAAAAAACTCTTTTAATATGTTATGCCAGTCTGATCTTTGTTTATATTTAATAAACTCATAATTCAAGTTTGAAAATGGGCATATAATGCTGATGGTAGGTTATGGCAGGTTTTTATTTTGTTTGTTTATGTCTACAAACGCTGTTTCTTAACCAACTGGATGAACTAAGGCTTTGAAAGCTACAATGGTTGGGAGCTAATGAGTAACCAACGTGAGTAATCGATGCGTCAGTGATTTGTCGCATGCAATGCTCCTGTCCTGAATGGGCTGCAAACTCTTACCTCCTCCATTCACTGACTATATTAGTATTTTATTTTTAAAGAAAAAAATCTCTATATGCAACCTGTTCGTCTTGTGCGATCCTGAAAATTTTTTTTTTTTTTTTTTTTTTTAAAGACAGATTCCGGTTGTTTACAATATCAGTATTGTGTCTTTTTTTCGAAGCCCACATATCTTGCTTCTGGGAAGTCCTTTGACGAGCTGGTGGCAGAAAAGGCCCTCAGAGCCGTTGCTAATGGTTCCCAGTGTTTCAGGCACACTTCAGTCCCTCTGGTATCAAAGGCCTTTAGGTATTATGGTGGGCTGAGTGCAAATCCAGATTAGGTTTGCGTTTGTTTAGTGTGAAGACTGAATGTGGGTGGGGATGATACTCTTTTTGTGGTCACAATGGGCAGTCAGGGGGCCTATTGTCAAAAGACCCTAAAACCTGACCCTGGCTGCACCTCTTAACACATTATCTTGGTTGTAGTGCTTTTCAAGCTCCTTCCATCCATCGCTGTGGGGCAGAGTAAGTGTCTAGCAACTGCTCTTCCAATGCTGTGTACTTGCTAATTGGGTCCAGTGGAGTAGTCCTGCCAGAGGATTTCTTTGCTAGTAGTTAACATGATGGGTGACACAGTGGGTAGCACTGTTGCCTCACGTCTCCAGTGTTGGGAGGATTGAATCCTGCTTCTTCCCTGTCTTTGTAAAGTTTGGGTATCCATGTGACCCTGGACAGGATAAGTGATTGGTAAATAGTAGGAATGTGACTTCAGAATTCACAAGGGATTGGATCACTGCCTGGTTTAAGCCAATGAGAATTAAAGGGGAAATGATTGGATGCACAGCGTAACTGCACTATTTTTAGGTTTAGAAGCATGGTTACTTCCATAAAAAGTGTCACTAATTCATTTTATTTAGTCTTTTGAATACTTTAAAGGGGTGTCTCACCTTTAAAGTAACATTGAAAACCTTTAACGCATTGAGTAAATTCAATAATTTGACTTGGTTTTGTGGGTAAAATAATATTAAACATGTTTCAATAATAAATATACTATAGAATAAACTTGTCAGAAACTAATGTCTGATTTTTGAACACCTTGTTGCATGCAATGACCTTGTTAACCTTGACAACTTGAATATATTTGCAGCTCCTCTACTTGTGTGACTGGGGGGATGTTGGTCAATCACAAAAAAGGCAACTGCTTAACAAGAAGGCGATTTGATTACCCAGACAGGCTCACAGCTAGAGAGGCGTGGGTGAGCCCAAAGGTTATTCTGTTGACTCTTAATCATACTGAAGAGGCTGGTGTCAGCCCAGTGCTGATTACCACCATTGTTCTTCATCCTTACTTATACTGTGTGATGAGCTTTACAAAGGTGTTAATCATCATCTTCATCTCGATAGCCGTCATCTAGATTACGTCATTTCTTCAGAAGCCCGTTTGTCATCTTAAGGACCCACACAATCGTGTGTCGATTTTCCTCAAATGGCACACCATTGTAACATTGGCATTACGATCCAAAATCTGCTTGGTTGACATTTGCTATTTTTCTTTTGTGAAATAACAACCAGTTTTTTTTTGTGTGCAAAATGTTCAAAATCTGCTCATTCAGTAGTTCCTTTTATACTTCCCGTAATAGTTTACAGAATTAACAGATATAGAGACATATATAGAAATTTCTTGAGATAAAAGATGTATCACAATTTATTAATGGTGAACGAACAAGAGATCAGTACGTAAGACTTATTTTGTGGTTAATTACTACGTACAGTCATGTGAAAAAGAATTCAGTTTTAAGGTTTTATGTATCAGGATATAGCTTAAAAAATCACCTGGTCCTTAGCAGGTCTTAAAATTGGGTAAATACAATCTCAGATGAAACATATGACAAACTGTGTCATTATCTATATAACAAAAATGAAGCCAAAATGCAGAAGAAGTGTGTTCCATAGGAATTAAAATGGTAAGTAGCAGCCAGGTGCTGCTAATCAAATGCACTTGATTAATTGACCATCAGCAAGTGTGACAATCTCTATAAAAGCAGAAGCTGTGGCAGTTTGCTGGTCTGTAGCGTTCAGGTGTGTGTTACCACAATGCCAAGGAGGACAGACATCAGCAGTAATTTTTAAGAAGGAATAGTTGCTACCCATCAATCTGGGAGGGGATGTAAGGTCGTTTCCAAACAATTTGAAGTCCATCATTTTACAATGAGGGATTATTCACAAACGGGAAGCATTCAAGACTGCTGCCAAGAGTGGGCGTCCCAGCAAATTCACCCCAAGGTCGGACTGTGCAATGCTCAGAGAAACTGCGAAAAACCCAAGGGTTACATCTCAGGCTCTACCGGCCTCAGGTACCATGTTAAATTACATGATGGTGCAATTAGGAAAAAAAATAATAAGTATGGTTTATGTGGAACGGTTGCCAGGTCTATTTTCTCTAAGAAGGAACATGACAGCACAGCACAGCTTAGGTTTGCGACGATGCATCTGAACAAACCAACAAAATGAACAATAACCTTTTGACAGAGAAGATCAAAGTGGAGATGCTTAGCCGTAATGGACAGCACCAAGTTTGCCAAAAACAACGTGGCATATCAACATTCTAACCATCAAGCACAGCGGTAGAGGGGTGCTGATTTGGGCTGGACCTGGCACCTTGCGGTCACTGAGTTGATCATGAACTCCTCTGTATACCAAAGTATTGTGCAGCCAAATGTAAGGCCATCTGACATCTAGAGCTTGGCCAAAATTTGGTCATATGGCAGAACAATCATACACCAGCAAATCTGCAATGGGAGGGATGAAAAGGAAAAGGAGTGAGGTTTTGCAATGGCCCAATCAGAGTCCAGGCCTCATCCTGATTGGCGTGCTGGGGCGGGACCTTAAGGGAGCTGCGCATAAACCAGTGTCCACAAGCCTCAGCTTTTCACTCATGGCTTCTCCATGTTGGCATCATTTTCGTTAAATGACATGGTGGAATGTGTTGTGTTGTGTTGTACCTGTTAAGGATGGCGGTTGGGTTTGGGTTATTTATTAATTTTTTTTCCTTTGTCCTGATCTGTGAAACCATGACTGTGAGTAGCAGCATAGTACTGTAGTATTCGTGCCCTTTCATGTAAAGTGTCGCCAGCATCGTAAGAGAGATGGTCTACAGTGGATTATTGATGGTTTTAATTAATTTATTTATTATTCGTACAGACGACTCTCGACTTGCAGTAAACTGATTTAAATAAATCTGGACTTGTGCATAAATGCATAGTTTACATAAGAGCTAACACAAAAGGGTGACACGCCTGTAACTATATATGCACCTTTTCATTAATGTGTTCTTAAGTATATATTACTAGTATATTATTGGCTTTTTCTCCTACAACCCTGTTCTAAAAAATCTGGGACGCTGTGTAAAAAGTAAATAAAAACAGAATGCGATTTACAAATCATAGAGACGACCTTGTATATTTCAGCAAGGCAATGTGTGCATTCTGTGCAAATTACAGCAGCGTGGCTGTGTAGTGGGAGTAGCTGTGTTAGACTGGCCTGCCTGCAGTCCAGACCTGTCGCCGATTTAAAAACAAACAAAAAATACGACGACACCCCAAACCGTTCAGGCGAGAATGGGACATTTCACTTTCAAAACTCTAGAATCTGGGCTCCTCGGTTCCCAGACGCTTACAGTGCTGATAAAAGTGGAGCTGCAGCACAGTGGTAAACATGCCCCAGGCCCATCTTTAGTGAAACGTGTTGCTGGCATCAAATTCAGATTGAGCATATATTTGTCATAAAACTAAATTTCTCAGTTTCAACATATATGTTGTTGTTCTATTTTCAACAGAACATATGATTTGCACATCATTGCATTCTGTTTTTATTTATATTTTACACCACGTCCTAACTTTTTTGGAAATGGGGTTGTATACGGTTGTGTTGAATGGTATGAAAAAATCCATATTTTGTAAAATTTGACTTGCATAGGGGTTTGTGCCCGTAGGTTGGTTTTATCCAAATCGATACGCACAACCCAGCCTTTTGCTGGAGAAATTTAGGGAGTCCTTGACTGCAGTGCTGCCTGTTACCATGGTGCCTGTAGGGGAGCCCTGTCACGATGAGTGTGAAACTGCTCACCGTTTCCGTTTTGCAGGTGACACAGAAATGCCTTATTATTCAGAAGTGGGAAGGGAGACCTTGTATTGTGGATAACTGGGGTCTAAAATGTTCTGTGCGGGTTACTGTCGAAATGAAAGCAAAACAGAGCTGTGTAGGGTCCCTGCAATGTGTGGCAGGTGCAACAGATCAGCACGACAGTCACCTGACTCCCCCCCCCACCCCAAGCGTGTTGCTGTTTACACCATCTGTGACACGTCAGGCAACAACTGACAGCCAGCTTGTGTTTGGAAGTATTAAATGTGAACATGACTACCGTTCAAGGGCAAGTATAGCTGGGAGATTTGAGGGCTGGGGGAAAAGAAAACTGTGTAATGGGATGTATTTCATTAGTCTCGGCCATTATTGGATATAATAAGTCTCCATACATTAGAATAACTAAGTATTTTATGAGTGGATGGTAGTCTCTGCATTATAAAGTATTCTTTTGAAGTGAAGATGCCTTATAGTGGTATTAAGTCGTTAATTTTAGTGGCTGGTTTTGATTGACTGGTTTAGGTCCATCTTTTTTTTGTTGTTTCTAAATTGCCCATTAATGTGTATGGTTTATGTGTTCTGTGATGGATTGTTGTCCCGTGCCTCGTGCTCTATGCTTTCTGGGACAGACTCCAGACCCATAGTGACCCTGCAATGGGTAAGCAGTTACGGAAGATGGAAGGCTCTAATTATTTCTGGAATGGGGAAAAGAAACAGCTTTGTGGCCACGGAGAACAGCTCTGATACCAAACTCCTCTTGTTTAAAAAAAGATCCGATTGTCTATTAGAAATGGTTCATTCTCAAGCTATGCCTAGGATCTCTACTGGTCTAGTATTCCAACATAGCTGACCCATACGGGGGTATAATTTTGGGTCAATGACATTTACGGCTCATTTCAGTCAACTTATGGCAGCTATGGCAGGAAGTCACAAGCACCGGAGCTTAAAAGGATCGGCCATAGTTCAGAATTTGATTAATGTATCGGTACTGAGGAGAGGGTGTATTGGTATATACTACTAGGAGCCCTTTGACTGAATGAGGACCGTATTGCTCTCGGCAAGGCTAATGATTCCAGGTCATATGTCAATGAGGAAATAAAATAATTTACCCCCTTCCCACAAACTAAATGTTAGCTCAGTATGACACAGTCATTTATGGAGATGTCCGATGTGGAGCCGAGCTCGTAGTGTGACTGTCTGTGAGGCACTGTCGGCTCCCGGGAAGCTTCTGGCACGTGGCAGGTGGTGGCAGCAGAGAGGGAGCGGGAGAGAGATGGCTCAGTGTGCCACTCTGCTTCTCCATCGTGGCTGTGACAGGACAGGGCACAGGGACGGAATCTGCCGGGTGACAGAGTAGCGTGTTCCTGCTTAGTGACAGAGTAGCGTGTTCCTGCTTTTGCCACCGTGTGGAGCACTGGCTCGCTGTCACTCCGTGATTTTTATCAGGGGGAACACTGTCACAGGTTTAGTTTCATGCCATGCTAATGGACTATGCTCTATGTATAACACAATTTATTTGGATATATTTGGGAACCTGATTCTAATCAGTACCTAAATCTTTTCCATACTCTTATTATATTTTATTTCTATTCTATGTTGTGTGACACGTGCACCGATACTGCCCAGACACATTTTTAGTATATGCCGGTGTTCCTGCCCATTAAACTGAATTCTGATTCTTATATCATTACTATAAATCTGGTAGTATTGGTGCAGTGGTGGGTGGCACTGCTGTCTTGCATCTCCAGGGTTGTGAGTTTGAATCTTCCTGTATATGGGGTATTTCTAAATATGCGTACTTGACCATACTTATGTACTCAGTTCACATCATCTTCCATTTCCAAAGACCAGTTCCAATACAAAGAATAGAAGTTAGAGGGCAGTAAAAATCCCAAGATGTCGTTTTTGCTCCTCCCCAAATATCGAGGATACATCGGTTGCATCCTCGCCAAACGAGACCAATCCCATGATCCAATGCACCTAGTTCATTCTTGGGAGGCAATTTGGCAGGGTGTAATGTCAAAATGCAGGTGTGATGTTCATGTTCTTGGTACTGAGAAGCACCTATGGACTTTGCATGTTCTCCCCATGATTTTATTTTGCTGTAAAATCCAAACCAAGAGCTGTAATGAGGACTGAGCCCACTAGGTGCCACTCTGATTCCTCTTGCCCAGTCAAACCTAAGGTTCTGCTGTTGACTTTCGGAAGGTTTTGCCAGTGCTGTTTCTTGGGTAAGGAAACATTATCTGCACTGCACAGCACTGAATTCCTTCTTATTAAGCTTGATATATTTGTTAATAGGTAGAGTATTTTCATTGACTATATGAGACAAATTACAAATGGCAACATTCATTCATTCCTTAAAGTATGAAAATGAAGGAAACTTAAAAGTAGTTTCAGTATGGGTTAAAGAAAGCATTTTTGAAGCAAATGACTTCAGATATAAGGTATTTTTTTTACAAAAGGTCACGGTGTTACTGCAGCTTGTTCTGTTGATTGTTATGAGGCTCTTATGAAAATGACTTTGGTAATTCTTTAATCAAAGTAAGTTAATTTTACAAACAAAGATTTTACATGAGTAATTCAGATGAGCAGTTCTAGATATAACAGCAGGCCGAATTCCTGAGACTTAAACTGTTCCTTAATGCCCCGTCACCTCAGAGAAAAGGTGTGTGGGGGGGGGGGGAGTATTTTCCCCTTATCGCATAATGTGAGCATTGTTGGTAACCTCACATATACACTCTCAGGTGGTGTGTGGCTCTGCGCCTGTAATCAGTAATTCTCTGGTTCAGATCTTGTGACTGGCATAGTGGTGTCACCACTGGGTTTCTGAACAAAGCTATTAACCCCAGTTGCTTCAAGGACACTATCTGATTCTGCTATCTAATGTTCCCTCCTATGTTTCTTTGGACAAACAGTTTGCTGAAATGAATGTGAAAGTAAGTCCAGTTTAAGGTTCTCTGAGTATGGCCATGACGGGGGGGGGTGAGTAGGGATCTCTTTGACCTACTGAGCTGCTTTCCCCAGTGGAACTCTTATCAGTGCGTCCTAATCAAACTTCACATGATGCTGGAGTAGTCTGGACGAGAGAACTTAGGGAATCACAGGTAGGAAGAAGGTTTTCTTCTTCCCTATTCTGCCCAGATTACTTTGTGCCATGCCTGGATAGTTTCAGGCCTCAAACATCACCCCACCCCACCAAACGGTCTTTTATTTTATCAATTAATCTTCCATCTGACTCCTGTGGCCGGTGTGGTTGCCATGGAGATGGGCCCGGGAAGCGGAACGCCCTCCCTCACCATTTCTGAACTCTCTTCATGAGAGAATTATGGATGCAGCCTCCATAGCGGAGTGATGTTCTTTCGCAACCCTGTTGTTTTATGGAGCTGCATCCTGTGCAGATGGGAGGGCATCCCATAACCTCTTGGTGCTTGTAGATACTAGAGGTCACGGTTAGGGTCTGGTAAGGTTGCGTTCACACAACTTTGGGTTCTCTCGGAGCATGCATAGATGGTAATACTTTGCTGTATCGTAAGTAGCTTCTTACATACGCATCAAATAAATAAATAAAATGCAGAGAATGCCTCAGTGTTGTTTCTACCCTGTTGTTGCAGGATTTCAGAAAGGATGACTCTCGCTTTAAGGTATCAGTGGTCTTCTGACAGATGTCTGTTGTATATGGTCAGCAGATAAGGTGAAGGTATGCTGAGCGTGAGAAGGGTTGCATGTGTGTGTGACGTGTCTTTTGTAGTGGCAGGCTAAGCCGCAGTCCCTGCAGGGGTTGAGTGTGAGTGAGCGATTCTGACCCCAAAGTCCACGTTACATGCCACCTTCCCACCTTCGGGTGGCTCTAGGCTCCCGCTTATTGTCTGATTTGTGCGGCAGGCTAATTAAGCGACGCCGGAGGCGGCGATTGCAGGAGTGATGCGGCCGTTCGAATGATTCCCAGCCGACCGGCGTGTAACTTAATGAGCACTGTCCGGAGAAGCCCAGGCTTCCCTTTCGAGGTCAGAGTGGAGAAGCGATAAAAGGAGTGATTCACAGACTCAAGACAAGGACAGCAAACGGATTTACAAGGAGATGGGGCTGCTTGCGATCAATAAAACAGCCTTTTAAATAATCTCGCTCTATGTGATGATGGTCATGGGAGTTCCTGTGTCAGTTTGGTACTGCTACCACCAGGGGGCATTTAATCATGGTCTTGGTGGTTCCCAGATCCATTTTGGCAATTTTTACACGCCCCAGATTTTCTATTAGTAGGAATGGGATGTGAGATCAGGAAATGATACCAACAGCCTTGGCTGTTAAGCAGGTGTAAGTGGAGCCATGGTACGTTCCAACTGAACTCCCAATCGGAAATTCCAACTGGAACGCCCCCTGAGTTCAGAGTTCCAATTCGGAAAGTCGGATTGCAGCCCCGACCTCAGAATTCAAGATGGCTGCACCCGTCATCAACACAAGTGAAAGCTGTAGTTATATACTGTTAATTGGCACTTATGTCTTATTTGTGTCTCATTAAATCTGTCGCACACACGGTACTCTCCCACCGCTGTCTGTGGGCATGTTACTATGGCGTAAAATACTTCCCAATGTGTTATCAACTGGTAATGCTTATAATGGCTAGCAAAGAGCCTGTCTAGAACTGGTATATTGCTAAATGGCTTTCTGACTTATCGCACTGGAATGCTGTTAACTCGGGTGTGTTGTCATTTCCAGCTCTGACTTCCAACCTCTGAGAGAAATGGAACGTAGCATCACGCTCACACCGCTGTGGCCACAAGGGGGCGTTCATCCAAGCACCTTGACTGACCTTGGAAATGGCTGGGAGGCAGGAGCAGCCCCAGAAAAGGAATCCATCAGACTCTAGCTGTCACCAAATCTGATTGGCTGGACAAGCTTCAGCTGAAGCATGTAGGCTTACAATTCTCATCCAGCCTATCGTCTGTACATGAAAGCCAAAACAAAACTTTTACTTAATCTGATTGTTGACTTCAAGTTTTTATTTAATTGAAATGAAAAACTATGAGCCAATGATGATCCAGTTAATTTTATATGTTGCGTTTAATGAGCCACAATTTATTTGCTGCCTACATCTTACAAAAATCTTGTTCTGAGATTATTGGAGAGTGACTCCTGTTTTTGTGGCTTGTAATTGCCTTTCACAGACTAATAAACTTCTGACTTGTCAGTTTTGTCATTTGAAACAAAGCAGGAAATAGGGATGTCTTGGTCTTTGGACATCTGTTTACAAACACGATTATATGATTTTTGTGTGGTACAAATACATAAAGTGACTTATTCTGTTTAACATGAGAGAAATTTTCAGGGTTTTTATTTATTTAATGATTTTGTGTCTAATGTGAGTCCTGTTTTTGGCTCTTGGATGTTCCGAATGCCTGTTCTGTTTGTAGCTGATAGAGCTGCCTTCCCCAGGGCCTGAAGGAAAAGACTAATGTCACGGAAACACCGGCTGACCCAAGACCTTCGTGGGCTCTCCTTCAGGACAGGTGGTGAAGGGCAGGGGCCTTTATCTGCGTCAAAGCGCGGTGCTTTGAGTTTCTTTTATTTTCTTTTTTTGGTACTGCCCCAACACCCCCCCTCAAATTAACCACCAATAAAAGATGAATTAATGGGGCACTTTTAGCTCTAATTGAAAGCTTTTTCACTGCTTGGCTTTCAATGTGACGTATTCTTTTCTCCCAAATCAAAGACACTTATCCAAAAAGAAATGGGCGACATATGTCCAGGCTGCCTCCCTTCGTTACTTTATAAAAGGGGCAGGAGACTGGAGTTGCAATTTGAGCCATTTGAGTCATTCCCTGTATTGCGTTATGAAGAGCAAATATTTAAATTGCCATGAATTACAAGATAGACATTTTAATTATATATGTATGACTTTTTCAGAGTATTACTGCACTGATCCACTTATACAGTATGGTATATGCTGAGGCTATGCCAATAGCCATGGAAGGCCCCATGCAATATTCTGTAGTAATACTCCCATGGCACTTTATACGGCACTCTGTACTTTATATGTTTTCTGGTAGCAGAAAATAATTATATAGAAGATCATTTCAAGTACGGATTTTACCACCTCAGTGCTGGTATCATGAACTATACCAAGTCTTACTTGCCTGAAGGCGTGGAAATCCCAGGGTACAATTCAGAACCACCTTGTTTGTCCACAAGAACAGTCCTGCCTCAAGGTCTGAGATGTATGGTGGACTGTACCATTTTCTGGAGGGATAAAATAATTGGTGAACTGTTGGCATTTTCTGACAAAATCGCGAGCGAACTCATTTGCAAGCACAATGGAAACAAGTTTAGATTTTTAAATCTAGTGTTCCAGTTTTGTCTATAAAACTCTTAATTACCTCCGATAAGGCTTAGAAGGAGTCTTATTCACTTCCCTCTTATTGTATGCCCACGCCACACAGTTTACCGTGGCTGTCAGCAAACACTGCTCTGTCACTAAGGCACGCAGGCATGCTTCATAAATGTCACCCATGCTATTAAAGCTGGGCGCTGGGCTGACATTTTTGCAGCCCTGTCTGCTTTCCTGGAAGGATCTAAACGAGACGTGCCTCCTCCCCGCACCACCCATATTAAACAGGTTATCATTGCTAGGCCCGCAAAGTTGTCTCTCTGCATGATGTGACGAGCATCTCTAGCAAACAGATTTATTTCTGAGCACGTTTTCCAAACGGCTGGGGAATCTGCACGGGCTTCCTGAAATACGCTTGACACAAGGCACATCTGGAGGCAGATCTAATTAATCTGGCTGCGAGAGTCTTGCAGCTGGGCCACCCAAGGGGACCTTTTTCACAACTAAATGAGGGGAAAGGATGACTGATTAGCGTCTGCGCGTTGTTCACCTTTATCCAAGGTACAGCAAGCCGGGCTGTCCCTGTCTGACTGAAACACTCGTGTACGTGTGTCTGCCAAGCACAGGTTTAGCCCAAGTAAACCAGACACATGTTTTTCTGCTTTTCACCATTACATATGACTTCCAGGGGATATTCATTAGAGTCATGCAGACTTGAGGTACTCCTGGACATCCCCCCCCCCTCCCCCCAAGTGGGCGTGTGAACATGATGCCGGGATATCAGGATCTTCAAGGCTCGTTGTCTAATCTGCCATCCCGGGAGAGCCTTTAATTAGGATTGACTTGTTGTGCTTACGGTATTTCCCGCTGGACTCTGCCGTCTCTGATACCCGAATGATACTTGCGTGTAATTGAATTCTGTTGATTTAAGTGCACAAGGTTCGCCTATTACTGTGTGACTCCTCCAGACAGCAGACTGACATTTCGGAGTGAGAATATGTCACATTCAGCCGGCAAGCATGCGTCACTGGCCAGGCCGACGCAGGACACCTGCCACGTGGGCATCCGCTTTGCCGGCATCTGTCTGGGTCTCCTCCCGTTCTCTGTCCTCAGCCGTCCGGCCTTGTGATCTAGCGGCGGGCCATCTAAATAACGCATAACCAATAACAGCTTTCCTGCTTGCCTGAGAGTCACATCATTTTCTCCAAAGAACAACAAATAAGAACCATAATTTGGCAAAAAATACCCGGCGATTTTTTTCTCAGCCCCTGGCCAGTCAACAAACCATACGGCCGGTTCCATTGTGGTCCAAGATAAACGCTGGACAATAAGTCACCAGCGACACCAGTCGCCTCGGGTCTCCTGAAGTCACTAAGCCACAGCCTTTGGTTCTGATCAGTTCTTGGAAAGGCGGGTGGAGTTATTCCAGGAAGCTCGACATGCAGTCTCAATGCATGAAACATATATATGTCCTTATATCCTTATGTATTCATATTTGTATTTGTCATATCCACCTACTATTTTCAAGGCCAGCATGTTAAATTTGGACATTAGCAGTGGGGAGGGTTGAAAATGAGACGGCCAATCCAACTTTAGCTCAAGGGCGGGACTTACGAAACCAATCACATGTTGGGTCTTGGGAAGGGCCGTAACAGGGTGTATTGCAGGGGCTGAGAGAGAAACCAGACCCCAGGCTACATCCCTCACTCTCTTCCTCGATTACTCGCTGTCTAAAGCTGAAAGTTCAAGAAGCTGACGAGGGAAGGAATGGGTGAGTGAGTGAGTGAAGAAGGTAGCGTGGACAAAAAGCAGTATCGGGACACACTTGCATCCTCAAAGACTTACCATGCTCTGCTTGTACGTTTGAAGTCTTCACTGAAGTGTAAGCCGCCTCATGTGTGGGTGTCACCTACGGTGAATTTCTCTTCCGCAAAAGGTACTCCTGACTAGGCGTACACATGCCTCCGGTAAAGGGGTGATTTGAGTGGAAATCGGCCCTGGTTGACCCCTTCCCTAAGGTATTGGGACATCATTTCAACATCTGGCATTCAGAGAAATGTTCGGGGTGAAGGAAAGGTAGTGAGCGGGGGTGGTAGCCCCAGTGTTGTGTGATGGGGGACCAAGCACAGGTGTAGTGAGCCAATCAGCTTCTTGTCCCCCCCCTGCTCACATTTTACAGTAATTTCCATGCCATTTCTCTAAATTAACACTGTAATGCAAATTATGCATTGGCCATGCAAACGGTATATAAGATTCAAATTTGTCTTTTGTCTCAAAACCTTCAAATCTTATGTTTATGGAACCTACAGTCATTGATATGTTAGAAAATATTTTTTATCATGCATTTGTGAATGATTGAACAGGACTGATTGTGTTGTCGTTGCTCGACATTTTCTTGAAAACTAAAGTCTTTCCATTGAGCTTAAATCTATTATAGTCGGACAGAAATAAAGCTGAGAGGAAAATAGTTTGGAGCCTTCTTAACAGGTGCCACTTAAATTTGCTATGAACATAGAACGTTCCAGAAAGTGTTGAATAAGGTATGTGCACTGCTCGCAAGCTGACAGTCACTTGAACTATGTCCTACGAGCCGGTGAATGAGGAAACATCATTTTGAAGGATTTCGGCAAACATCTCGCCAATCTTGCCGAATTAAGCTCTGCTCCATTGTTCTGGAAGCTTCGGATGTTCTGATCTCGCATCCCTCGGTTGTTTAGAGAGGAAATTAACTGGTGTCGTCCAGTGCAAGATTAAAAACACAAAGGAATTCAAGACGAAGAGCCTGTAGAATTTAGTAGCTGTGATGATGTCTGCCCTAAGGCTTCAGAGACAGTTTGCTCTTTGTTCAGGCCAGACCTCTGCCAGGGTAATATAAAAAGGTATCCTGCAGATGGATATTGCAATAAATCACTACAGCGCTGGGTCAAAGGTGTCAGCAGTTTTGGAGTGATGTGATCTCAGCAACAGCATCCCCACGGACTCAGTAAATTCTAGATTTTCCTCAGTTTTTCAAAGACGTTTCTCTGGTTAATGATGCTTATTGAAACAATTAAAACTGCTCGCCAATTTCGCATGTGTAAATCTGAATTAGTGGCGGCTCCCATTTTTGTGGCTCTTTAAATACACAAATAACAGGGTAAAAGGAAATATTTGAAATAAAACACTCACTAAGCACTTCGCAGTAGATTTGTGACCCCGTTTCAAAAGCTTTCTCGCACGATTAACATGAAACTGGATTTTATTGTTAGCATTTTGATGTGTGACTGATGGACTGAGACGTCATGTAGTCATACTCCAAACCCCAAAGGAATCTACTGATGCAACTGGTGCCCCTTTGCTGCAAGGTGTATGCAGATGGGGATCAGATAACTTGCTAGTGAGACGGTGGAAAAATGCGCAGAAACATTGCTTTTCAGATTCACACTCCATTTATCTGCCAATCGAGATTTCTTTCCGGATGTAAAGGATCATTATGAAGAGGTCAGATATCGTCTTTGACTGGATTTCAATCTCTCGGCCCGGGTTCCTGTGTTTTCTGCAATGACACCTAGAGATCTGGGCAGCATGTAACGTGTTTTACTTACTGTACAGTACAGTTAACACTGATTTAATAGCTGGAAGTTAATAACACTATTAATTAACTTCCAACAGCTATTTTAATGGATTATTTATGACTCTAGCCCTTGTTTTTTTACTTCTTTATTAATGATCTTTTAGTGACCATTTTTATCAGAGGGAATTTAAATAGAAAACAGCAACAGTCTTGAATGTCCTTCCTCTCTTGGAAAGAATTCAGTCCTGTTTTATCCACAAACACCCTCTGAGATACTAAAAATCGGTGGCAGAATTAACTTCATAACTGACATGTTGTTTCTGGAAATGGACGTATAAAATAGATATGTATTTTCTTTGTATTATTCAGATGATTCGGGTTTGGCACTCTGCTGCGTGGTTTGCCTTAATTAGCTGGCCCGTCATTAATCAGCGGTGTCGATTGGCTCACGCTGGTAGCTGGCAGGTACCATAATGGATGTCAGCTGTTTGCCGTTATGTGCAGCTGTTTGTACCCCTCTCTGCCCACGCAGACACGTCCCCACGTCACATTTGCTGCCGAGGAAAAGACAGAAAGTTCCAGGGACAGGGGGGGACAGCCAGCAGGCGGGAGAGTCTTTATAGAGGGCCCGGCAGAGGCCTTACTGGGGTTTTCTTTTTCCATGACACACGTGTGGTTGGGGGCATGTCAGCTTTCTCTTTAAGAGCGTCATGCTGAGGGGGAAATAAACACCTTGTGGCATGGTGTTGGGGGCAGGTAGGGCTGGGGTGTGGTGTTTTACGTGCCTCTGGTCAGCTGGCAAAATTTACCGAGGTAAATGCCCCCCTGCCCCTTGCGAAGTCTGTGCACGTCACTGCAGACTGGTGCATCTTTGCTGCAGCCAGGACAAGACTTGCTACGAGCTGGGCCAAACAGGCTTTATGAGCTCTTCTGCCGCAAAACTCCCGTGTCCGTCTCATGCAGCGATGGCAGCCCCTCTGATTCTCATTCCGAGACTATCTGCAGTGGCTTTCAAATATTTATTATTCTTTTATGATAATTGTTTCGGTTGCTGTCCTTGATGGTCTTGCCCACACATCATCAGTGGAATGACAAGTGGTTTTCATACATTATGCATTGCCCATGTGCAATAATCCAAACCTCCGATACAGAACCACATTCCTAGTCATATTAATGAAAATGGCCGGAATTGAACTGAAGATTAGACATTAACTTCTCGAATAAGCTTCGACTTGCATCCAACTCATTTTAATTTTATCCTTTTCATTAAGTTTCTTTTCCTTTTCCCTGAAAACATTTTCAGGAACATGAGTGCAGCCTGTTCACTTCATTAAGTGGCAATTTCGGGCACGGCCATGATTGTTGGTCTGCTTTTGATTGATGTGGCCTGTCGAAACCGAGAAACGGAGTGTAATCGCTCCATGATGCTATGATGGAGAGGACATTTGATCTGTTTCTGACCAAATATCAGTATCTTGTTGTTAAGTAGCAGGAAGGATGTTAGCATCATTATAAAGTCAAGGGGACCAGTTTAAGTGAAGGATCTTAATACAAGTGGGGGCTGCATGTGATTCTGCAGACATCTTAAAAAGACAAAAGTCTTCACAACCTCATTCAAGTATGAAATAAATAGTCCTATCAGAATAGATGAGTCTGATCATGTTCTAAGGAATACGTAATAGGTTTTTGAAAGGAAAAAAGCCCACATTTCTTACAATTGAAGACAGAGATGCTATTTCATAGTGCAGAGTAAGGTTTCAGATGGGTCTAAATTACTACGGTAAAAGGCCCATCTGTATTATTTGAGCGTTGTGTATGGCAGCAGTGTCATGAGCAAGGTGACTTGAGATTGCTTGATTACCCTTCTGGCGATTTTCCACTGGCATACAGGAACCAGGCCACACCTGAGGCGTACCGCAAATAGACACTAGCTACAGTGTGGCTCCAGCTTGGCCCAGGGAAGGCAGTACCTGGGCTGGAGAGCGGCTGACGCAGACCAAGAAGAGGCTTACTTACTGCTCACATGGTGCGCATCATGCTTTACTATATGCTAATTTCTGCTTGTTATGTCGGCATCAAACGCCAGCGGAATTAGCATTAGCTCCCGTAAACTTGCATTAATGATTAATTGCGTTCAGCCTTCTTGTAGTACTTTTTTCAGTCATGCATCAATACTTTACGACGTGTGATGCTAGTTATCCATTCACCACTTCCTTCTTATATCTGCACATTTGAAAGGTGATTGAAATGATTAATTGTCAACCGACCATGTGTGGCATTGTGACATAGCAGTGGGCAGCTAATTCAGTGCCCGGGGAGTAGCGCTTGCAGGTGGGGCCTTGATTACAAGTGTGTTTCCTTAATTTTTAGGCCAACATTGCGCCTGATTTCGAGATTCCGGCTATGACTTACATACTTTACAATGGAAAACCGTGTCTTCAGTTTGGTTTGGGTACGGCTCAGTTCTTGGTGGCCGTGGAAAAGTCTTCAGTGTGTTTATCTACCCTGTCCATCCTAAGCTCAAATATCTTGTATTTAATAAATATTTATGGAAGATGGATATGTATTCATATTTTTAGCACCACAATAGGGCTAACTTAACCACCAAGGATGAAGAAATTCACATACACCGGTCTCTCCTCCATAAAAAGCCTTGCTGTACTACACTTAATAAATTCTAGAAGGTGAAAAGTGACAGTTTAAGGTATTACTGATAATGAGCCAGAATGACGGCAAGATGTATAGAATGGCTCTGGTCCTTTGTGTCTTCCTAAAAGGTCAGCTGCGGCAGCCAAGCATTATGGTAATCGGTCAGCCATTCACATTTCCAAATCCTGCTAGGTTACGATTTCAGACGACCTATATGCTTCACTGTCGGTTGCATAGATTTTCCAAATGTTTTTTTTTTTTTAAAGAGTCCACTGTATATAAAATTGATTCTATTAATCAATGTCACTATGTAGAGAGACAGTCACATCAGTCTCCTTTGCGTCCTCTTGGGCATTTTTGGGAAGATCTATAGCTGAAAGAACGGAATGGGTTCACCAGAGACCACTGAAGATGTGTGTAAGGACAGATTTTAATTAGTAAATGTGAAAGAGAAAGACCTTTATTAGCTATGATGTATCTCTGCAGGCTGTGAGAAGTGACAGGCTGGCTTTAATCTTCCGTTGCTCTGGCCAAGACGTCTGCACGGGGGAGGGGGGTGATGCTTGACCAGCTGAGGCCCCAAGAGAGCCCCCAGCAAGGAGCAGGATGCGGTGTGTGAGAGGCAGCGGGCGATGTTTCCCGAAAAGCTTTGCTTAGATCTTCGCCATTATACATTCTGAATGCTATGTCTCTTAGTGGTTTCACATCAGCTTAATCACTGCCAAAGAATGACTGTATATTAATTTGATTTGGCCGGTTTCTATTTTTCAAATCATCATACCTTCTAGACATTTCACCCCAGTATATGTATATGATAGTATTAAAAAAAAAAGAGTGGATCGTATAGGCTACGGTAAACTCCAGAATCAGAGACAGCCCAAAGGGGCTCAGCATTGTGGAAGCTGAGGACTAGGGAAACAAGGAGAAGGGTTTAAAAGATCACTCTCCGTTTATCGACAGCACTGTCCCTGCCAGATCTGCGACCGCATGCATGCTAGGTTTCACATATGCCATGTCCCTGCCAGATCTGCGACCGCATGCCTGCTAGGTTTCACACATGCCAAGCATGCTCTAAAAGATAAGACCGCATTTGTGGTGCATTTTGTTTTCGTGGCATTAACCTACGCCTCTGTGTTATCCTTTGACTGTTTTTTACTTCAGTGAGGCTCCAATCCAGTGCCAGCGCTATGCACTATGTACATTACCTCAATACAGCATCTCTGGCCATTTTGTGAAAAGAGCAGCGCCTGTACTCTCTACAGTGTTAAAAACGAAACACCAAGGCATACCATAATACTGTTATATACCGCCCAAGTCTGTGGGATGCAGATGTTCTCTTGGCCTACTCCTAAACAGGGGCATCGCAGGGGCATGGATACTCTGGCAGAGTCAGGGGTGCCACAATCTGCTGTGGGCGGCCCCTGACTCAGCAAAATCTACCACGAAGCCCTCAGCCCCCCCCCATCCCCAGCCCCCCAGGTCAGCAAATCCTGTTTCTTCAGTTTGACTCAGATATATTACTTAACTGGGATTTATTAGATACATATTCTCTGAATTGGGTTAATACAGAAATCAGATGCACTGAGCTGAGACCCATTGGACCTGCACACCATTCAATACTGCTTCCCTTTCCTTATATAAACTGTTAAAGCAATACATTTAATCTTCTACACAGCTGTGGACAAGCTGACCACACATTGTTCCACCGATCGGAATCCATTCCTCAAAGGGTGCAGAGAGAAGAAAACATTAAGATGAAAACACTGGTGTTCACCTAAATGTATGAGTATGGTGCTTATTTTTAATAATACTAATAATAATAATAAGTATTATTATTAGTATTATGTATATATATGTATATATACACACACATTCTGAAAAATGGATGTAGCAATAATAATTTACAGATTATGAATGTGTTTTAAATTTTACTTACAGCGTTGTGCATGAAACATTAACAAATTCCACACATAATTGTTTAGTGGGGGGAGTCCAACAACGTAAGACCACTCTGTAATTTTATATATAATATTCTGAAGACCATATTAAATCAATTAGGCTTGACACTGATGCATGGAATTTAGCTGCCTTGATCAACAGACCAAAGAGCGGTGAAGTTTGACAGCTTCACTCTGTCCAGCTAAGCGACCCCCCTTTCCAGCCTGAGATCATTGTTTTGATCATGATTACAGCAAGTCGTGATGAATCGAAAGAGAGAGCACGCACATTATGGCAGCGCAACGACGCCTCGGATGCCTGTGATCCGCTGTTACCGCGGATAATTAATACAATACTGGGTGAAATGGGCTGCATGACGGGGCGGCCCGCTGTGTGCGGACGCTGAGGCGTACGGACAGAGCCACGGCACTCGGGATCGGCAGCCGCGAAACCCCAGCCTACAGGTGCCTTCGTGATCGCCCCTCTGTGGAAACCACCTATTTCTGCGTTTCTCAACAGGCGATAGGTAGTTGTCCGCTTCGGTTCTCTTGACCACCGGCGGCTCCAGATAACTATAATTTTGGGAGGGGGTCCGAAGAGGGAGAAATTAAGGCTACATAAGACATCTTTTTAATAAGTAAACAAAGTAAATATTTTCTCAAATGATACATTAATTGTCTAATTAGCCTATAGTCGAGTAGTACATGATTCGTCTATATCTATGCCGTTCCGGACATCCTAACTCTCCCGGAACTTCCGGGAGTTTCCTGCAAATTGACAGCAGCTCCCTGACACCCGCAAATGATGCGCAATGTCCCGGAAATCTTTAGTTCCGCTAGTCAGTGTTGTAAAAAGGGCGCTCTCACCATGCACAGTTGTCAATATACATATACATATACTTATACATATATACACACAAATATACGGTATGGGGCCTGTGGTAGTGACGTCATTGCGCAAGGCATCGTGGGTCGTATTTGTTACCTCCCGGATTCCCCCCATCTGCCTCCCTGAAATCAATATCCCTCAGGTGGGATGTCTGCCATTCCGGGAGCTTCTAAAATAAGTTGTCTCAAAGATCAGTTCCTCTTAAAAACACAAGGGTTTTACACATTTTGTATTGCCAACTCATATTTCCCCGAGATTATTTAATGACATGTACTAGGCAATTTGAACAACAAGACCAACAAACTAGCTTTCTGCATTGTATTGCACAATACTATTTCTGTAAACTAGGCATAATATTTTAATTGTTTTCCAAACAGTTGGATAGCATCCGTCACCACTGATCACTCACTAATTAAGTCACTGATTTACTAAGACAAAGTGGGCAGTGCTTGTCACAGCGGCCAGAAAATCCGCCACCTGTGACGTCATTGTTAGGGCTAGTAATTCAATTCAATTCAATTCAACTCAATTCAATTCTTTTATTGTCATGCAAGTACGAGTACCATGTACAATGAAATACTTGCTTGCATGTGCCCCTGCAGACACTGAACATAGACGACATAGAATGACAAGTGAATGTAATGATGAAGTCAATATAAATAAGTAAATAAATAAGACCAGAATCCTAGGAATAAATAAAAACAGTGGCAGAAGTATAAGTGCAGGTAGCAGTGGAGGTGACACAAGGGTACTGATTGTTCATGAGCCTGATTGCAGTTGGGCAGAAACTGTTCCTGAACCTGGAGGTGCACGTCCGAATGGACTTTAGTCGCTTCCCAGATGGGAGGAGGGTGAAAAGTGACAGTGCAGGATGGCTGGGGTTCTGCATGATACGGTTCACTTTCGGGAGACAGCGTGTAGTGTGGATGTCATGGATCGCAGGCAGCTGTGTGCCCATAATCTTCTGTGCTCAGTTCACCACACACTGCAGAGCTCTGTTGTCCTGAACTGACTGTACCAGGATGGGATGCGTCCTGTCAGGATGGATTCCACAGTACACCTGTAGAATCTGTGCAGGGTTGTGGGGGACATCTGGGCTTTCCTCATTCTCCTGAGGAAGTAGAGGCGTTGTTGGACTTTCTTGACTATTGCTGCAGTGTGACTTGACCACTTGGCCAGCCCATGGCATAGGCAGTATAGGCAAATGCTAAGGGCGCCATCCATCCAGGGGTCGCCATCCATCCAGGGGGCACCACAAATGGAGGAAGAAAAAAGTGTAACATTCCACTCATGGCCAGTCAATCAAATAGGTGACATCGGTGGCTGAAGAGGGCGCCAACTTCCCAGGGGCCCCCAACTTACTGGCCAAGTTCTCAGGGGCCCCCGACCTACCGGCCAACTCCCCAGGGGCCCCCAACTTACTGGCCAAGTTCTCAGGGGCCCCCGACTTACCGGCCAACTTCCCAGGGGCCCCCAACTTACTGGCCAAGTTCTCAGGGGCCCCCGACTTACCGGCCAACTTCCCAGGGGCCCCCGATTTACCGGCGAACTTCCCAGGGGCCCCCGACTTACCGGCCAAGTTCTCAGGGCCCCCCGACTTACCGGCCAACTTCCCAGGGGTCCCCAACTTACTGGCTAAGTTCTCAGGGGCCCCCAACTTACCGGCCAACTTCCCAGGGGCCCCCAACTTACCGGCCAAGTTCTCAGGGGCCCCCGACTTACCGGCCAACTTCCCAGGGGCCCCCGAATTACTGGCCAACTTCCCAGGGCCCCCCGACTTACTGGCTAAGTTCCCAGGGGCCCCCGACTTACCGGCCAAGTTCTCAGGGCCCCCCGACTTACCGGCCAACTTCCCAGGGGTCCCCAACTTACTGGCTAAGTTCTCAGGGGCCCCCAACTTACCGGCCAACTTCCCAGGGGCCCCCAACTTACCGGCCAAGTTCTCAGGGGCCCCCGACTTACCGGCCAACTTCCCAGGGGCCCCCGAATTACTGGCCAACTTCCCAGGGCCCCCCGACTTACTGGCTAAGTTCTCAGGGGCCCCCGACTTACCGGCTAAGTTCACTTTGTCTCCGGCGAGGGGCTGCAGCAGAGATGCTCGCCTAGGGCGTCGCTTTGGCCAGGACCCAGGACCGGTACTGTGCAGTAGGGGACGGACGCGTTCTATTGTTAGACCAAATTGTGCTTTGAATAGTTTCAAAATTTTATTTAAAAATCCGACAAAAGTTCGGTTGGAACCATTGGAACCTGTGTACGTCTTCCCAATGCTTATAGAGAACATGGGCAAGGAGTTACAATAATAATAATAATAATAATAATAATAATAAAGGACAGCAATATAATACGGGCAATATAACAACAACAACAACAACAATAATAATAATAATAATAATAATAATAATCTTTACTCTTTAGCATGGATGGGAAGCCGTTTTCCTTGGCTATGTGTAAATCATTATAACCAGCATACCTACTGCTGTTGTCCTATATAGTCTTCTGTTGGGGAAGGGGGGGTTCGGAGGAATGACTTTATTCGGAGTGTAACAGCGCCGCGGAGCGTGCGAGCCGCCGGCTGCAGGCGTGTAACGATCGGGCTCTGGCGCTGAGCTTGGCCAGCCTTGCAGTCAGTGCTGGAAGAGGGGAGCGCTATACACGGGCTGCGCGGAGTGACAGCCGCCGTTCAGGCTTCGCATGTGCCGCGGGATACCTCCGCTATCTGCCGCTGTCTTTATCTGATGCTCCCGGGCGTCCGAGAGAAACTGTTGCCAGGTAAGGCTGATGATGTGATGCATGCTCCCAATGACTCCGGATGACGGGTGAAATGTTACTGGCGAGGATCCCGAGACCTGCTTCATTTAGACTTCGGCGCGTATGTGCGTGCCTGGGCTACCCTGTCATCGCAAGCAGGCTGGCCGGTGGGACAGCCTGATGGGGATCGCCTGTCACCTGCTGAATTCGCCATCATTTGGCTACGCGCGTCCGTGCCATGGAAATTACATCGTCGATCCCACCGGAGGATGAAATTACTGAAAGCAGCTGGCTTTCGTTTCACGCCAATACATACATACATACATATATAACGATGAGTTTGAGGAGCATCGGGGAAAGTGGCCGGTGTAAGAGGCATGCTGATGGAGCCTTTGCTCAGCGCGAAGTACTGGTGTGACTGGAGGATGCTGGGTGGCACCGTCGGGTCGCAGCGAAACTCCCGGCGAAGGAGCGGAATGCTAAATTCCTGCTGGACCATCGGGTATCGATATGAACAACCTTCTGGAAAAAAATGGAAACAACTCTGCTGTAATTCATTGCCCAACCTTTCCTCCAGCGTAAACGGATTATTGCCACTCCAGTATATATTTCTGTAGTCGCTTCCTGTTTACATCAAAGAAACAGCAACAGCAATTATACTGTATTTGGAATGGATCAGATCGTGAATTAATAGTATTTCTCTACAGAGACACCGTATCATGTTCGCGTCGATCGATTCTCCCCCAAAGACAGCTCACATCGGGGTAATGGGTTTAGATTAGACAGAACCAATGCGCTGGATTACACGCTCTTTATCTTAATTGCCAGTGTAGCGATCTAATTGAACAAAAAAACTTATAATGTCTTCCAAAAATGATAGTTATATATTATGTTGTCGTATCCTAGTTACATAATATATAATCAAATAAAGAAAATGCGTGTCTTTGATTCCCCTAAGGGCTGATGTGTATCCTATCTTCTAACGTTGCCAGAGACTTTTAAAATAAAACCCCGCACTGAACTCAAAGCTTAAGTGTTGACACTTATGCTTGGATGAGCCTTCTAGAGTCAGGGAAAACCAGGATTGCAGACTTAAGTCCGTTCAGGTGTGAGGTTTCATTCTAATGACTGCTCTTATTGCAGCTGAACGGACTGGCTATTTGATAGGGTTGTATTGTTGCTGTTTTCTGAAGGACTTTTCTCCCTGACCTGTCATTCTCTCTCTCTCTATCTCTCTCTCTCCCGTTCTCTCTCTCTCTGACACAGACACCTATTCTCTCTCTTCTTTCAGACATAGGCAGTATATAGTCAAACAGTTTGGAGCCATTTTTCTGCATATGGAGGTTTGATTAAAGAAGGGTCTTTGTAGGGGCGTAGCTAGAAATCCTGGTCCTCGTGTCAGAATGTCACCTTAGGTCTCCCGCGGTAGAAAATGGGGGCCCTGGAGAGTGCCTACCCCCCCTGAATCTGCCAGGATATCCATGCCCCTCCGATACCCCTAGATCTATGACGTTCGATGGCACTTTGCATCCGCCTGACCAAGGGGAAACTCCATCTTGTTTCGATCTCTGGACAAAATGATTCATCTCCTCCTTGTCACTGCCCAGTCTTTCCTTTTACCCACACCTGAGATAGCTCCCCAGTACTACTTAACACAGTTTCACAATGTCACAAGCTGGTGAGTGACAGGGGACCATTTTCTCTATGTCTTTATGGTTGAAGGGCTCCAGAAATCAGTGCCACTTGGTATCAGTGAACCAATCAACTCAAAGAACAGCGTAGAAGTGTCCTTTGCTAAATGGAAAAGTAGCAGCTGGGTTCATGGTTTTATAATAAAGCTCCAACATGTAGGCTTTCTGAGAGCATGTCAGTGAGTGGGGATAGTCAGTCATCTTAGTATTACTCATACATTTTGTGCTTTTGTAATGTTCATGTGACTCATCATGTATTGAGTGGCACCTGGACGGAAGCCATAGGCTAGAATATTACATTAGTGTCTGTCTCTCAGGATGATTTCATTGTGCCATTGTATACATCGAGATTTGTGTCTCGACATTTGTGATCATGGATGGCTGATTTAACGTCTTTGGCAAGAACTCTGGAACAGTTTAACAACTGAGTCGAGTAAGGGCCATCCTTGCCATCGCATGGCTTTGTCTTTTGACCAGGGTTTCTCCTGACCTTCACAGAGATTTCAGGGCTGTGGGAAAGTGTGTGCCTCGCCCCGTTTACATGGATTCCGGTTGGGGGGGGGGGGGAATTGTGAGAGATTGCCAAAAGAAAAGTAGGATCTGAAAATAGGGCCTTTTCACACATCTTGTATGTCACGTGAGACAAGGAGTAGAGCACAGCGTGTCATTCTCAGTGTTTAAGGGAAGAAGGTTGTGCTGATGCCTTGTGAGGCTAATTTACCTTTAAGCACGGAATATGTTTTAGGTGACTTTATAATGCATCATCCATCCATCCATCTTCCAACAGTTTATCCTGGACACGACCACAGCCAATCCCAGGCAACACAGGGCACATGGCTGGGGTATACCCTGGATGGGATACCAGTCAATCACAGGGCACAAGGTTGGGGTATACCCTGGATGGGATACCAGTCCATCACAGGGCACAAGGCTGGGGTCTACCCTGGATGGGATACCAGTCCATCACAGGGCACAAGGCTGGGGTCTACCCTGGATGGGATACCAGTCCATCACAAGGCACAAGGCTAGGGTATACCCTGGATGGGATACCATTCCACCATAGGGCACAAGGCTGGGGTCTACCCTGGATGGGCTACCAGTCCATCAAAGGGCACAAGGCAGGGGT
>JAODKN010000063.1:25467078-25489469 GCA_026774425.1 Petrocephalus zakoni
TGGCCCCCGAGAGGCCCAGCTCGGCTGGCGGACGCACGCTTGTCCGACCTCATCAGGGTTTCCTCCTGCCCGTGTCCGTCCCGCTCGAGTCGCGTTGCCCGGGTGCTGTGTGGGGGCCCCAGCCCCAGCCAAGTGATTTGTCCTGACTCTGCTCCACAGCCATATTCACGCCGGTCACAGTTTCCATTGGCAAAGGGCAGGCCCATCTGCGATGGTGCGTTTGCGGGCCTGGCCGTGACGTGCCTGTCAGCAGAGTCTGTGTTTACCAGGCCGGCCTGCCGCTGGGCGAAATCGGGGCTGCTGGGCGGCACAGCTTTGCCACTCCCGAGTCCGCGCTCCTCTAATGACGCACTCCTCCTCAGCAAATTGTTCGTAGTTTTGCCAATGGGGCTCTGAACTCGCCCCGTTTGAGTTTGAATGGCCCTGGTGGGGTGTTTGTAGAAGCTAAAATCATTATTGCCGGGGGAGGAGGGGGGTGATAACTTATTGTGGCAGACGGCCGTTAGTCCCCTTAAATTTGATGCTTTTGCCTTTGATTCCGGCATCCTAAGCGAGACACTTTTGCATTTAGAGGCAGACTGTGTTATCAGAGAAGCAGAAGGCAGTTATTGACAGACAAATAACGTCTCTTCCCATATGGCAGGCGATTTATCACCGCTTAGTAACCACAAGCTGGGATAACGAATGTGATAAAGCAAACAACAGTGCAGCACTAAGAATTTTGATTAGCATGGAGGCTTGTTGCAATGAATACATATTTATCGTGGTGTAGGCCGCAGTCCTTTAAAATGTTTTTCTTAAACAAACATTAAAATATATACTGTACATATCCCCAGTATGGATTGTAGTAGGGCTGATTTAAGAATATTCTAAAGACAGCCAACTTGTTCTCTGAAAAGGGGGGAGTGGACTAGTTCGACGAGAGAAAAATATACAGTGAACCTGATCAAGAGCAAAGAATGAGCTCTTCGGTGTTTACGTGCTTGCGAATGTGCGACTGCGGATAATGCCACCAAGCCTTAGTTGTGTGTGTTTTTTTTTCTGTGCCACCTGTGGTAACCCTGAGTCACTGCTGACGCTGCAGAGTGTGCCTTCTAAAACATTGTTCATTATAAGAATTCAGACTGCTTTTTATCCCCAAGGCAGGCCAAGCTGACGCTAGTAGTCTGTACCATTTAATAGGCATTTATAGTTGCCTCGTATTCCCCGATCTTCCAGGAGTGTGCATGAAGACGTGGAAGATGTATGACAAAAAGGGAATTTGTTTGACTTGAGGGATCTGTCAGCTGCTTTTATTCATCAATTTGGTTTTCTTCCAAACATTTAACAGAGGGTTGCTGATACATTGAATTTACAATACGACTTGAGGGCAGTCTCTACAGTTGCCGATAATGCTGCCACTCAAAGAGAATGTAAGAGGGTGCTGTTTAGAGCTCTGGAACTTTATTAAATCAGGGCTGGGATGCCTCTATATACCTGAAGTGTCAGGTTCATTGAGGTCATTACGGTTCTGTCTTTTTCTTGTATACTTGGATATGAAACTTGTGTCAGTGTTTTGGTGATGTTTGCTATAAAATGAATTTGTCTTGCAAGCATTGGGTATTGCCTTAGGGGTCTCAAAGAGAGTTAAACTCTAAACTAAATCTGCAAGATTACACTAATGATAAAGTTTGATGGACACAAAGCCTAATCTTTGAGTCTTTTTAAAATATCCCCCTGTACAATGATGTCTTTGAAGATCTCACATGATCTCACAGCCCTTTGCATTTAATTGCAATTAATTGATGGAGAGAAGAAGGTACCCATAACCCTTGCTTTATCATTATTTTAATACTTAATTTTAAATTTAGTTGTGTTAAACTCAGACACAGTTTTGCTGATGTGAACTGCTTTCTCATCATAATATAATGGAAATACTCAGCTTTGGTTCAGTGGTTTCTGGCCTGAGGTGCAGTTTACAGCAGTCATTTAATCAAAACCGTCGAGTAAGAGACATTTATGGTATTGTAGCCCCTTAGAATAAATAGCCTGCACTCTCAGTATAGCATGGTCACTTTGTCGAGCCTCAAAGGATACTGGGTAATGGCAGCTGGTCATGAATCTATTATTTATTTATCAGGTTCTGAGCCTGAGAAAACCGTCTCTCCTGTAATTTTGGTCTCTCGTCCCAAAATCTGGTCAGTACGTAGGATGTTGGCTGTGCTAACAAATAGTATGAAATGCAGGAACTCTTGTAGTAAATAATTTAATTCATAAAAAAAAGATGTCAACCATGCTTTTTCGGGACTTGTAAGGAGAAATGTTTTGCCTTAGAGTCATTGTAATCCTGACCACCCACACCAGACTCATTATTGGATTTTCATTATTAGGTCCAGTTGGTGTCAGCTCCTGGTGCCCAAATAAACATCTCTCCAGGATGCTCTGTGTTCTCTGTGGGTCTTCAGACTTTCCAGTGGTATGTTAATAGTTCTGATGATTGAATCCATCTACCTTGCTGGTGGTCTTCTTTTCTTACCATCAATTTTTCCAAGCTTTATGGCTCTGGTTATTCTCATAATATTCCCGAAAATAAGTGAATTTCATGTTTGATTCTTTCTTTTATGTCTTCCTTATGGTGCTCCTAAAAGTCGTCACCAGCACTAAATTTCAAAGGCATCTGTATACTTCCACTTCTTGATTATCAAGCTTATGTAAGAGTTACAGAGAATCTGAACAATTATGGCCTTTGTTCTTGGAGATACTTTCTTCCCCTCTGGGTCCCACTAAGTACCAGTCTGCAATGCATTTAGCCGCTGTTGGTTGCTCTGTTGATGGATTGAATGCCCTACAATCCCAGTCACTCTGTGTCAGGTGTCCTCTGTTATTCTTGGGATATTCCTCTGACTTTTACTTACTCCGGCTTATGGACTTCCATGCGTCCATATGCTTGAAATTGAAATTGCATCACCTGTCTATAGCCCAACCTTCTGGGACAGCTGCCGGTGTACAAGTTCAATTTGGGGTGGGGGTGGGAAGTATCACCACAGATGTACACTGAAGGAACCTGTAAGCATATGTCATCTCCTGGTCGTCCGTTAAGCAAGATGCTCCATCACGCAGATGGGATAAATTTTAACACGTTAGCACACCAAGGTCAGAGATAAAAATGGGACATGGGGCTTGGGCAAGGGAGGGGAGGTTTATTGGTCTGGAACTTCCTTGGGGGAGAGCAAGACCAGTTCATACATAATGTTGAGTATCAGGAATGTCTGAATGTAATCTGTATGCTGGACCCTGGTCACCTGACTTTTCCACACAAGACGGTCGTAAGACAGACAAGTTTCCACAACATGAATCAATTATGAACAATGACAAGCTGACACTGACAAGGTGTCTGCATGAAAAAGACCAGCAATGGTCCAATATAGGCATGATACAAATGTAAATGCAGGATAGAACATTCCAGTTGAAGAAAGCTTAATGTCCTTGTCAGCTGTTACTGAAGGTCAAGTCATGGATGATAGCTATGCAGCGTGTCACACAGTGCGCGATGGTGGGATTGGGCGGACCCCCCTCCCAATCCTGTCTGAGATGTTAAGACTGTGCATTCAGGTGGGTGATGGTGAATCTGTGGTCATCAGCGTGGATTCCACCCCCCCACCCACCAGCACCAAACCATTCATTCTGTTACAGATTTATGGGTTACTGACTGTCAGTGATGGATACTGACATTGTTAGATGTGACACCCCCATTGTAGAGGCTGCAGGGCGCTGTTAACTGTCACGGTGTCGTGGGGATGGGTGGAAGTGATATCGGGGGCCCATATCACACGTGCGTCACATCGTCGGTGGGAGATGCACAGCAACACAGAGGACCGCGATTTATTTACAGAAACATTCTCCAAATACGAAGGGCTTGCTCTGGCCCCCTTTTGTCTCCCTGTCACTTTGCTTTGAATATAACTGTGTGCAATCAACCATAAATGCTTCAATTCCACTCCATTGCACCATTTAGATTTACCAAATACTTCTCTCAGGAAGTGTTTTGTGAATAAAGTACATGCAATAAAAAATTATTTTTGACATTTAGATTGAGATTAAGATTTTATTCATGCTGGGGCGAAATTTTGGTGCGTACTACAACAAGGACAGGTTGCATAGACAAACATACAAAAAAGCAGACAAAATGCACACTAAACATAATTCTAACCAATAAATGTAGCATAAACTAATTTGAAAAGCACACAGTACAGAAGTAGTATATCCTGAAAACAGAATATTGAGGTATTACAGAAATACATATGTACTGTACAGATAATAATAATAATTAGTATTATTCTAATTATATTAGTATTATTATTATTATTATGGTAATATGGATAGAAGTGGATGTTTTATGGCTTGGAGTGGGGAGTTTGTAAATGTGGAAACCTGTTTCATTTTCCTGAATTATCATCAGCCTGCATAGTTTTAAATGTAATTGTATTAAGTATGGTGCGTGTGATCTTTAGGCTGGGGTGTTTGAACTAGTGGTGTGCGATACTGCTAAATTTGGTATCGACCCGATACCAAGTAAACACAGGGCCAATATTACTGATACCAATACCAATACAAATACTTTTTACTTACAGAGGCCGCTTAAGTACTGTGTAGTGGACATCAATGCATCATCAATGTGCTAAATCTGATTTAATTTTCATAACCACCGAATGATTTTGTGAATTCTGCACTCCACATTTAATTAGTTCATTATGTGCCTGTTAAAACTCAGGACAGATTTTTTTAGCAAAGATTTGAGTAAAATTAAAAATGTTTTTTATTGTTGTAATGAACTAAATTTAGAAATGTGCAATCTGCATAAATTTTTGGAGAATAAATGTTTTAAAACTTAAATTGCTCTTTTAAAGTTACTTATTTAGAAACAACAATAAGAAATAAATCTCCCCTTGATTACACTTATCTGCTTTTATAAACAAAGTGCACACGGTTATTTGTGAAAATGAAAGTAAATAACGTGCAAATAACCAAAGAAAAGCACAAGCTGCTCTCGGCCCTAACTCCCAGCCTTTGGCTCCGCTCTCTGCCACTTCTCTCTGCTCTACACTCCCAAACTGGAACAGTATCGATCCATCACGCTGGTATCGATCCGATACCAACACCAACACCATCGATACTATCAATATTTCGATCGATCCGCCCACCCCTAGTTTGAACGTGTATGCAGGATACACAAATATAGAATAATATAGGCACGTGGGAGCTCATGGAAAGCAGCCATGGAAAATGCTTTAACTAACTAAGGCTCACTGGTGATTGGTGCTTGAAGGACTCCTGATCTCAGCACCGACTGTGCAGGGACTCGTCTTCCGATACGCTACACAGGCTCCACTTGGCAGAAAGTTTGGTTGTTTTTCACGCATGATCAGTACAGGCATTTGTGGTGGCCTTTTTGGTGCTGAGGGTATAGTCCAATAGGCTGGAAACCTTGGTCACGGTCCTTCTGCGTGACCGCTGAAGAAGCCAGCTCCCAAAGCGCCATAGATGGTGCCTCTAAGCAGTCTGCCCATCCGTATGGCTCATCAAGGCAACCATGCTTGGGGAGTTTCTGCTTCGGTGGATCTTCTGCATATGAATAGTTGATCTATTTGTTCTGCAAACACACACGAAGGATGGATTCTCCTAAACAAACATATATATTTTATCTTCTACAAATCATTGTCGGTTCCTCAGCCAGCATGGTTCCCCTGTGGGCCGTCTTAAAGCTTCATCTCTTTCAGACCAATGAAAAGGGGAAGCCCCAGTGCCTTTGACTTCCACCCTACTTGGAATAATATGGATCCCGGTCTCCCCCAGGGAGGGTAAAATTCTGGCACCATGATGCTTGGAATCGAATGCTGGGCCATACGTGGCCTCTGAGGAAGGCTGTCAGAGACTCGCGCCTGGTTGCGGGGCGGGGGGGGGGGGGGTCAGCCCGCGGAAATGTGGGGGAGGTCGCCATACAGAGCTGGAGATGATTCCTGATGTTGACCGATGATGATTTCATGGGGATAGAACCTTTAACGACAGCATGGAGACAGATAAGGGAGGGCTGCAGCTGGCGTCTGTCTTGATGGTCTATGCTTGTGTACCTTTAATATGCCACCGTTTGTGGAGCTTGTCGTCCTACCGATGTACATCCCGGCAGCTCACTGAGACCCTAAACCTCATATATTCCCCCACTGAAAAGCTGTATTCGCCCTCTTTATGAGAATCGCAATACCTCTGTTATCCCTGAGGAAATTACTTGTGATTACAGACTGCACAGCACACAACTGCACAAAAAAGACGAAATATGATGTACCACATTCAATATAAAATTAAGTACAACATATGGACATAGTAATTATGGGTGGGTGGTTATGAAAAAAAGGACCATGCCGTTTTGATAAATATAAAAATTTATAAATTTTGCAGGTAAATTGTTGCATAAAGAAAAAGAAAAAGAAATAGACAGATATCAGTAAAAATTGCTAGTATTGCACGTGCCCTGAGTGATTTACCGGTTGTATAGTCTGATGGCCGTTGGAAGGAATGATTTCCTGAGTTGCTCAGTGGAGCATTTTATGTTGAATCTACGACCAGATCTGCTCTTCTCTCCAACCACAACACTGTGAAGCAGGTGAGTCTGGACACCGTCCTCCTCTCTGCCGCAGTGTCGACAGTGGCCAGTCCCTCCAAGGACCAACCCAGCCCTCCCATCTGCTTGACTAGTCTGTTGGCATCCCCCACCTTTACCTTTTTGTGATCAGCTGTGTATCCGATATGTGTATTTCCCATGCATTTCAGTGCAGATCCAAACATCCCAGGCACCAGGAGCTGGACGTTTAAATGAGAAGTGAATGTATTTGTACTGACACAGGTAAAAATGCTGATGCTGGTAGACCATATGCAGTATACATTTTCAAATCCACAGCAAGTATCTGTTGCTGGACTTTGGACCTGGACTCTCCCACAGTCTTCGGCTTATGAATAAATGGCTTCTCACGGTCTCCACAGCCCCTGGTTCTTATTTCGTTTCTAGGCACAGTTATTGTGAATATTATTTCAGGGTCCTGCTGACTGACAGACGACAGGTGTTCCCCATCTCTGCCAATGGGATGTTTTTCTAGGGAAGTGGAGAGCTGGGAAAATTTCCTTCCCTCTATTTGCTTATTGTTGTTAATTAAGGTGCCTTTATCTTACATAGATTACGGTATTTCCCACTTCATAGTACAGCTGGCATTATCTGGAATATGTTTGTAAGGGTGGTCGTGCTTTGATTTTAACATGATTTTATTTCTTGTCTAGGGCGATAATGTCCTGCATGTGCACCCTACCTAAACTTGTGCTTCGTACCTTTTAGCTACCAGAAAAAACATTCCCAGGATTCATCATTGTTTTGATTGACAAATGTTTGCATTGGACTCGGCGCCAATGAAGCCCAAGTTAGCCAACTGATATAAATTGGCAGGATTTTTATTTTCTACTAAAGGTTTCCGGGTCAATAGCTCTCATTGTTGATGGTTACATAAAAGAACAGCGTATAAGCTGAAAGGGACAGAAGCCCGCGTGTCGCCTCTTAACTGCGGGTTCCGGAAGGCCATCTCCAGCAGTGTTCTGGAATGGAGGTCCAGTGATGTGTGTTGCAGACTCGGGGTGGCCTACAAATTGGCCTTGTTTCTCTGTCCTACATCTTATCTTATTTATACGATTATATTATTTTCCACTTGTATTTTGTATTCATTAATGCACCTTTTGGGTTGTCATTAACTTAATTTTGTTGTGTTACACAATGACAATAGAGTGCTTGAATCTTGAATCTTATCTGTGCAGGAGTAAAGGCTGGTAAGCAATGAGAACTTAGATAAATTGTTTAATTTTGCAATTTATTTGTATAAACAGTAAAACACTGTTTAGATCAATGGTCAGCAACCACCCCCCTAGGTAGATAGATAGATACAAACAAACATATATACATATATACAGACATATATACATATAGAAGGAAACTGTAGGTTTACAGTGGCTGAATACACACACTGAGACAGTAGAAGGACATTTAGACCTTAATAGAAAGTACCAATAAATACTGTAATAGACAACAATAAACAGTTACATTGCAAGGAATGTCAGGGAAGGTATTATGTGGAATTCTGTAGTAATGACACAGAAATAAAATTCCTGTCCAGGAATAAAAAATTCTTATCCAGGAAAAAAATCTTTTTATTTAAGCCAACTTTGGTACTTTGTTTCAGTGCAAGTGGTCTGGAGATGATGGGTGCAAACGAGGCTGGCTGGCTCCTGTCCCCCTGCCCATCCGGAAACGTCTGTCTGGCTAGACAGAGAGGGGAAATTGGGAGGTTATCTGAAGCCGGGCGAATCGATGTCCCCGGGGCTTGTTTCTCGTTGTCTGACATCCTGAGCTGCATCTCACACGTCCCCAAACTAAGTCACAAATAGCAGTGCCAATGGGTTCAACGTAAACTGATAACAACACGGGCGTAGTGGCGAGCTCACATGTGACCTTACAGTGACATTCCGGAGGATGGCGAGACAGCTGGTGCTGCTGATGCGATTGGCTTGGAGGGGGGAGGGGGGTGTGCAGGTGTGCTTTCGCGTTTCCACGGCAACTGTCATTTCCCTAGGTGGCCACGTTTTTTTTCCACCGATCAATTGTTATCATTCGTTCCGACTTTTATGGTACCGGGGGCTCAGCGCAGAGGTATCGGCGGGCAGCGTTCATCGATGCCGTCTCCCAAGCTGTGGCCATGCTCGGAAGGTAACCGGACCCCATAATGCCTCTGTGGCGAGCCACGCCAGATCCCAGTAAACCAATCAGATTGCAATATGCTTAGGAAGCCAGCTTTACTGCGCCGGTCCGGTTGGATTGCGAGCGCCGACCCTGAGCGCCTGATGTTCCAGCTGTTCCCCGTATCTTTTCAGGGCACGCTCTGTGTGGGGTCTGCGTCACGCTGACTATGGCGAAGTGGCCGGTTCTTTCTAAATGAAGACACTCACACTGTATGGAAGCCACTGCGGGTGCTCTCGTTGTTTGTGGCCATGTGAAGGAGGGTAAATCGTGTTGTGGGCATATCGGACACCGGTGAGGATATAGCAGGTGACTGGGAGGTTGGAGGTAATTCATTTAGAGGATTTCCCCATAACTGTAGAGGATTTCCCCGTAATTTTCTACAAAGCTTTGTAATAAATCGGCATCATCACCCATCTGTGAGCGTTTGCTTTGGCCTTCCGAAAGGTCCCATTGGCAGGTCACTGCATCAGACCCCGTGGCTCTTCCTTCCAGGGTCCCTTTATAGCTGGGGGGTGGGAGTGGGCTGGGGTTGTCCACTGGTTACCCGCTTGCAGATACTTATTCATCATCTCCGCTGGCCTGTCGGTGTGTGTTTATTTTTGTGGACTTTGCAGTCTGCAGAGAATGACCTCGTAGCCGCCGTGCCAGCTCAGAGATTTAATTTATAGCGTTTCCACCGCATTTACCGATTCTGACTCACCGGACTGGTGGCCAGTCCATTTTTACCGGTTCATTTTGTGAATCTGTGCTTAATTACGCTTAATTTACTGAGCTGGTAATCCTTCTCCTGACATATTCTCCATGATCTCCCTTTTAAAATTGTCTGTAATGAGCTGTATAATTCACAGTACATCTATTATCCTTTTCTAGTTAAAATACACTGATTCGTTTGTGGAGGTCTGGAACCTATCCCGAAAGCTATGGGCACAAAGCACGGAATAACCCCGGACGGGGCGTCAACCCATCGCCGGACACACACATTATTCACAATGTGGCAACTCCAATTCACCTGTTTTTGGATTGTGGGGGGTGACACTGGAGTACTCAGAGGAAACCCCACGATGATATGAGTAGGATATGCAAACCTCACATATGGAGTCAGGGCAGAGACTCTAGTGCTGGTCTCTAGAAGTGTGAGGTAACCGTGCCAGCCGCCGCACCTCTGTACCATCCCAGTTAAAATACAGTTTTCAAATGTAAACAACTTGTTGGTCAGGCTCTGAAGGCAGATTGAAAATGGTCAGCTGATAGTTTAGTTTCCAGATGAGCGGATTCCATCTAACACAGAAACTGTTATGGCCTTGTTATGAAACTGTTATAGCCTTGCTTCCATTTGTTCTTTAAACCAACTTCCTTAATTGGTAAATATATATATATATATATATATATATATATGTTTTTTATCAAGCAGCTGCTAGACTCACTCTGCTGCCTTGAATATCAAAGCTGGGGCTCCTCATAACTGGGCCCAATTCCACGCTTCAGCAAAATTCTGGTTTGGCTTCTCGGGAAGTAGCTGTGGCGACGCGGTGCGGTCGGGCGGTCGGTGGGTGCCACTCTCTGCCATGCCGGACTGCACCAGGGAACCTCAGCGTACCGCTCTGTGTGTGTATGTGTGTGTGTGTGTGTGTTTTGCTTCTTTTTTGGCCTTTCTGATTCTCGTCATTTCTGTCAGTGCCGGGCGTGTGTTCCTGTCTGAGCACTAAAGACCCGATGCCGGCCCTTCCTATTTTCGCCGGGCCCTGTGAGAAAGTCCGGCGCGCTGCCCCGCCCCCCCTTTGCTGGAGCTCAGAGAACAAATGCGGGCAGAGAAAATACGGCTTTAATACTTCCTGCCATTTAGAAGGATTGTTTACCTGGCCCGATACTGGAAGGGGAGGTTCCGGGCCGCCTGCCTGCTTCTGGCAGGTTACGTGGCGACAGAGGCTGTATTTCCAGCTGGGTATAAGAGCTTGGGCCGAAATGAGGCCTGAATCTTGCTCGAGGCCCTTTGTTTCACTGCACTGTCACGGGCTGCTGCGATACCACCAGGTTATAGAGGCTCAGCCACCCGCGGGAAGTGCAGTCAAAGAGCGCAGTACTCGTAAGGAACTAGAGAAGAAGAAATCATTTAAATTGCAGCATGTCATCTCAAGAAAGCATGGCTCTGTTCATTTTCTGCCGGCCCTGGGAATGTCAGGAGAGCCCTAAACGTTTCGTATTGCGAGCACAGCATGGCAAAGAAAAGGCGCATTTTACTGACTTTTACTGGCTTTTAATGAGCGCAATCTCAGGGGCCCGGCGATTTGACTGAGGACTAGCAGTATTTCCTTGCATTTTGATCTTCTTTGCGGATTTTGTGGATTTTAGACCACAATGTTGGCCTCTTGGAACATGCAGAACATAGTATCAAATACATTATCTGAGCATAGCTCTTAAGAGATACAATGTGCGTCATTCTGCATCACTGAAGCATTCAGCCCTTCCCCTCATCCATTCATTTGTCCATCCATCCAGCATTATCCTCTCCTCTTATCCAGTTCAAAGCTGTGGTATTCCTTCAGGCAGCTCATATTTAAGAACTGCTGTCTGTTACTGAGACACTATAAATCTGAACTGATTATGCCTTTTGTCCTCCATCAATAAAGCCACAAAAACCTAATAACCGAAATAAGAGTGGAAAACTGGCAAGCATGGTGAAACGGACTCAAAGCATAGCCCTAGGTTCTTGTAACTTCAAATGGACTTTGTGGCAGCCATGGCACGGAGTGCAGCTTCATAACTCGCACTGATTCCCGATCAGATATCCATGCTATAACTTCCCTGGCGCCCTTAATCCCAACATTCGTAGCAAGTAGAGGCAACTGAAGGCATTTGGAAATCGAGTCGACTCCGGGTGATGTGGGAGGAGAGTGAAATCCACTCTTTTAGCGAGTAAGTGACACTGGAACAAAGTGGACTGTTGATGGACAGACTTGCTCCTCCGGGAAAGGGCTTCTCCTCGAGCTAGCAGGGGGTGGTGTCTGGTTGGGAGCAACGAGGGTACTCCGCTCATCGGGGGGGGGTGGGGGGTCTCTTTCGGCTCCTATCCTCCCTTGGGTTTCTTTCGAGGTCGTGCTAGGCGATTCTCAGCCCGACAGCGTGATAAAATGAGTCTGACAGCCTGTGGCGGGCACGCAAAGGTCTAGGACACCGGAAACTCGGAGGAGATTCCCTTCCTTCATGTCGGTATTAGTGTGGCGTCACTGATCTTAAGAATCCCGATTGACATCAGAGAAGTATAGCTTGAAGCTGGCATCCAGTCTGGTGTTTATGCATTAATGCATAAGGAAACACTATGACCTCATTGCAAAGCAGTTTTCCTGACTGAGCACCTCTTGTAGGAGGCCGGAGGCCCTCTGAGTGATTAGTTGACAGAAGTCTTTGAGTGTTGCCATGTGCTAAGTGCTTAGCTGAGCCGAACGGCGCCTCTTTATCTTCCCCTTGGCAGTGTCGGTTTCACCCGTTTGTCACGCCTGGACGTGGTGACGTGTGCGATTCCAGGAACGGTAAGCCCTGGTGCCATGGGATGGCTGATGCTTCCATATGAAGAAGTGGGGTCTTGTCCATTTATAAAGCATTAACCGTTGATCTGACACCTTTCATACCGCGATTTTCGGCTTTGGGGTCCCTGCGTCCTCTCGCCATTTCGCTTCGGCAAAGGGTAGATTTATTCTAAACGAAAGGCTGGGTTTCGTGTGCCAAACTCAGACTTGTAAAGCTACAAGATGCTGGCCCTTTATTCCTAGCAGGGCTTGTTTGTGAGTTAAAAATAAATATTATATATATAGTTGTTTTGCTGAATCCTCTCTGCAGAATCGCAGTTCTCCAGATACTCTTTAACATGAGCATTTGTTCATTACCTGCCATGCAAGGCTTTGCCAGTTAGAATGCCACATTCTCTCTTGAATGGGCCCATCCCCGTTTAGTCTATGAGGAAGAACTGCACCTGTTTTCCCCTTGTCTGAGAAGTGCCAGTTTTTTACATGCATTTCGGTGGTAACGTTCCCGAGACTCCACAAAAGCGACAAAGAGAGAAGAAAATGGATTGACACAGCTGCCTTCTCCCTTGCACCGTGACGATGATTCCGTGGTTTGTCAGCCGCAGTTTACTTCCCAAACCTGCCCTCTCACTAAACGTGACTGACAGGGATGAAGTTACTGTCTCGCGCCTTAGGCAGCAGAAACACATTGGTCTGTCTGAGTGCGCAAAAATGAGCAGTTATGCTAATTCACCCAAAGAAGATAATGTCAGTCATACTTCTCCAGAGCACGTTGTTGATGCCTCTCTCCGGCATCAGGTAATAAACCACCCTGAGGAGCTGAAACCAGTTTAATGGTGTGACACAAATTCTGGTGAAAGTGGTGTCGTACGGTGGGAATAATTGCATATGGTAGTGGCCGCGTGTTTATTTATCGCGTGCAGTTGTATGCCATCCCGGGTTTCCCACTTAGCACCGAGTAGCGGAGATGAAACAAGCTCGTTATCGTCTGGCTCCTTCCTGGTTCCTCTCCAGTCTGCCCAGCAGGCTTCTTGCCCTGTCACTTATGCTGGATGTCATGGAGTGCCCCCCCCCCGAACCCCGACCTCGCGTGAGAAGACAAAGCCCAGAATCTAAAAGTCACTTCGCGCCCTCGGATGGGAGACCACCGAGCTGCCAGGTGACGTTTTTCCCACGATTCCGAATGGAAGCACATCCAACTTAAACTCTCCGAGTAGTCTGGGAAGATGGAAGTCATTTATACAGCTCTGGATTTTTTTTTCTCCTGGATATGGCTGGAAATTAATGCAATGCCAGAGCTCGAAAACATTAGCTGACATGATACAGTGCCCTACTAAAAGTACACTATGTTAGCTATTATATAATCATCGTCTTTTGGATAAGGCGGGCTGTGCTGGTGAATGAGTTAATTATTATTTATTTCATTGGAGTTACCCTACAGTTACCCAGCTCTGCCTGGATCATATTCCTGATATTATACGGCTTCTGCTGCTGTGTTCACTTTTATTACCCATCAAATGAGGAAGTAATAATGGCCCCTGACAGACGTACGTAACGTCACACCGTGCTGTATCTCGCGGAGGCTTCCATGTGGTGGGGGCCCGGCAGGAGTGACTCTGATTTTCCCTGGCGATCTCCAAGTGAGAAGCCGGGACTGGAGGTCACACGCACAAGGACAGTTTGCTGAGGCGCGTCGCTGCCGGGGTTCTGGAAGCTTGGGAGGCGCTCCGGTGCTGGCGGCAGGCCTCCGCAGCCTGACATATCCCCGGGGCTTGCAGATGGGGATTTCGGCTGATTACAGCTGGCATGTCAGTTATCTTCTCTGCCTCACTTCCCCTGCCTCACTCCCCCTTCAGATTGATATCAGTAGTAT
The DNA here is from genome assembly GCA_026774425.1 of Petrocephalus zakoni. Lineage (NCBI taxonomy): Eukaryota > Metazoa > Chordata > Actinopteri > Osteoglossiformes > Mormyridae > Petrocephalus > Petrocephalus zakoni. The sequence goes on from JAODKN010000063.1 coordinate 25,481,282, forward strand.
CACTTTGTCCATTTCTAACTGCTTCCTTACAGTCACAGTTGGGTAAGGAAACCTGAGACTCTGGGCATAAGAGGCTGCTGATTTGAGTAATGCCAACAGGTGACCATTTGACTTCACCTATCTCTTTCTACAGCCATTCAGCTGTAGTATTTTTTTCTTCTTCCCTCCATACGTCCATATTATGACTGCTACGGGTGCGAGTAAGTGAGACGAATGCCAACTAAGTGATGGTATTTCAGGCCAGGCAGTGAGTGATGTTTCCATCACACTGGAGGGTAATTGTGTTTTGCGTGTGCTTATTATCGTGGGGGAATTGAATCCTAAATCTCATTTGGAACAAAGAACTGTAGGCCGAAACTGCCCCCCCCGGAAAATGAGTGGCTGTGTGTTCTAATAAGTGCCAGTCCAATCAGCACTATGAAGGGCAACAAAGTGATGTTTAGCCCTGGACCACCGCCAATCAGAGCATTGTAGGGCCTTCGGGTACGTGAATGTCAAATGAACTGCCCTCAGATTCTTTTAAATTACTGAGGTCAAGACATATATGTGTTTTAGTAAGTATATGTCCTGTTATTGTGTGGATGTGGTGACTAGGTGCAATACTTACCACCTTAAAGTATCATTAAGGGATCATGAATTGATTTCCCGAGCGTGTCACCTGTGTCCCCATGGCCTCACCTGTCACGGTCGAGGTTTTGGATGTATGCTGTGCTATACAGGTTTTATCTTTTTAATTGTTAAGTTTTTATTTCTTAGTGATAAGCCCAAAGCACAGCGAAGCACCAGCCAAAACCATCATATAAAGAATGAAAAGATCGACCTGCTTGTTAGGAAATCTTTGAGTTTGTGAAAAGCACCTTCTTTGATATAGATTATTTTCTTCCAAAAATGGTACTAATATTATAGTTTCGGTCCTTTGGTGAAGACATTTCATACCCATCTTCGTTACAGATTTTCAGCTCTCAGTGAAAGCTATCCCAAGTGCACGCTAATGTGGTCCGCGATGCCCAGCCTGTTACAGTTCACTGTTGCAGTCCCTCCCGACATCATGGGGCTGCTCACGTGGCTCTGCTCCGGGTCTCATTCTCATTCCTGTCTCCGCCCTCCGCCAGCTCCGACCTGATGCCTTGATTTACGAGTCGATCTGCTGCAAATCAGGCCCACGGCGATCATGCTGAGGAAGGCCTCGCGCCTCGTTGCTTTCCCGCTAAGTCTTCCATTAAAGGAAGTGGTACATTCCAGTTTAAGTGTGTTCTGCCTAGAATTAACCTGCACTTTGTCTCCGTTTATTGCTGGCTCTTTGTCAGCACACTCTGGGTGTGTGATGAGTGAGTCTGTGCGCTCGGTCGCTCTTTATCGTAAATTGCACTATGACCAGCGCCGGCTCGAACTTTTCAGGGGCCCTAGGCAAAGCTTTATTTGGGAGCCTCCCTACCAAGATAACTGATAATCATTTAACTTCCTCCGCAACGCAGATAATTCAAGGGTCCTAGTCAACTTCCTATTCCTATGCCTATATATATACACAGACACACTTAGCCTGGGCCCTCTTGTGCCGATCTGGCCCTGCCTAGTTTGCCTGTGCCTGGATCCGGTCATATCTAATAGAATGGTGTCATACTTTTCTGCTAGGTTTGCACTGGGTTTTGGTGCCGAGTCCGTTTGCTCACATTTCACCTATGGCCGTGTAGATGAGTTCCGACTGGGTCAGTTATTATAGTATGTCTACAGGAGGCCTGCCTACTGTCATTTAGCCGCACTGCAGGGTAGGCCGCCTGGAGTGCCTGGTGTGTCAGTGTCTTTTGGTCAGCAGAGAGGCAGAAGATGACATTCATTCTCAGTCAGGTTCTTCCTCTTCCTAGATTGTGTTGCTGTCATGGTGATTAAGGACATGATCTCTCTTTTTTTCAGTGTTAGCATGCCCAGGGGGAGTGGGCAGCCAGGTGACCTTGGACCCTCAAAGCCCTTTTTTCTCCCTACTTGGGAGTTTTTGTTCCTCTCCTCCGTTGCCAATTGGCTTTCTGTCTTTCTTTCATTTATTTTTCTTTAATTTTCCCTGTTTTGCATTATTCTTAAAGCTGTTGTAATATAGCACAACACACCCATGTAAAGCGCCATGGGGCGCTATATAAAAATAAATTGAATTGAATTGAAGATAGATGCAGTGTATTACCTATAAAAATAGGTTTATCCTGGTTGACCGGTTTGTGTAAATGTGACTGCAGATCCACACTGGACACGTTTGTCTGACTTGCATGTGTGCAGGAGCATTCCTGCTCCAGAGCCGTGGGTTGTCCAGCATCACCTCACAGCTGGCTAAGAGCACAGCTGGCTAAGAGCACAGCTGGACAGCTCTTCAGTCGCTCAACCTGCGTCGGGAGCAGGCTGAGTGAAATTCTTTCGATGTCACGTCGCTGAGGTCCAGTGTCACTGGCACTCGGATTCCTTTTTTTATGGACGTTTAATGGTAATTAGCAGCAGCTGCTGGCGATGGCCCTGAGCTGATAATGTTAGGATGTCCTGTCTGGACAAACTTAAGGCAAGCAAGGAGGCCCAGCTGAGAGAGATTTCAGCAGCATCGTTCCTGTCCACACCAGGAAAGTACCAGCAGGGCCATCTAACAAAACAATGGAACATTGACATATATATATATATACACATATATATATATATATACACACGCAGGACTTACGCATGTCGTGATCCTGTGCAGGTGCACCCAGATAAAACAGGACTAGCTGATAAGTGGTGCGCTCGATCATCTGTGCACGGAAATGAATTCACACAAAATATTGAGTGACATTAATGTGCACTTCAGATACGCCGGAGGTTGTGAAGCTGTCAAATTATTACAATTGTGATTTCTATTACTGGCTGCTGAACTGAGTGATTAAAGCAGTATTACGCCGTGAGAACTTAGTGAGAATGTACAATGCGTCTTGGTATTGCTCCGTTCTGTGTAACACTTTGCACACTCTTCATGTTTTGTAGTTTAAATGACCAACACTAATGTGTAGTACAGGGGCCCCTAAGTGACTGGGGCCCTAAAAAATTTGGACCATAACTGAATTGGTCTAGTTTGGGGGCCCAAATGATATGCTTTCATGGGGCCCAGAACCACTAGCACGACTCCTCGGTGCAAATGTATGAGCGAATTCCTTAGAAACCAAAGTGTAGAAAGGTGGGATCTTATAAGCTGTGCTGCTGAACCAGTCATTCTCTTTTTCCACTGTCATCGCTGCGACGAGAGCAATGCTCAGCATCATCAAACGTCTCACCTTCCGGAAAATGTAGTAAATGCACAAATTACTCAGCCGCCGCGTTCTTGTTTCACCACTCATACTGCTGGTCACAACATACTGCTCACAGACGGGTTTTAGTGTTTGCCATTACTACGGTAATGGAAATGTGAAGAGAAACCTTGCCATGTTTTTTTTTTTTCTCCGCGATGCATTTGTGTGGTCAGCCTGACCCCCGGTTCCCCCTTGCTTTTGGCTGGGGGGGTGGGATGCCCTGCCGAGCCTGATGGACGGCCTCGTTTCCATTAGTGCGCTCGTTCCCTGATTCAGGTTCTGGACCAGAGACATAGAGCGACGGGAGGGGGGCAAATGGGATAAATGGGGCCGACGGGGAAGTTTAATTTGTGAAGTAAAGTCCGGCACCCTGCTCAGTCCCGTGCACTGAAAGATTGGCGCTTTACTGGGGATTAAAATGTGGAAGATGAAGGAGCTTGACCCTGTGAAGTAGGCTGGCCAGCCACAGGAAAGGCCTGACAAACCAATGCCATTATCAGCCTCCTACTAACATATTATCATACTATTATGGAATAGTGTTGCCTTAAATATCATTGTGCTCTGAGTTCAGGGCTGGTTACACGGGATTGCACTTTGAGGTTTGAGGTTGTTCTCTATAGCTTATAGGGTGCCCCTGGGTGCGGATAGTGAAGCCGGGTTGCTTGAGTTTATTCTGGACTTGGACCATGCTGGGATACAGCTTGTAGGCCAGACGTCCATGGCTCTGTAGTTATCTTGTATTGCCACAGATGTTTCCCCTTGTACCAGTGCTGTCTGTTTGATTATCTGCTCACGGCCTTGTTTCCAGGTTTTTGAGGCTGTGTGACTGTGGCGTTACTGTCTTTCTTTTGATTGGGTAATAAAACACCCATTGTGGCGAGACCTACAAGTGTTGCCCGACAGACTTGCATTGAACTTGTGTGGCCTAGTTAATCTTTATCTTTGACCAAAGAAGACTCTCGTGCTGCTGGGTGTGCGTTAAATAACAAGGAGGCTCTTCCTCTAATCAGTAGGACCTTCTGCAGAATGAATGGGCGATTCTTTAGCAAAGTTGCTAACATCACGCTGTGGTGACGATCAACACACATGTCCTTCTCACAAGGTACCTAATAAGGTCATTACTCATCCTGTGGATTTCCTGTCTGTGTCTAGACATGACTACACGATCACTTCCATGGAAATTTAAAATGACTTGAGCTGAAGGTTGGATGTCACCCAGGGCTTGAAATCTTTTTCTGCTGTGATGTCTCAACCACATGCTCTTGTAGCAACATGGCTACACCAGACGTTTTTTGGAATGATTAACATCCTTCTGTGTGGATGTTTAATTGGGGAAAGTATATGACTGGTTCTAAGAATGGAACTGGATGACCTTTTTGAGCTGGATGGCTCTTTTTAATAGTCCTAAGTGTTTTTCGATTATGCTGTTTTTGTAAGCATACTGACAGAACGCTGGCAGGAAATCGGCCTGGGTAACTGTGGTTGGAGTGCATACATGGTTGAGTGGAAATCTTACGTACTTACGCACGTTCTCACTGAACTCATTGAACTGATACCACTGTTTACGCTTCATGGGCCTGTGTAGCTAAGAAGATCACGGAAAAGAGGAAAACTTGGTCTCAGAGACACCAAAGCAAGAACCAGAGCAGATCAGTTCTGAATTTTAGGAGTTGAACAAAAATAGGATTCCCGCAGTTAAGTTGCTAAGAAGTTATTATCTGGAAGTGATTTTCTTCCATGACTCAAATAAAGAATAATCAAAAACAAAGCACACTTAAAATGTAGTTTCTCACTATAGTCAGTATAGATAGTCAGTCAGCATTTTTTCGTAGGAATAAAAGTGCCAATGTACCCTGCTGTCTTTGACATCGACTTTCCTTTTGAATGTTTCCCTTGCTTCACCCAGCCCCCCGACTCCACCCCATCAGAAGCTCTGACTGGGCCTTGGCTTTCTGCCATACCCGATCTGGAGTTAATAGCCCTCCCGTCAAGTTTCCCATGATTATCTTACGGCGAGAGCCCACCACGCGTGTGTGCGCTGCACGGCTCACATTGTCATGATGCCCAGTCATATTTTTTAAGGTTAATTTAATCTTTTGGTCGCTACAGAAAGGAACAAAAAAAATGTAAGTGATTGTGAGGGGAACAGAGGCACTGGAATTGGATCTGGCTATGAACTGATGGACATTGCAGGTTCTTAGTCTAGGGGCTTCGGGAAGGGGACAATGATAAAAAAAAGAACGTAAAATAAAAAACCATTGTTCCTTAGGTTAATCTGTGCTTTCGATTTGTTTGGTGTCTTCTGCCTTTAACGTTACGCGAAGCCCAAGACTTCATATCCTATGCAGGAATTACTCCCTCATGGGATTTTGGCCTGTGAGTCTGTATGGCAATTTAATAAAAAAAAAAACAACTTTTGAATCTTGAATAAAATTGCTTTTTGTTGTTCACCTCTTGTGATTTCATCTGCAGGGGAATATCCACTGTTGCTCATTCTGTAGGTGCATTCATCTGCAGGGGAATACCCACTAATGCTCCTTCTGTAGGTGCATTCATCTGCAGGGGAATACTCACTGATGCTCCTTCTGTAGGTGCATTCATCTGCAGGGGAATATCCACTGATGCTCCTTCTGTAGGTGCATTCATCTGCAGGGGAATACCCACTGATGCTCCTTCTGTAGGTGCATTCATCTGCAGGGGAATATCCACTGATGCTCCTTCTGTAGGTGCATTTCTTGTGCTGTGAATTTTGTCCTTGTGCCTCCAGAGAAATAATTGGTCAACTTGCTTGTCACACCCCAATCTACTCTTCTGATAATTCTGTCATTTCTCCCCTCTCTTTACCATATTTACCTCAGATTTGCGCCACTCTAAATTCTGTTCCAACTCATGACTTTCTGTTTGCCAGCTAATTCTTCAAGCCTTTGTGCTTGATTGCTTGTCTAATAAGGTTATTAAAAGGTTTTTCTTTTCGTGGTTATTTTTCAATTGTAAGTAACGGAGCACTAAAAAAAGAAACTACTGAAATTAAACGTGTTGATCTCTGGTGCGGTATTGATTACTGGGGGCCTGCCTGTCATTTATGGCCGTAAGATGGGACAGGAATAGGAAGTCGTAGGAGTAACGAGATCCGCTTGTCATTCAAAATGACAGACAAACAGCTCCTCTGAGTGTCTTAGGCCATCACTCACTGTGACTGCAGCGTCCTCGCCAGCCTTTGGGTGCCCACGCCCAGGCCGTGAAGAGGAGGAAGAGGAGACTGTGATATATAACTGTGACTTCTTAATAAGGGTTAATGTTATAAAGTGACATTAAAGGACAGACGGGTCATTGGTCAATTCTTGAGGCAATAAGAATTATTGTTAATTGATCGGGATTTATGACATGAAACATTATGATACTTCTTCCTTAGAGACAGGCATGGATTTAATACTTTTCAGTTTCTCTCTCGTCGTATTATTTTGCTATTATGTTGGGGGGTGCGGCTATTAAGCATACTTTGCTATAAATAATATAGTAGCCTGACAGACTTCAGGAATAGCTGGTAATTATACCTAGCATTTAATGTAATGCCCTGCTGCCTAGGCCTGATGTTATTGTTTGTTGGTCAAAGAACTGCAAAATTAACTGCTGTAGCTCCAATGTGGCCCGCGGTGACCGTTTATTCGGCAAACAGTCCTCATTGAATTAGTATTTATAAACATGTTTAAACTTCTGGTAAGTACACTGAATGGGAAGGCGTGTTTTCTAAAATGATTATTTTCTTCTCTCCCATGCAATACACAAAGAATTCCCTTTATTTCTGGCGCACTGGGCCGCTCGCTTCAGAACGAACAGATAGCACTCGGCAAACAGCTCCCCCGTCGCTCCAAGACTCGCGGCCGGGTACGAGCTGAATAACCTCGCCCGGCTAAATAATGGGGCTTTTCGCGGTGACAGCTACGCAGATGCCATGAAAGTGTTAGTTCCCCAGGAATAGTTCATGGGCTAGTGGAGTGTTAAAAATCACAGCTTCCCTCATGCATATTCCACATCGGAGCGTTAATTAATGCAGCACTCGGCCTGACACCCGCCGTACCCTCTACAGCGAGTGTGGGGGCCCTGCCCCTCCGCCCCATCCCCACTCATTCTGGCTGGCTGCAGATTGCCGATTGCCCCGCAGACCAGCACGAGGTCATAACTGCGTGTCTCCCAATGCGTTAACCCTCGAGTCCCCAGCCGTTTTACGGGCGCCTAAACATGCGATCCTATCTGCTCGGCACGCAGCCGTTAATGCGTCGGCCGTGTCGAAGGGGCCGTGACATGGATCAGCTGGACCCTATCGTGAACTCCCTCCCTCCCTCCCTCCCTCCCTTTGATTCGCACTAATTCCTCTGGGTAGCGCCGCTTGTCAGACGGCCCCTGCCTTTCCTTAGCTCTACCGCCTTTGCGTTTCCTTAGTTTTACCGCTGCTCACGGTTGTATCTCATCACAGAGGAAATGTGCTGAATGCGGCAGGGACCATTTTAACCGCTCCTTCTGGAAACGGTTTGGGTCTCATTTTCCACGTCCCGTCTTTGTGGGATACATCTGGGATCATAATGTGAGCGGGAAGGCCGTGCAAGGGAACCCCCGAGTCCGTATCCTCCAGGGAAGCCTCTGTTTGGTCATGGTTATACATAAATACATATATACAGAAGGATGCTTGTGGCGGCAGGGTTATATGTATGTGTCTCTGTGTGTAATGTTTGTGTAATTTAAGTAGAATGTGTGCGTAAAGTATGTGACTCAAGTAGAAACTTTTGCAAGTGCTGCAGACGCCAAGGGAGCGACTTTCCAAAATCTACCCTGATCCAGCCCGTCGTTATTTTAGGCTTCCGGATATTTCCGTGGCGCTTTTACCTGCGCTCCGGCCG
>JAODKN010000063.1:25489569-25501071 GCA_026774425.1 Petrocephalus zakoni
GAATGTGTGCGTAAAGTATGTGACTCAAGTAGAAACTTTTGCAAGTGCTGCAGACGCCAAGGGAGCGACTTTCCAAAGGGGAGCCTACAAATCTACCCTGATCCAGCCCGTCGTTATTTTAGGCTTCCGGATATTTCCGTGGCGCTTTTACCTGCGCTCCGGCCGGGGACCGTTCCCTCAGTCTGCTTCTCTTTGGACGCGATCCACAGTTCGGCTACTGGTTTTACGAGAGGAAGTCCAGCCGTAATTAAAAGCTCTACAGGCACGCTGGCACGAGTTATTTATGTTGTAGAAAAAAAGAAACAGACCAATGAGACCTCTTCATTTCTCGGATGGCGCGGGCGACGCCGTTCAGCGAGTTGTTAAAACGCAGATGAAAATTATTCCTGTTCATTTTTTTCCCCGCTGAACCCCAGCCAGGCCCTGCAGGGTCTTTTTTCAGGGCAGTGCTCTGTGTGAATGGCGTAATACATTAACTGAAAGATGACCTCCCCCGTGTGGGCCGGCTCACCCCTGCCCTCCGCTCTGTGGGGAAAGTTCCGGTTCTGCCCGAGTCCCCGGCTGCCACGAGATCCCGCATCCACCTGCCAATTACCGTCCGCCTTGGCTACGTATTAATCCCAGGCGGAAGCCAAACATCTGGAAAGGTTAACTAAACTTCTCGGGCTTTTTTTTTCTTTTACGCTCGCATAAATCCTCGGCGCGTTTGTGTCGAGCCGTGTCCTCGCCGAGTTTCCCCTGGACTCTCGCGTGGTCTGATCGCGTAGACGTGTCTGCAGCTGGTGCAACGGATGACCTGAAAAGCCATTAATTGCGTCCCACTGGATGAGAAAGCCCACCTCTCCCCCTCTTATCAAATGCTGTGATGGTCACTGGAACTTAGGGGCCGCCTCGAGATGACAAATAGCTGAGGTGAAAATTCCACGCCGTAATCCAATCGGTCTTCCCCTTCCTCATAAACGTCTCCATGCGTCATGAAGTGACGGTACGACTCTGCTCCCTCCCTGGCGACCAAACGCTGACCATAAATATGGCTCCTGGCTCCAGCTCAGATATTTTAATGTGCACTACCTCATTTAGGAAGCAGGACTCCCTTAGTTCCGGCGATGTCTAATGGAGGCTTTTTGCCATCTTCAGCCTCTACGCTTGACCTTTTACGAGCAAACACAGAAGAAACTTGTGTGCCTAAGCAGGATTAATTGGAATTAAGATATGCTTGAAGCTAAATCCACGCAGCGGAACCTGATGATTTGGCAAGTTTTTTGATTCGGCGGGGCAGGTAAACGGCGTTTGTGGGGTCATTGCACGAGAGAGAGAGAGAGCGTCATTGCAAGGTGGAGCCTAAGCAAGAACGTGACCCAGAAACATCTGAGTCCCAGTCTATGATTTTCTGCCTTGCAATGAAGCACAGCACTGCTGGCGGTGATGGAGGTCTGGTTCCATGCACTGACTGCGAGGTGATTCTGGCTGTACATGAAGATACTGCATCCGGATTAATATATGTGCATAGCAAACACCTGGGCCGCTTTGTGTTGATTTATGGGACAATCAATGCGGCAGACAGGGAGTACAGATGGCTGACATGGTGCCTCCTTGCCTCATTTTGTTTATTTATTTATGCCTATAAAAGGGAGGCATTTCGAGACCTAGGGCAGGCTGTCTTCTAGCAGGGCTGTGCGGCGTGTTGGTTGAGCTGCAGATCCTCCGAGCTCCTACCATATCCTATGGCACGGGAGACATTCCCAGCTCGCTAGGTGTGCTGGCTTTCAGAAGCAGGCGGAGATGTTTAAGGTGCGCAAGCAACCGTGTGTGCGCGTATGTCTGTAGCATGAAGACTCCTCCTCCCCGGCCCCCTGGGATTGGTCTGTTCATTATTCTTCCAAAAGCAGCCATTAAAATTTAATCAGCGCAATGCAATCTTCTTCCTGGGGGGAGGCACCTTCTCACTTTCTTCCTGCGCTAGGGGGGTTGGGGTCGAGTGGGGTTCGGGGGAGGGGGGGATGCCTCCGAGGTTTCATACGAGAATGAAAGGCACAGATGAGAGGCTGTCCTGGAATGATTTTATCCACACCTTGTCCCTGCTCTGAAATGACTTCGATGGGGGTGCCTTGGAGATTTAGGCCTGGGAATAAGGCCCCTTGAAATGGCAAGAAGCTTTTCCAGACGGGCCTTCTTCTAAAACTTGCCGTAGGAGACAGCAGCAAAGCTGCCATTTCCTGTTCTGCTAGAGCTGGCTGTTTCTGGATGACTGCCTTTGGTGGTGTGGCTGCTTGGGATCGATATCAGATGGATGGGCTTACGCTGAAGGGCTATGCCGCCATGGATATGCGAGCGGTAGAGAATATTTCTCAGTGCGTTCCTTCTTTCCTAGTTTGTTTAAGAGTGTCGACGGACCCTGTTACCCATTCACAGCTGCCATTTTTCCCCCATAAGGAAAACGCAAAATCATACCCAAAGCTGTTTTGGCCAATTCGGAAACAGCGTTCAGAATCCCATCGCAAAGCTACACTGTTTCTTCAGGCAGGACACTGCCTGAAAAGAGGAAGGGTCTTTTGTGCATATAAACCACAGGCTTCCATCCTCGCTCACCTTTCACCTCCCCCAGCCTGCGCTGAATTAGAGGTGGGAAGAGACAGAATTAGCCGGAAGCTACCGGGATTTAATGAGCTGGTGTCAGGAGCGAAGTGGCGTGAAGCTCGTTCATGTAATCCCAGTCCTGGAGACCAGTAGATCTCCTGTGAAGGTCTATGTTTGGGACGGGAGGGATGTTCTGATCTCCGAGGCGGTTTGTCACAGTCAGTCAGCGTCTCCTCTGCCGACCCACTGTCCCCTGGGAGTGTCCAGGCCTGTGCAGACGTGCGTGGATGACAGCGGGTCTGAAGGCCGGGCTGAGCGTGGATCTCCGACCGCTGTAGTAGACTCCAGAAATTCATGATGGTGTCAGCTGTGGCCTTCCAGCTCTAGGATGGTGAGGAATATAAAGTCTCCAGCTGATGACGTTTTTTTTTCCCTGACACTCATTTCTCTGACCAGGAAAAGACCAAAATGAACATGAATGACAAAAAAATACAGCTTTCTGTTCCATTTATTCCAACACTGCTCTGAAATCCAGTGACGGCTGTAGATTTTAATAGTAAAAGATATATTTAGAATGGCCTTATAGGCTATTTTATATGGATTTGCACCGCAAAAACTTTCTTATTGATTCCATCTGGTATGGCATTATTCTTTTGATATTAACTTTTATTTGAAGTGACTTATTTAACATCAAATTTAAGATTTTTATCCTTGTTTATGTGTTTATGTGGCCATTTTTCCCCCAGACGGCCTGTAGCTTTTTATCTGACTTGACGCTTTGCTGATCATAGCATGAGCTAAGGGGAAATGTGAATTCAATCCTTCTTTCCCTGCTTTAACAGAACGGCCACGTCACAGGCGACAATGCCTCTGAGACCTTTTTAAAGTCTAAGAAGGATCCTTTGGCACTACACAGATGGGTGTAAATGAGATTCCTCTCTTAATAAACATTAGAATGTCTTTTTTGTATTTAAAAATTGGAGGTGTCCGCCTTTCTGGCTGGGCTATTTAAATAGTGAGCTCTGATTGAAAATGTCAGATTCTCCCTCAGTTATGTATGTGCTCACCTTTGAAAATAAGGATGGTATTTGGGGGACACTTCTGTTTAAAGCAGTGTTTCCCAAGCCGGTCCTCTGGGACCCACAGCCGGTCCATGTTTTAGCTCCCTCCCGGCTCCCTGCCAGTCTTTGGGTCCCTGAGGACCAGATTGGGAAAGCGTGAGTTCCCAAACAACCCTAGGAGGGGGGTGGGGGGCGAAGATTCTGCTGGGCTTCCCTTGGTAGAATTATCTCAATCGATCAGTTGCGATTAATGTGAAAACGGAATATATTTTTTTCACATTTTTAACATATTGCGGAAGTCATCTCGCGACCCCCGCTTTGGGAACCCCCAGTCTAAAGTGATATGCAATTGAACATCAGAGAACAGGGTCAGGTGGTCCCTGGAGAAACTGAGGTTAAGTGCTCAAGGACCCAACAGTGACATCATTCTGCCAGCCATGGGATTCGAACTGGCGACCTTCCCATCATGCAATTGCACATATAGAGATCTATCCAATAGAGCCACATGTTTATGGTTTTGTCCTGATGGACATGTCAGTTCAATAACCTTGAGGTGGATGTGGTCTGACTGGAGGGACATGCTCCCCGTGTCACTTTTGACCCAACCCTTGGGTAGAGTGCCCATGGTGCAGGCTGTGTGGAGAGGGGGTGGATGTGGTCTGACTGGAGGAACATGCTCCCCGTGTCACTTTTGACCCCGCCCTTGGGTAGAGTGCCCATGGTGCAGGCTGTGTGGAGAGGGGGTGGATGTGATCTGACTGGAGGAACATGCTCCCCGTGTCACTTTTGACCCCGCCCTGGGGTAGAGTGCCCATGGTGCAGGCTGTGTGGAGAGGGGGTTGATGTGGTATGACTGGAGGAACATGCTCCCCGTGTCACTTTTGACCCTGCCCTGGGGTAGAGTGCACATGGTGCAGGCTGTGTGGAGAGGGGGCGGAGGTGGAGGAATTAGTGCCTCTAGATCAGTACCCAGTTGCCTGTTAACCATTCATGCTTGGGAATTGAGGTTTCTCAGAGCCTTCTGGCAGCAATCTTAGCAGCTCCTCATCACACCAGATTTTTTCAACTGTCTCTTTGTTCCTCAGTGCACTGTTTCCCAATCCACTCCTCTGGGACGTGTGGACGGTCCATGTTTTTGCTACCTCCCTGCTGCCAGTAGGGAGCAAAAATGTGAACTGTCTGGCAGGGAGCTGGGAGGGAGCAAAAACATGTACTGTCTGTATGTCCCTGAGGACCACTTTGGGAAACGCTGCCTTAGTGTCACATTCATTCTGAGCACCTGTCCTAGTCCCAAGATTATGCAGCGTCAATTCAGCTTAGACGGGAGGGACGAATTAGGTCCACAAAGGCCCAAAAACGTAGAGCTAAGTGTGATTCATAGCACTCTTATTACTAAGATAAATGAAAATCCAATTTTACAAACAGGGTTTACGTTGTTAGTGGAGACAGGATGATCCTGTACTTATTTTAATTTTTTTCAGCTGTATTTGAGGAAAAAACTGAACTAAACTGAACAGCTGGTCCCCGTAATTTGCACTGGGTAAGTCGTTGTAGAATTGAAGAGCAAGTTTCCAAAACTCAGTTCAATTTTTGTTATTTTTGATGATTGATGAGACCACCAATGACCTAAAGTCAGGCTTCCTCGTCATATGTTACAGTATCTGGGACCAAAATTCATGTAGTCCTCATGTAATCCAACAAACAACTTTTGTTAAATTTCCACACAAAGTCCACAGAGATTTTCTTGAAAACGTATCCCATAGACTGCGTGAGTTTTGGAAATTTGCTCGTCAGTTAATTATGATTGGATAGGCCAACGATAGAATAACTGAAAATGGTCATATAGGTCATTGTTTCCCAACCCAGTCCTTGGGAAACCCCAGACAGCCCAAGTTTTTGCTCCCTCCCAGCTCCCAGCCAATCAGGAACACCGAATAACTGGTACCCGTGTGGTGAGAGCTGAGAGGAAGCAAAAACGTGGACTGGCCAGAGTTCCTCGAGGACTGATCTAGGTCATTAGGGTACTGACATCACCCTGAAAGGCAGGAGAGGCCAATGGTGGCACAGTGTGTTATTAGTACTCAGCAGCGCCGTGATTTTATTGGACCAAAATTGCAATGTTTCAGGTGTTCCTTTTTTGTGTCCTGACAGTTTATGCCAGGAAGAGTGAGGGTAATGGATTTTCAGCAATGCTAGCACTTTCATAATTACAAAACATGTGCAGTCATTACCGTAAATTACTCTGCTCCTATCAAGTCCCCCTGGTAAGGAACAAAAAGTCATACAGATGTCAAAATAAAGTTCCATAATATGCAAAAGGGAAAAAAAGCTTTAGATCTATGTTTAGTTTTATCTCTGGCCAGGTGTCTTCTAAGAGTGTTTCCCACAGCCAGCCGATTGGCCAATAGGAATGTTGCAGTGGGTAGCTGTGCCCATTAATGGTGTCCATCTGCTCTGCAGGCAGTTACCACGACAACGGGGATGTCCAGGTCATTTCCGGCAGGATGATGTCATCAGGCACCAGTCTGAGCCTTCATTAAACGCCAGTAGAAATGGCATTTATAGCTCTATATAAAACAAGGTAACATCATTGGCTGCTTAGGGCAAAACCTAGTTCAGCAATATTTCCCATGGTCTTTATCTAGCTGCTGCTGCTGTGTTTGCAGCTTTAAACATCTCTCAAGGGAAAAAAATCAATTTAATATCCTCATGAAAAGTAGAAAGTGATTTACCTGGATTCTCATTGGGCTACAATTGGGCTCTCCACGGAGACATTGTGTTTTCATTTTGGTAACTGTTTCTTTTTCTCCAGGTGATTTTGAGAAGTAAATTCTACCTTGCCCAAGTCTAGAAACACTAAAGGGCTAAAAAAATTGGAACATAATTGGATTGGTCTGGTTTTGGGCCTTAATATGATATGCTTTCATGGGGCCCAATATCTCTAGCAGCACCTCTGCCTCTGTGCATACCGAAGATAAGATTAAACAATGAATATGTAAATATGGTATCATTTAAGGTGTTAAAGGTAGGTTAGCCAGACCAAGGCTAGCATTCAGAATACATGCACAGACAAATGGCCGAGCCTCTCAACATTCAGTCATGTTTTTCCGGCTGTTCTGTGACTGACATGTTGCCCGTCAATTTGACTCTCCATGACTCATTCTCTTATTCTGCTGTTTCTGCTCAGATTGCTCACCATGGTAACGAACTCTCCCAGTACCTCAGTATAGCACTGTAGACTGTTGGTGTTGGAACTGCCTTTGGATACCTTGTATAAACCATAATACCTGACGCGGGTGGTCAACTGAAGGGTAAAAAGACCGTTATCGTTTACCGGGCTGTGATGCACAGGACCCTTAAATTTCAACTGCAATATGTATTTAGCAGAAGCTTTCAAGAAAGATGATGTCATACTCATGTGGTGATTACCTCACACCTTCACCTTATTTTACAGCCTTATAATCGTCCACTATAATTTTGTTGTCCTGTACTATCGAGTTACAATTTTTGCTGACTCTGTTAAATCCAGGCTGAAATTATAAGTGGAATTCACCTGTTTTAAAAATATTTTTTTGTTGAACAATTTGAACTAGTCTTTAGCATCCCAGGAGTGGCAGTGTTTATGAGTATTTTATGTTAATCATTTGATTATATGGTAGTTTATAGCACCAGTGGCACTTGGATAATACTGAAGCAGGAAAATTAATTTCTAACCTCAGTATCCTATTAAACTTTATATATGCTAATCTGACAAGCTGTGACCGTTTTTGGGGCAAAACACTTTTGGTCAATGAATGTCAGCAGGGTTTTTAGTTAGGTTGTAGAAATGTCACTGTACTGAAATTCAAAGTAAATTTTTAATAGCCTGTTGTTGAATGTCGAGATTTATTGTGGCTTTTAAAGGGCTCACCATTGAATTTCAATTAAATTTGGCTTTCTTTCTGGAGTCATTTGTTTTATTATCAAGTAGTGATAATGGTAGTAAACTTCTGATCTTTCTCATTTTCTCTTATTTAACATGAAATGCCTCAGAGTGACTGAAGGATTTTATCCATCCATCTATGTTCTATCCCAGGCATAACAGAGCACAAGGTTGGGTACATCTTGTCACAATATAAATGCAAGACTCTCTGGCATTGTAAATTTGATGGATACTTTATACATGTATGCTAATACATTTGACTGTACTGTACAGTCAAAGCATATTAATAACGTGTAGAGATGCACTCCGTACATGTATGAATATGTGTGTATGTATATTACCCTATTACCTTGACATTGTCCCGTTTTTCTTCTTTAGGTTTATACTGGTAATTAATTGAGTGCTTATAAAGGTAAACCGCAGAGAAATTTCGCTTCCAGAATTCTCTGGCGGCTTACGGCACTTTCTTCTCCGAAAACAGCGTCAGTCTCGAGAACGTCTGATGGTGAAACAAGTAACGTGGGCCATTCCCACTCATTTTACACTATCCAGGGCCAGGGCGCTCCACGGGGTGGCATCTGGAGCTGGTTTTGGTGATGCTTAGCCCAGCGTCATGAGAAACACGCTCGGCCGCTGCAGAGGGTGATCTGGCAGCCTTATTCCGTGGGCTCAGGGGCTTTGATGGAAGTGCTGCCCAATTGCTGTTGCTGTATTGCATCATTCAAGGGGCTACACCAGTCTCCGCTGAACGGCATGTCCACACTGCCATGATTTTTTCAGTGCTGCATATTTTCTTTGTCGGTGCTGAAAGCCTCGTGCACATGCTGAGCACTTAGACCCCTTCAGGACACACTAATCCTTGCTCTTCAGCTGACTGCCATACATGGCCTGCTTTTCTCGTCTTCCTCGTCAGCGTAGCCCTTTACTCGTAACCTTTACCCTTCTATCTTAGCATCGTCCTTCTACCTGACAGCTTGCTAAAAGAAAACATGACTGCCTCCGCTACTGACATGAAGAGTGATAGCAGGCGCATGCTTGGTATACATTATGGCACTTGTTTGCTCTGTTGAGAATACCCGTAGTGCAGATAAGCCCTCATATGGGGGAAATGTAGCCGGCATCACAGCAGATTATTAGCATCCATGTAATATTCATGATTTGTGTGTGTTTGCTCTGGGATTGCACTGATGCACAGATACAGTTGTGTGATTCTAAGTATTTGATTCCCTGGCTGCAATGAGAATCATATGGGGGACAATGGTTGTGGCAGAGAATGAAATACATTCAAACCCCCCCCCCCCACAGACAGCCATCTGTTTGGCAGGTGACTCCTGAGGTTATCTAGAGGCCTGACATACATTCCTCTGAGCTGTGCTTGAGGAATGGATTTTCCAGCAGATCAACTGGGGGCAACGGACTCTGTGATGGTGCAGGTTTGGACTTTATTGGCCTATGGTCACTAATTAAAATCCTGTGGCAGATAGAGAAATGTCACTGTATGTTGCTTTGAACAAACATCTCTGTTATATAAATGTAGAATATAGGAAATGGACAGATGTAATTCATGTAGCCCCTTGTGTTTGTTCCTGCAAGAGGTGAGTTTTCTGGGATTGGTTTGTTGGTTCCATCCATCCATCCATCCATCCATTCGTCTGTCCATCCATCTGAGACAGGGTTGTGTGGGGAGCCTCTCCCAGGCAGCAAAGGGTATGAGTACTGCAAGTACTCTGAACGGGATACCAGTCCATTACATATCTTTTTATTTAATGTGCAGAAAGAATAATTTGCTATCACTCTTGGAAACTCAAGCACCACTGTTCTATCGTCCTCATTATGAATCCATTCTCTCAAAACAATGAAGTACAATAAGCCCCAGCAACTATAATATCTGAGGTTCATGTTGAAACCTCCAGGCTCATGGTTCTGACACTTAGGCCGCAAGTAACCCACTATAACTTGGAACAAATGGGACATTTTTGAAGCTATTAAAGACTGTAAAACTCTTAATTCTTTCATCTCTACGTATCCTCATACTTTTGGTAACTTTTGTGAACAGTGTTTTCCTTATGGTCATGTGACTTTGATTACGGGAAAAACACAGCAGTGTGTTTTCTTTCTCAAATGCCTTGATTATTTTCAGTGGCTCTAAGAAATATTCTTTTGTTTCAGATGTGAAGACCAGACCTGTGGACTGGATACTATTTTGTCACTGGCTGAAAGCCACAGAACTTGCCAACAGGTGACTGCTTCGAATGTTTTGCTGCAGAGGTGTCTGGCTTTCTCACCATGTGCTGATCTGGGTTAATATTTACCCCTTCACCTGAATACAGTGTGTCCTGAAAGGCCATCAGCCAATCAATGGAGCCCTTGGAGTTGAGTGAAGGTGTGGTTGGCTGCTTGTAGCCCCGCCCTCACCTTCCCTCTGGTTTGGGTATTTTGTTCTTTTGTATTCCTGGATAGTGCCAGTTTTTACAAAGGGATGGATTTACCATCGGAAACAGGCAAGCATGGGAAGAAGTCAACGAGCCACATGCTGGAGGACCAAAAGAAGGTAGGACTGCCAATGCTCTCACTGGTCCTCTCTCCTGTCACTGTGCTGCAATGAATAGGGACAAACTATGGCCGATGTTGGAAATTCAGACTTTGGCAGTTGTTCACCTGTAAATTTAATCCAGATGCCCTAAATCTTCTTAGAAGACACAAAATTAAAATCAGACGAGTAAACAAACAGTGCTAAAACATACTCTGACACACAAGTGCTTTCAAAACAGCTGCAGTAGTATAAACACATATAAATATTTGGCTTGATATGGATGAAATAAAAATGAAGCACCAGGTGTGGAAGGACATGTTGTATTAGGGCTTGCAGTGTGGCTTACAGAAAGACAAAAGGGAGTTTGCTGTGGACAGGGGCGATTCTAGGATGTTTTAAGGGCATAAGAGGGGTAATGATTCATACGGAGGGGCCAACCTCATCATTAGCCAATGATATGTTCTGAATCAGTGAGTGACAAGGGGGCACTGTTGGGACCAATCAGCTTTCAGCTGGGGCCAGTGGCCCTGTGGGTCTGACCCTCTATACACCCCTGGGGTGAGTATAAAAGGCCTCAAAAACATGGCAGTCATTGTGTGATGATGCTTTGCAGAGTGCTGCTGGGGATGGTGCTTGTCTGCCAAGCAGTTGTTTATAACTCCTTTGTGAAGAGAGATGCTGTATTCTGTTCACTGTGTGGGTTGTTTGGAGATTTGTTTGTTTGGAGTGTATCGGTCTTTAAAAGTTATTTTTTCTACTTCGTTCCGTGCAGTTCGCCTTATACCACACTGCACAATCCAAATAAGGATATTGGAAAATAAGCAAGTAGATGAATTCCTTGTAACACATTTTATGTGTTTGATTTAGCCTAATAGCATCACCCCAAAGAATGTTTTCAGAGCTATTTCACACACTCAGAGGAGATATTGATCTGTTAATCATAGTCAGATTAGCTATTTCACACAAAAACTCCTGCTTTCAGAGGGAGACCGCTCAAACTGGCTTTCATCATGTCTGTATGAAGCTTTAAATACGCTGCCCACTGTGACCTGTCCTTCACGTAAGTAAGTTTTTAATGCTGGCGGCTGACATCAAACGTGAAGGTGCCGGCGAGTGCAGCTATTTGAAGGTGTTTCAGTCAAAGCGGATTTAATTAGGTGGATGGCCAGACTACATATTTTCTAGCCCAAAGTATGTGGAAATAATGATGATCCATCATCAGTCATCTTGGGGGAGATGACTGACCCCTGACCCCCTTACTCACCAGATTCACTATTCTATGTAGCTATGTCATTATTCTATGTAGCTATGTCACTATTCTATGTAGCTATATCATTATTCTATGTAGTTATGTCACTATTCTATATAGTTATGTCATTATTCTATGTAGCTACGTCATTATTCTATGT
>JAODKN010000063.1:25535783-25547441 GCA_026774425.1 Petrocephalus zakoni
GTAAGTGCACTGGTGTGTACCAGCAGAACAGGGGCTGGCCTGAGTTGAAGACAAGCACAACAATAGTAGCAAGCAATATATTCACTAAATTGTGAAAATAAGTGTTGCCTTTGCTGGTAGTAATATATGCATATTTAATTCAATTTAATTTAAACATGCACATACCAGATGTAAATTAGACTTAAACGTGTTAAATATTTTTGTATACTGCTTGTCCTGCAATGTGAAAAGCCACCTTTTTCTGCTCTGTATCTCTGTATCTCTATGTTCTTTGGAAGCCATCTCTGATTGGTTTGAGATACCTGTACTGACCCCATTGAGGGTAGTGGGTCGGTGTATTGTACCCAGGATGTCCCAGCTGCAGTTCCAGAGACCTGTGACTGACCTATTCCCCCTACCTACCACATTCTCTCTACCTACCACAAGCATTCAGGAACGGACTCACACACACGTTCTGAGGGCAGAACGAAAAATGATTGGTTCAGAGAGATAACCAATTAGATTGTAGAGGAGGCAAGTACAAGAAATTAGAGGAGCCAGGACCAAGATATCTGATTGGTTTATCTGAAATTTGACACAAGATTGGATTGGTCATCTCTCTGAACCAATCATTTTTTTGACCATGTTTGTGTAAGTGAAACTCCCATGAGCTCTGGAATGATGAGGATGGTCACATGACTCGTAATTTATGGGTACAGGTGTGTCTGTCTGCTGCCAGTATGTTCGATGGGTATAACTCGTGTTTATCCTCTGCTGTTTGTCGGTTCCTCGCTGTACAGGCACTGCTGTTGTCTCTGCATGTTTTCTCCTGCATGTACGGATCGCAGAAAGTTTTCTTCCCAGTGATCTTGATCTCGCTGGATAACCACAGCCAGGCTCCCTGGCCGCTGGCTTCACATTTATCTGGAATTGCTGTTGATGCATCTGGGGAAAAAATTGGTTATGCAGATATAATGACTGCTGGGGTCTGAATTGAAACTTTTGGTTGCCCTCCATTTATTTCCTGAGGTTTTCTTATTATTTTGCGTATTTATTTTTTGTTATTATGCTTGGTGGTTGGTCGTCTATGAAACGTTTAAAGCTTGAAGTCATCGTAACTTTTTCTTAGTATCCTCAAGCAGCATGTATTTAGTCATCTCGGGACTTTGTTGTGTTTTCTAATTTTCTTTTTTTCCCCATTTATTTATATATTTTTCTTTCCGCCGTTTGATGAACCTTTCAGAACCAGGACTTGGGATTTGTCTAAATTAACATTCATAGCTGGAAAACATGAGTGATTTCATATTTGTGGCAATTTCACAGCTCGGTGACTCCAGCACATTTCTGCAGGGTGAGGCTGGTCCTTGGCTCTGCTAAGGTTTGATGATCTCCAGAGGGTTTGGCCGCTGGGCCCCGAACCATCTCCTTTGCTTGCCCAAAGCTCCAGTGGCCTTCAGTTGTCTCTGTGTCACAAAAAAGGCTGTGTATCCTCACCTCCCTGTTTCAGAAGTGGGGAGCGCTACAGTACAGTGGAATTAAATTGGCACAATATTTAAAATTCCGCCCCAGAAGTCTGATCTCTTGAGGTTGAATGAAGAGCTCAGTAAATATTCTCATAGGGGGAGCGATTTCAATAGCCTATGAAATGCTTTCTTGCCTGTTATGGATTAATATATGTGGAAACAGTATAGCCAAGAGGGCCGCTTGTCTATTGGACAGCATAGAACAAGAATGCAGATAGCTCGAATTAATTCGCTTTTCAGTTGTTGACCTAGCCAAGTGTCGCTGTTGTATTACAAACTGTTTAGCGGCACTTAGGGTGGTGAAGATGTAATAGCGCTGTGTTTAATAAACCTCAGAATGGCAGAGGTATGAGTATAAATGCAACCAAAGCAGGGGCTGCAGTGCATTCCTTCCAGATAAGTAAGGAAGCTCCAAAGGAGGAATTACAACTCAGTTTTGGGATGGTCTTGCTTTGTCAAGGTCAGCCATGACCATGCAAAGGTCACTTAAAGGTCATACAAGGTACATTTAGTCCTCCTATTTTATATACACCTTATTTACCATTATGTTCTCTTTGTCATAGAAAGAGTTATGGGGTCTGGGTCAGAGGTACCATCAAGTCATTTGTTTTTTAACCTTATGGAGAAATGCAGGAGTTTATTATTAATCACCTGCAGTTATGAGCAGCCGTGTTTCTGGGGCTGTGCTCTTCAAAGCACGCTGCTCTTGCTGTTTCATGTAGCGACAAGCCATTTGATGTTTTTCTTGGATCTGTCACGTTTTTTGAAGAAGATCCCAAGTTTAGCCTCGTGCAAACACAGGGCAGACGTTGAGAATCAGGCGATGTCACTGCCAAACACACCCGGGGGGCTGCGATGGTCTCAGGTGTCAGGTATCTTCCAAAAACCAAGTTCACACCCTCTCAGGTTTGCACGTTCTCCCTCTTTCTATCTCTCATTCTCTCTCTCTCTCATTTTTTTCTCTCCACCAGTCCTTTGGTAGACTTCTTCCATGTCACAATTCCCACCACACCGAGAAAGTACCGAGCTGGTTGTAGGGCTTGGTGTGTCTCCTGTAGCTTTTCACAGTCACATATATGCACCAGGCTCATTGAAAGGACCTAAACTAGATAAATAAAAAATTTAAACTTTTTATATGCTGTTCCTATTTTCATTGACTTTATTCTGGGACACCAATAGATATTGATTGCATGCAGTTTTGGAGCTCGCTGAAATTTCAGTAAAATCTCTGTCCCCTGTAGTCATGTAACTGATTTTGGGCCCAACCATCGGTGTGTTTGACGTCGTAGGAGGAGGTTCCTTGGTTCTTTCCTTCATGGTTTCACAGAACCAGAGCCCTGGGAAACAGTGCTAGGCTTCAGCTCCCCACCAAGTTGGAGCTGCTGGGCACTGTTCTCAGGCAAGACAACTTCACCCAGGGGCAGTCCAGGACAACCTATTCCTGTTGCCTGAGGTGAGATGGTGCTGTCCTGCCAATTGCAACAGTCCCCTGGCCTGGAATCAAGTCTACGAACCTAGAGCTTTGCCAAGTACAATAAGAATGCATTTAAAAAGTGCAACACTGTGTACAATAATTGCATGTATAGTATACTTTAATTCTTTTAGAGTTAAGTAAACGTACTGCTCTATAGGCCTCTGTGCTTAAACTATTACTCTTGGCTAAGGAGCCTGTAGAGAAGAATCGTGGAGGTGTTGCAGGCAAGTAGCTCTCTCTTTTTTATGGTGCTAGAGGATTTACCTCCATGCCGATGACAAAGTTAAATCTGCTCCATTCCAAATTTGATTTAAATCCACTCATTAGGATAATCCCGCCATATTCTGTTGATATGAATACTTTAATCCTATTATATTTACAACGGAGATTATGAAATATTCTCTAAATCGACTTTCGCATAGATTTTGCAATATATCCCAGGGTGAGTATGCGTCTGACGGGCACCCTCCTTGTGTGGCGTCCGTCTCCACGTCCCGTCAGATACCAGAGCATTCCCGGGCTCGTCTTCAGAGCGCCTGCCGGCCCAAGGAGACGTGCCGCTTGGGGCTTTGCGTCTTCCTTAAATCCCTTGCCAGCTTCTCGGACTGTGGGAGTCTTTCTTGAGATCCAAATGGGTTTTCCTGGGAGCGATCTTGGCTGGGTGCGCCGTGCTGCGCTGCATTCAGGACAAGCATGGCACTCAGTCCCTCCTCCGCAAGAGGCTCTTACCTCCTTCATCTCGCTCTTCTTCTGCCATTGTCTTCTAAAAGGGACCAACAAGGAGATCATCATAGCTTCCCTTCCAACATTCACAATTTATTGTTTGTCATTCTGCTTATCTGTCTTTTTTTGTTCTGAATTGTTCACCCCTGTCCAGAGATGGATTTAATGTTTTATTTGGTTCCCCTCGCTATTACTTGTTGAAAAGTAAAGCTAAATGTCCCAGATAATCGCAGTCTTTAGCCTTTACTTTTATAATGGCAACCGGCATATTCATTCAGTTCAATGAATGATCTGAAAAGTGTTTCAGGGACCTGCTGGGCCTGTTATTTACAACACATAACTGTTGTCAGTGGGCGTTCTTCTTAATGGTCAACATGTGTAACTGGTTAGCACCCATTTGGGAATTAACGGCATATGAGAGACTACTTCACTACTCTCCCATGGTGTGTTTAGAAACAAGTTAGGGGAGCATTTCAGGGAGGTGGTCAAGAACGTGGTGCATGAGCAGTGCAGAGTTGGGTTATGAAACTTGTGTCATAAATATTGCTTTGAGTACATACTACAGGTTATAATTATGAATGAGCATCATGGTGACTCTTTGTGATCATCTTGGTTTCCTTTAGTTTCCTCTGGCTTCCCCTCAATCCAAAGCACGTTCTTTTCAGGTCATGCATCTGAGAACAAGTCTTCAGTTGACAATGCCAAATCAAACACATGCGAAGAAGCCCTTAATTACTGGTAGTCCTAAGCAATAATCGGTGCATCTTTCAGTGTAGCCATCGCTGATTGCAGATATCTGAAAGGAATGTGGCCAGGAACCTTTGTGCTGTGTTGTCCTGAAGTCTTGGCTGCCTCTGGGTAAACAGGAAACCAAGATAACACCACTCTGATACGACGGGGAGCATCTTATGCCAGAGGCTGCTGAGTGAAGCCAGGAAGGCTGCTGTCCCAGGCTTTAGTGCCAATTCCAGATGCAGAGAGCTAGCGGTGGCTGGCATAGAGCCACAGGAAGCCAGTTCTCATCCTCAGCGCTTCAGGAGAGCTCATAGCTGGGGGCCGGCCTCTAGCTTGGCTTCAGGCCCCCTGGACCAGAAGTGTGAGGAGGAGATTTCACAAGGCTGTGGTGGGTTAAAGCATGCAAATATGGCAGTAGGCTAAAGGTAGGCCCCCGCCTGATTACTGAGTGGGTTTTCTTGGCCTTGTGAAGTTACATGAATGGGATGCAAATGTGTGTAAAGAGAGGAAGTCACACTGAGGAGGGCATCTGGAAGCAGACTGGTAGTTTAATGAGCACTAAGCCGAGTGCAGTGTGTAGAGAGAAATGCGAATAATCACTGGGGTTGGGCTTTTTAATAAAGGAGCGTGTTCCACATCTGGCTCTGTCTTGTGTCAGAGCTGGTGCTGGTTTAAGGTGAAACTAGCCTTTAGTCAGGGCTAAACCAGTGTAAGCCAGTCCTTTGCCAATGGTTAACCAGGTTGAATGAAGTCTTTAATATGTGGGAGCACAAGGCTGACCAGCACTTAACCACATACTGTGCTGCTGCTGGAATGTTTGGGGTGTGTAGCGCTGGAATGAGGAGCTTGTGAAACATTTACCATCCATCCGTTATATTCTTTCTCCATTTTCTGTTTTACTCATAGTTCAAGAGCCGAGGTGGTGGATGACACCTGTTAAACATCACCGCTAGCGAGGAGAGACAGAGCGCATACGAGCTCGACCCTCTTCCCTTCGCTAGGTCTTACTACGTTTTTTCAGACGACTTGTGTTAATCAGCCGCCAGCAGGCCTTTAAGCTTTACCTCCCCATGACTATATCGGGCGTGCTTTCCCCCTTAGCTACAGCGCCATGGCTGCTGGCACGGCTGGATGCTTTTACCCTGTAAGGCCGGGGGAGTGATTCTGTTTAGTGTTTGTGTGAGGCAGTCAGTGCCAGTGTAAGCCGCCTTGGAATGCGGGCAATGCGAAGTCGTAATGTTGCATCTCAACCCTAGCGTCTTTCTCCGAGCTGGAGAAGGAGCGCCATTGTTCTCGTGATGTTGGTCTGGTGTCACTGTGCTGTGCTAACCCGTTTCATTGAGGTGGAAGGCTGAAGACTCTGCCAGACGTCGGAAGGCATGTGACTGCTACTAACCTCTCCCAAACCCTGTGTATTTGCTCTTTGTTGGGGGTGTGGGGGTGGTTACTCGTGTGTCCCCAGGCGCACATCTGATACCGCACGGGTCATACCAGGTGATGGTGCTTCTGGGGACTAAGTGACACAAAAGGGGAGCACCTGTTTTAGGGCACTGCTCGGCCAGGCCCTCAGGGTCACCACCAGGCTCCCTTGCATGCCTGGGTTCATATCTTCTGTTGTTCCACAGCCGCTATTGTTTGTTTTTCTGTTAGGGCCAGTCTAGTCTTGTTTCAAGACTATTTATCTCTCCAAGCTAAGACAGTTGAGAGCAATGGTTTGTCACCCTTTTTTATATTTAGGTCAGAGTAGGCACACGTGCAGGAATTGCGTCTGCTTGTTATTCTGGACAAGGGAGCCCACTGCCATCCCATTTGGACTTTTATCAAGACCAGCTGTTCAAACCAGGAAGTGCATCAAGCAAAGATTCTTCCAGAAAAAATCTGGGAAAATCTGGGAAAAACAAAGCAAAGTCCATAGGATGGAATGTGACTCTTGTAGATTTGGTTGTTTTACACCGGTTTGGTGGTAGGAATGAAGGCTCCTTTCAAAATCTGTTGAATGTCTCTCATTGAAGTTTTGCTGTGAAAATATTCACACAGATATTGCGTTTCAAGCAGAGTGCCGCAGAGTGATGGGTTTCATTGAGGTGCTTGATGGAAGCCTTGTGACGAGAGGTCCTTGGACTTTTTCAGACGGGCTAATGAGTCTGATAGTTGGAGACGGTGTCGGGAAACAGGAAGACCCAGTGCTGTCTTTGCTGAATCTTTGCCGGAGGATTTCCGGAGGAAGCAGGATACACGTTTTACTCGTTGTCAGTCTGTCATGTTTACGTTTCCCCAGAAGGATGCACCGTCCACTTACAAGACCACCGAGCTGCTGCTCAGATTTTCACGTGGCAGCTTCTAGAAAGACACCTTGTCACATTCTTTTGCTCTGATATCAAAGTTCATGGATTGCCGGTGGGTTTCACAACATCAGAAGAGATGTCAGGAGCTCGCAGAGCCGTATGAAAGTTGGTGCTTCTCTGGGGCTGCAACGAGTGGATGTGACAAGGCTTGTGTGCTGAAACCCATCAGAAAGGAATGCTTCAGATGTAGCGTGACAGGCCGCCGCTCAGCCATCAAGCTTTGTTTTTCCGCCCGACAGGCTTTGCATGCGAGAGATAACGCTTCTGCAGCTGGGCAGGTCCCCATGCGTGGGAGGCTTGTTTAAATACCACTGCCCCGTGGGAGCTGGCTTTGGGGAGTCACCCCTGCTGGAAAGTCGTGCGCCGGCCTGGAGCGTGAGCGCCTGTGCTGGAATGTTTCATGCGATCAGGTGTCCCCTCCATTAGTTATTCCCTGGAAAGTGGTACCATTTGTCAAGGGATTGTTATTGACGGAACGTCGAATGTGATATTCCCATCCAGATATGTGTTTGTGATGGTCAAGACGCAGTAGCCAGCTTCTGATGATGCCTGTGGTTACGATGCCTGTGACAATACCTGTGGTGCCGTCACTCTTGGTCAGCACGCTTGCCGAGTCTTTGTCTCTGTAAGGATGAAGTAAAAGTATGTTGTTGTCCATGAGATGTTTCTGCCCGCGATGCTCAGCGACACTCCAATTGACCGCTAACGGGAGAAAATGACACAGTTGTGGCCTGGGTAAGGATACGTGGTGCTTCATGGTTCCTCCCTCTCGTGATGTGTGGTTCTTGGCCCATGTGAGGTTTATTGCTGCTCTGCTTTTAGCACTTTCAGCTTGACATCATGCACTCATGTCTTCCTGCAGTAAGTCATGTTTTTTTGTGTTCTTCTCCAGTAAAGCTAAAGCATCACTTTCTCTTATTAGGCAGACCATGTGTTGGATGCAGTCGATATTGGCATTTTGTCCAGCGAGGTGTAAACAGGAGACATAAGGCGTCAAGGTACCAGGGATTATCTGGCTCACGCAAAGCAGAAAAAGGTGAAAGGTGAATAAATACTGGGGAGGATATTTGTTAATGGAGAAGATGCTTCAGGGACCATTTGTTCAGGAGCAGTTCCCATCAGCCTGTGCATTCATTGCCATTCTCTGCTGCTATTGGATTATTTGGCGCAGTATAACGTCTGCTTTAAGTGCTTTTCTTCTTATTAATCCTCAGCCCTCACATATAGGGTTCTAAACCACAGCAGATGGCAGCTTTCCATATAAAACTTTGCCTCTCATCTTCAGCTTATGCGTAGTAAGAATATCAACACAGGGAACGGAGTCTATATTTCTGATATGCCTTTGGTTGCATCAGAACTTTCATCTTGTGTCGTAATAACTAATAACTCATTTTCCTTATTAAAAAGCTCGCTGTCAGTGTTAAATACACTTTGGCTGTGGATTAACCGCCGAGGGCAGTTCTTGCTTGATGACAGTCAGCAAGGTGGTATTCTCCTGCCATGAAGCACCATCCCCCCCCTCCCCCGTGCAGTCCGTAAGGGCGCGTTGAAACACCCCTGCTGTCACCCCTCATCTTTCTCTTTTAGAGATGATGGTTCATTAAAAAAAATATAACTGAGACACTATTCCACAAAGCATGGGCTGTCAGGTCAGGAGTGAAAAATACCTAGGATCCAGACAAACAGCTCTAGTGAAGGGATTGTTTCCGGGCTAAACGCTTTTCCAACAGCTGTTTGTTTTGGCCAGAGTATACACCCACACACCCGCCCTGTTTTTTTTTTAAACCAATCTTTTTATATCATATTTTATTATTAATATTATTTATTCATTTGTTATTTTTTGCCCATGGGCAGGAGTACCCTGTGGCGGGTAAGAGGTTTCTGCGCCCAGGCATCCCTGTCCTGGAGCAGGAATGCGGCTTTGGCCCGGCAGCTACGTGAAAAAAAAATGTTTTCATTTTTAAAAATTCTTCTCTTGGCTCTCTCCCCTGAAGTGGCAGACTTGTTTCTGGGCTGGAGGTGTGTGCGAGTCACGGGCAGTGCAGAGGCGGCAGTCCCTGCACGGAGCAGCCAGCCCCCCCCCGGGTCCTGTTTGGTGGAGTTAGCTCTGTCAGAGGCTGTGGGAGGGAGGCGGCAGGACACTGCAGTAACTCCCCACACGGCGCTCGGCGAGGAGCGCAGAATGACTGCTCCTGCACTCCCGCGCACGGCTTCTCCGTCGGCGCTGCATTTATTTATTTTTTCTCGTTGCTAGACGTCAAAGACATTCTACTCCCCCCGCCCCCACCAGCCTGGCTCATGTGCTGGGAGGGGACAGTGACGTTTCAGATTTTACTTTTTTATTTTAATTTTTTCCCTTCTAGCTTAAGTTAGGGGTCCAAGCAGCACTGGTGCCGGATCCCTATTACTTTTCTTCTTCTCTTTTTGAGTTTCCCGCCATGACCATGCCGGTGGTCGGGGTCGCTTCCAAACTCAGGCAGCCCACGGTCGGGTCCAAACCGGCCCAGACGGCGCTGCTCATTCCCAGGCCGAGCCCGTCCAGCGTGTCGCTGTCCGCGGAGCTGAAAGGGACGGACCTGTCCGTGCACTCTTACCAGCTGTCGCTGAAGTCTGCCTGCGAGCGCAGGGGGTCACGCCAGTCCCCGGGGCGGAGCACGGAAGCGGACGACAGGAAGGTCAGTGGGGTCGCGCGGTCCCCCGTGCGCGCTGACACACTGTATCGCACTGTATCACTCTGTATCACACTGCATCTGTAGCCGTAAGCACTGGCAGCGCGCGGCAGCGCCAAGAACACCGGCAAGTTCCGAGTCCGCTTCGGTGCCGTTATCGGGAACCAGTCCTGTCACTCGGTTTGTCCACAGGAGCACCATTACGTTACGACACCCAGTAAGGTTTATTGGAAAATGCTGTCAAGCTGAGGGAAGATGCGCGCGCGCGTGCGTGCGTGCGTGCGTGTGTGTGTGTGTGTGTGTGTGCGCGCACGTGGTATTTGTGCTGAGGTTACTCGCTTACCGCTCTCCCTGCTAAGCCTGTGCCTTTCTTGGGCAAATTAATACATGATAATCACTGCTACTCCGGGCGTGGTGTGAATTTAAGCACGTCCTCCCCGGCTTCTGCCTAAATTAGGAGAAAAATAACACATAAAGAGCCGGCTTTTTCCCTCTCCCCTGAAATTCCCTGTCGCTATCTCCACAGCATTATAAATTCATACAGACAGCAGCAGACCAGTAATCGCTGTGGATATTCTAAGTGTATTACCATACCTGTTGGCTGGTGCCAGGGATCCAGATTTTTAATAACATTGCTTGGTGCTGGAATTGGAGCTGGTCACGGAACGGGGGACAGAGGCGTTGACAGGATTATAAAGTACCCGTCAAACCGTTTTTGGCTGCTCTTCCACACAAAGCTCCCTGAAAAAAACTTTTTTTTTGTTGTACAGTGTCTTCCGGAGCCTCGGGTAGAGTTCATAATCATTTTTCAACTGTAAACGGCTCAGAAAGGAGGGATTGGGTTAATCACCTTTGGGGCTAAGGGGCTGTGTTTGGCTGTTAAGGGTATTTTTGGGTTAATGGTTTTTCAGGGGTAAAGTTGGTTTTGTTGGAGTTTGTTGGAGATCTGTTCTTCCTCACCATGAAGCTGGGAGTGTGACTCTGTCCTTCCATCAAACCTCACGCCTGTGACCTGTTTCGATGTGTCAGTCACGTGACTGTGTGTACAGGTAGAGAGGAGAGACTCACTGATCCAAAATGATGGAGTCAGTCGAAAGTGAAATTAAGGTGATTGTTTGCATGAGTGTTTGCTGCATGTTTATAGACATCTATTTATATAGCCAAGGTATTATTTAAAAATACCTGCAGTCAATAGTGCTGAAGTCCAGTTGAATTAATTCCAGGTTACTGTATCAAGAAGTTATGAGTAAGCTGGATACATTTATCCCTGATGAAACTGGGGAATGCCACATAATGGTTAACTATGGTGACCTATGAAGGCAAGTTGCTAGCTTCATCTATGCTGTGTCCGGTGGATGCTGGGCCTATGTGTTTCACTGCCACATTACCGAGGAGAGCAGGGCTCACAGAAAATGTTCCTTGCATCAGCCACAGACGTGCAAATCCTCCAACAAGGTCAGCCAGCATTCGAGACGTTCAGCTTGCAGAAGAGACGTGACTCTGAAGAAGTTAGTCTTTGTGATGTCTTCTCTGGTGTGGTTCCTGCCTCAATTTCTCTTCTCCGGTCAATTGAGGTGGCCTCTGTGTTTATGGCACAGAATGTCGATGTCGCTTCCTGGCTATGCTCTGACCCGAGTTGCCTGAGCGAAGTGACACCTGGTGTGAGAGGCGGTCGCTATGGTGATCTGTGAGCCTCCAAGGAGCGATGGCGACAGGGATGTCTGAACGTGTCAGCTTCTCGCTGGGGGGGATGTGTCCCGCCATGTGCCAGGGCAGTTCACAGCTGAGCACCATCCCCGCGATGTCTGCCCTGCGCCGACACTGTAGATTAACCTCATCACATGCCGGCTGGAGTTACAGGACCCCCCACCCCAAGTTACAGGACCCCCCCAGAGTTAGTGGACCTGGCTTTTGTTGCTCTCCTCATCGCCTTAGTAAGGAAAGGACAGCTCCTGCCAATTGCGTGACAGTAGGTGCGGAGGTGATGCTGATTGATGACGGGCTGGTGGGTGACACAGATGGATTAAGTGGCTGGCTGGTGACACGCTAAGTGTGTAGTTCTGTTGGGTCCACGTGCACCATTATCTTTCCTTGATCTTTAACTGGGCCCGATTCTCCGTGAGTCATCTCGGGTCTTCTGGGCGTCAGAGTGGGGGGGGGGGGGGGGGTGGGTGTGGGGGGTGGGGCAGGGGGGGGGGGGGACCACGGGG
>JAODKN010000063.1:25577500-25587662 GCA_026774425.1 Petrocephalus zakoni
GGGCGGGTGGGTTAATATGACCGCGGAGCTGCGGTCGGGATCGCGTCCTCGCGGCTTTTGGCTCTGTGTGTGTGGGGGGTGGGGGGGGCACCAAGCCACAACAGATAAACCTTTGAATTCTGGGATGTTTGAAGGGCTGCTTGAGTATTTCCCCAAGGAGAGGAAAAATGTGCTTAATTGGGGCTGGTGAAAAGTGGGCCTACCAACTGCAGCCCGCGGCTGAGCCGTTAATCAGCGTTGCACTGATTTTACAGCGGTGACCTCTGCCTTCGCACAATCGGGCCCCCTAACGAGTGTGACGATGCGCCAGTCTCCTCCCTCTATTTTAAAGCGAATTATTGTCTGTGTTATCATTGTGATGTAGATCTTAGCACAGCCAACCATGTCTAGACCAACGCAGCAGGTGGTATCTGTAGAATCTTACATTGTTAACGGGTTTGTTTTTACTATAAATCGCTCCAAACCTGCCACATTGCTTAGACAGGGTTGGAATGAAAGTTAACCCAGAGGTTATAAGAAGGATTTCTGGATGATATAAAGAGCAGAGTAGTGTTCTGTCTGCATTTTATCTCTTCTTTTGTTGTCTCTGATAGGTGCTTTTTCAATTTCACACGTCATGTGATGTTTAATGAGCCTATCTCAGCGGGTGATTCACTTTGATTTTCATGCCATATACGTGCTCCAAGTCAACAGGTTACTTTTTGCTTATTAACAGCAGACATGCTTTTTTTTGGAAAAGCCAGGTCAACCAGTCCCTTGGGCAATCAAGGGCCTTGCTTAAGGGCCCAATGGTGAAATCTTTGACATTCTTGGCAACTAGCAACCTTCTGAGTGAGAGCACAGGGTGCTAACCTGCAGAGCCACACGCTGGCCCCAGTTGGGTGGCCTGGTCTGTTGACTGCTCTTCACCCCGGAGGCACCGACCACAGTGTTATAAGCAGTCGCCCAGGCTTAGCCTCGCGAAGCCTCACACCGTCCTGCCAGACCGCTGTGGCCCCTCCCCGCAGGATAATTCACTCCAGATTAGACGCCGGTGTCTATCCAGCTTTCCTCACCGCCCAGTTTCTTCTGTCCCGCACAGATCTACACTGACTGGGCCAATCACTTCCTGGCCAAATCCGGTTGCCCGCGGCTTATCAAGGACCTCACCCAGGACATCGCAGACGGCGTCCTACTGGCAGAGATCATCCAGATCATAGGTGGGTCTCTGCTTGTCCTCCAAAGCATGCCGCATTCACTCGCATGCGAGTTGACCTGGGTACGCATACGTACCATTCAATGCGATAATTACTAGAGGATTCCTAAACCCATCCCAAAATAAAAAGACTCGAAAACCTCCTTCTCCTAACAGGAACAAAGTTGACATTTAAGAAAAAGGTGGTGTCCCCACATTGACTGCTCTCCAGGAGCTGTTGTCGGCAGCCTTATTAACGCTGCAGTACCTGGACACACTTTCTCCAACCCCAAAAAAAAAAAAAAAAGGGGCTGCTTCACTGTCCCCGATGCAGTGGGCCGGAGACGTGGTGATTGGCCGCGGTACTCAGCCAGAGAGTGGACGGTGTGGCCCCGCCCCCTTCTGCATCAGCCAGTGGTGATCTACGGAGCTGGCGTGTGCCCAGCCGGCTAGTAAACTTTGTGGGCTCTATTAAAGCATGTGTCTCCCATGTGTGCTCTTTAGGGCGCCTGGAGAGCCCTGGATTTACCCCCTCCTCCCCATTCCACACATCCCCCTTACTCTGGACTCTCAGAACTTTACACGGGTCGTCAGACAGGCATCGTGCTCCGTCCTGGACTCAGTGCTAGCTCACCGGCGTGTTCTTTCCCTTTTTTTTTCCCTTCACCGTGGAGTGTCCTCACAATCCCCTCACTGGCTAACACTTTCCTCCCTGCCTTTCCAGCAAATGAGAAGGTGGAAGACATCAATGGCTGTCCCAGGAGCCAATCGCAAATGGTGAGTCAGCCACTCTCGCCGCGCCGTACGTTGTCAACAGGAGGACCGCACCTTGCCCGGTTCGGTACCGTCCTGTCGGGAGGTGAAATGTCTCGGCAGCTCAAAATATTCCCTGTAATCATTACTGCCAAAAAGACATTTTTGCACCTGACGGGATACTCCGGTGAGTTTGTTAAGCCTGTGCTCCGTATTATCCCGTAATTAACGGAGCCGGTAATGGCCTAATCAGCTCAGAGGCGCGGCGCTGCGGCAGAAGCCTGCAGCCACTTTTAGAGCACGCTCACCGTTTTTTCCCTGTGATCCTGCTCCCCGAGTTTCGCTCCAATGGCTCCCCAAACACACGACGGTCGTCCCTCTTGTCAGAGACGGTTACTTTTGCTGGGTCAGTGTTTTTTTTTCTTTTGTTTCCTCTAGCTGCTGTAGGTTGTATTTTTGGGTTTATTTTCAAGCTGCCTGTCGTGGTCCAGAGCAGTTGGGGCTCTGACAATCAGTAAACCAGTGGGATTTCTGTACTGGGTGGTCAAGCCCCAGTGACATAACAGCTGGGGTCTCCTGGGCCGGACGTGGCTCTGCCAGGCCGGCTTCTCCTTCGGACGGATTGCTTTGGTGCCCTTTGACCCCGGACAGCTGGGCAGGAAGTGAGATGGTAGAGGTGTGGTGGGGAGACTGGGGAGGACGGGGAACGAAATGGCAGCTTCTGTGGGGGGGGTTCTCATTATTTCTAGCCAGAGGTCACCTTGGTAGAAGAGCGCGGGGAGGGGAATTCATCACTTGGGCCGCCTACTGGAGACTTTCCCTCTGAGATGTGCGCCGTTCTGCTGTTTCGCCTCTGTAGGCAGACCGCTGGCTCTCTCGCCGATTCTAATGAGAGCAGAGCAGACTGCTTAGAAACCCAGCTCAAAAAATGGCTGCTAATCAATCGCTCACTTTCCCAAAACCGCTGTCCCGGCACAGGGTTACGAGGCCTATTCTAGGAAGCACAGGGCAGGTATGGATTGGATGACGGTATATCTCCAGGCAGAAACCAAGGACGGCATGGAGATACCAGCTCGTCTTAACCGCATGCCTGCTCGGACCCCCATAAACTCCACATACGCAGCGGGAGGTGGGCAGGAATCACATATGAGACCCCGGGGGTGTGAATCAAGCCTATAACCCCTGATTTGGGAGGCCGCAGTACTGCTCCCCCAACCGGCACTCTGCCCGGGTTATATGTGGGAGTAACAGGCTGTGAGCGGGACACGAAAATGAGATGCAAATGATATGCATGATAAACTTTATCCCATTGATTCGTTGGCTCTTGGGAGAGTTAATTAATCTCAAACTGAGGCAAAAAGGCTAAATTTGCGGCTGGGAGCAGCAGGAGTGGCTAACTGCTGCGTTAGCGACACCGGCGATGGTGTTTGGTGAGGTCCCCGTCCGTTTCCATGACGCCCCGACGCATGGACGTGGGGCGGGCGGCATGTGTCGCGGGGTATGAACCGACCACGCTGGCATGCAGGCCGCCCAATCGTGGCTCCTGCTGTTATTTAATAACCACAAGAGAAGCAGTCGCTCGGCATCGAGGGTGGGGATAGTGGAACAAGAACACAGAAATGGCGGGAGGGGTCTGCATGTGGCCCGCAAATGCGAGGAGCGCCGCTGGTTGCAGAGCGCTGCAGGTCGCAGCCGTGCATCAGGACGCTCGTCCGTCTTACTTTCGTTTGTGGTGTTGACGGTGTTGACAATCTGCGCCACGCGCCCCGTTCACTTCGAGCCAGCTATCGATGTTTGGTCGATTGATGGGGAACAAAATCTTCATGGGAAGGAGAAGACCTCCCTCCTGAGCGGATGGATCCTTAGAGGAACAGCTTCGGGGATCGCTGTGGAAGCACAAGTCAGCACGGTAATCCGTTTAATTATGTGCCATGGCCCACTCTACAATATTTTTATAGTGGACGCCATAAGCGAGGTGATAATTCATGCAGACAGGCAACTTTATTGGTATAGTTTGCCAATCAGCTTTCAGCTGGGGCCAGTGGCCCTGTGGCCAGACCCCGGTACTCACCCCTGTTATGTGCTTAATTAATGTGTTTGCGTGGGTGGGCTGTGAAGCACTGAGGGAGTAAGGTCAATGTCTCCTTTAACACCCCGCTGTTAGTGACCCGGGACATTAAGATTTGCAGGACCCTCAAATTCCCAAACATACCTCTGTGAAGAGGGGCTTACTGGCTATGTGGGTGGTACTGACGGTAACCCTGGAAGACAGCAACCTGGTTATGCAGGACTCTTGTCTTGTGTATGGATGTTCTTCCAGGAGACTGTAGGGTGTATGCAAAGATTTCACTCAGCGAGAGCCTATGAATCACTCCAAACTCCTAATCCTAGATGTTTGGAAACCTGTCATTCCAGGGATCCACAGAAGCTGCTCTCATGGGTCTGTAAAAGACAGATCTGTGAAGGACAGATTTATAAAGGACAGATCTGTGAGGGAAAAGTTTGTGATGGGCAGATCTGTAAAAAAGTCTGTGAAGGACAGCTCTCCTTCCTTATGTCCTGCACTACAGTCAGTCATATGGACAGCTCTGAACCTGGCTCTGATTGGGGCCCCAGAAACTTTTCTGTATTTCCAGAATAGTTTAAAGGCAAAGTAATCTCATGATGGTCTTAGGGTCTTAGATCGAGGATTAGGTCACCTGGACCTCTCAGCCCCCCCCCCCCCATGGTGCTGGAGTTGCCGTGTTGGAGGTTCCTCTTGATTGCTGCTGTGATTCAGGCCAGACTGACTGGTGGAGTGCATTCTGATGGGCTTCTAACAGGGCCGATGCATAATGTCTGTTTTCATTGGGCTACTTGTTATTTGGGGGGTGTTGCAGACCTTCGTCCGGGGTACGTCTGAGCATTTCCAGGCAAGCAGCCACGCTACGGGACCGTCTCTGGCAGACACGTGTGAAAGTGAAACTAATGGTGTTCGTATGTGGCGGTCCCTAAAGGCGGTCCCTAAGTTTGTGTGTTAGAGATTCTTCTCCTTTATATTTCGTACTAATTCTGATATCGTCTCAGCATCGCAGGCACACATAAAATGCTACAATAGAAACCCATATTAAAGGATAAGTTCTACATTTTTTGGTCTTATAGATATGTATGCAGTTGAATCGGTGATGCTTAATTGTGTGCAGAATCACTTTGGTGAGGTTCGACCTGAGTGATATTAAATGAGTTGAGAACGAGCTCCACAGTGAGCGGCCGTTTTTGCCATTAGGAGTGTCCCTGGCTCATATTAGCGCTACTGCGGTTATTTGCTCTGATTAATGTGGCATCCCCGATGGCCGCTGCTTAGACGTGGGGCGTAACGGTCATGCTTAACCCCTACTGCAGCCAGAGTGAGATGGGGGGTGGTGGCCATTGGGCCAGGGGGATGTTTATTGAGAGGAACTTGTATGGTATGATGGACAGCCTTCTGCTGTGGAGAACTGGTCCATGGCCTTGGAGACAACGGAGGGAAGGGGGGGGCAGCCACAGCGACCGTGGTAACTGCATCACTCTACCGCTCTGCGGGACATTTTTCTGTCTCTATGCAGAGACATGCCTGTCACAGCCCAGTGTGTTCATTTCCTCACACCTGCGCGGAGAATTTATCAAGCTGCCAATTACACCCTCGGTCCATGGTCGATGGGTGATATCCCGCCAATACAGAAGGCTTTGCCCTTCGAATGTCCCCACCTTAATGCTAATTTTAATGGTTTATTGATTGTAGGTCTGTTTCAGTTAATCTTTGACAATGGGTGTCTCTCTTCCTGTGTCGCACATAAAACTCGTTTGCATGGATATATACAGCAAAGTGCTTTTATAAACCAGCCGGGACTTACCAGGCAATAATCACCGGGTGTCCCTTTTGTGTGGGTGCCACTCTCATGGGGGGGGGCACTTAACCAGCACAGTCGAGAGGAGTCACTGAGTCACCCGTGGGCGGCCGGGGAAGGGGGGCCCATCCACTTTCACTGTTCATATTCTCTGTCCCTATCATCCTCTTAAATCCAAAACATTAACTACTCCTCCACCTGCTGCCCGCACCAGGCAAAAACACCGCACTCGAAGTCTGAGTAGCGTAAATGACGACAAAGTACCGCAGATTCGTGGGCTCCAAAACGCGACGGCGCTATGTGTGGAATGCCTGGATACCCAAGCATGCCATGGAGCGCTTTGAAGAAGCGGTGTGTCAATATGGATTATTTTGGTCTTTAATTGGACCAGATAAGCCTCAGGAATTTATAGGCCACCACCGCAACCTCGTCTGCATTTTTCCCTTCTCTCTCCCTCTTCTTCCTTTGGGAAGCTGTCGCCAAGCGATGGACCTTTGGGCAACTAATTCCAGAAGGTGGAGGTCCATGGACGGCATTGCACTAGCCACGTGATGCCGTTGTCATGTACAAGTTTTTAAAAGTATACCGTTAGGTTTAAACTCAGGTAATATTTGGCGTTTTTTTTTTTTAATTACAGTTATTTTGGCACCCTGAGAGAGGTGCCATCAGTAAGTTTGGCGATTTTCAGATCTATGTGGACCACCAGTGGTGTAGGTATTGATGCGTGGCGGGCAAAGGTGGGAACGGCCAGGGCTTGTGTTCATGTGAGGCTTTTGTCAGACTCGAGCATCTGCAAAAAAGTCCATTTAAACTATATTGCAAATTCCGTCAGTCATTTAGCTGAAAGGATGGATAAATGTTTGTATCAAGTATTTCGTTTACATAACCGTGTTCGCTTAATGCGCTGATTAAACTATTTTATAAGAGGGACTGTATAAAAGTGGTATATTTAAAGTCCCAGAATCTCTTTATAATCATCCAATGGTAAATGTTGGTGTCACAAAAAGAAAAAACTGCATCAGTAAGTAAACAAAGGGTCATTCATTTTGCTCAACTTCAATTCAAGAAGTAGCATTTTCCAAACATAGCATCAATGTGGCTCTGTCTTCATGTTCAAGAATGGTTAGCTGATATTTTTGGGAAAGGATACTTTGTTCCAACTTGCATTTTTGGAGTCTAAATATTTCAAGTTTTCCAGAACCTATATACATGACAACGCAATAGTAGATTGTAACTGAAAAATGACAGCACGCAATAGTAGATTGTAACTGAACAATTTCTACAAATGTAATCATTCTGAAGAAAATTAATAATAATAATATGCTGATTATGTAATATTTCGATCAGCAAATTTGACCAGCTGAAAATCAGCAGTGTTTATTTAACAATAAGAGTGTTCCTGTGAAAACCGTTTTATACTGAGACAGGGATGCTGAGTATTTTGGCTTCCCAGTCACTTTCATTTGGGAAAACTGCCTCCATAATAAACAACCCAAGATTTTGTGGTCTCATTTTCTTCCAGAAATACTGGGGTTTATATAGCAAAATGTAGCAAAACATTAACACTCCGTTTAGTCGAAATCCGGCTGTAATTGGCTGCATCGTAAATAGTGTCATTATAAATCCAATGATGCTTTGCTCAGATGTTTTGTGTAGTTCTGAGTAATTCTTGTGGCTGAATTGTGCTTTCCGCACGCACTAAACGCTCACTCAGCATTTTAAGTTTAATGCTAAAAACTTCACACCGCATCCCCCAAATCTGGCGAGCCTTTTCCGTGACGGAGGTCAGAACCCACCAATTCCCAAGACTCCTCCACTTACAAACCGAGGCTCTAGGGTGCACTATGCAGGGCCCGGCTTTCGAAAACAGTGGCCCGTTTCCACACTGGCTCTTAGCAACACCCTCTCGTTTCATCCTTTGGCTGATTCCGCCTCGTTCCCCGACTCAAAGGTCTCTTCGGCCCATGAACACAAGCATGGCATGTGATCGCTGCCTGAGCCACACATGGCTCCCAATGACGCCCCCTTGGGGTATTTCATTACTATCCTTGTTTTTGCGTTTATGTGCTGGGAAACCTGCCTCCCAGCCACAGTGTTTTCCACTGTGCTTTTATAGGTATGCCAGTCTCCTAAACTTGTGTCATTCATTAAATATTTCATCACGGAACCGCGAGTCCTCTTATGTAGCTGTATTGAAAGCAGATGCTGATTTTCTTTGGTACCATAAGTGCCACGTGATTACCAGAAGTTAATCTAAATATTTGGAAACTATAATTAAATCATCAGTCCCGAGAAAGGAGTGGTTTCCACACCGTGTTTGATTATGTCTCATTTTGGTTTGTTTCGTTCCAGCATACAATATTTAAATTAATATTTTTATATAGCGCCTTTCACAACAGTGTTATCCCGAGGGGCTTTACATGGGCGTGTTGTGATACATTACAACATCAGTAAGAGAGAATAATGCTCTGAGGTCCTGGGTATTTCAATCACTCACAATGTCCTTTATGAAGCCAAGAGCCTGTACATTTTATTACTTATTTCTTCAGTCAAATGACCGATGAAGTATAACTATGTGAACTACTATATTTAAATGCTCTTTGCTAGCATATCTGTATTCTGCTAACAAACATTCAATCATTTAGCAATTTTGGGGAATAATGGCAATCAAATTAGGATTTCTCTCTTTTTGCATTTCCTTCTTGCCCAGGGCCTAGGGCCTGGTCCTTTCTAAAACTCTCTGGTACAAGTCAGGCCTTCCCCAGGATGGCACGCCCCAGACCTGGAGTTGCGGGCCGGCCCTTCTGTCTCAGTTCTCCTGTCACGCCTTGGCTCTGTAGGTTAGCCGAGAGCCAGGACTCTGCGAGGTGACAGAATGGCCTAAACACCGGCAGGGAGTCCATTACCCTGCACCAGCGCTGGACGGCTTCCCGGCACAGAGCGCGTCGCCGCCACTGAGCTGCGACGCAGCCCGGCCTCGTGCTCCTTCCCGGCTGTGCCGTAAAATACCTTTGTTGTACAGCCAGGACGGGGAAAAAACGCTGTTTTTAAACAGTGCCTGCACAAAGCCAATGTCTTATCAAGAAGGGCCTGTATCCCCACTGGGTGTCCTGCTGGTTTTTGGCACCGGTAGACCGGCGTTTATATCTGTCCGAGTGCCCACCCCACTGTGCAACGGCCAGGGGACACGTGGCAGATGCCCGGCTGAGCACGGGTCAGAACCCGTGGTTCTGAAGGGGCCCCTCAGGTGGTCCATCTGTTCCCCTCGTGCTTCCCATGTGAGGGGCAATTCTCGGGCCGATTCTGAGGGCCATCTCTCGCTGTCTTTCAGATCGAGAATGTGGACGCCTGCCTCAGCTTTCTGGAAGCCCGGGGAGTCAACACACAGGGCCTCTCCGCTGAAGGTAAGGCTCAATCTCGGCCGCGTGTCTCCACCCCCCCCCGACGACGCCTCGGTCCCCCGGGGGCTGTCGGGGCTGACATCTCAGATGCCACGCCAGACAATAGCTCAAAAATGGCCCTGGCTGCTCAGTGCGGATCATTAAGAAACTGCTCTGCAATTACTGTCGCTTTGCCGTCGACGGCTTT
This sequence comes from Petrocephalus zakoni, assembly GCA_026774425.1. NCBI lineage: Eukaryota > Metazoa > Chordata > Actinopteri > Osteoglossiformes > Mormyridae > Petrocephalus > Petrocephalus zakoni. Next base: position 25,586,882 of record JAODKN010000063.1, read on the forward strand.
TCCATCATCGTCACGGAAGGGAGGCAGCTTGGAGTTATTTTTTCAAAGGCTGCCTTTGTGTTACAGAAGGGACACTCTTTTTCGGGATTTCAGAAGTCTCGTGTGAAACTTCAGTCGGCAGCTGCATTATACACACTGGGGGCGTCGGCATGGGGCGTCTTGGGGGTGATGTAATGAGGAAAAAAGGGCAAATCACAAAGGTCTCACTAAGCCACATCCCTTAAGAACAGGGGACTGAAACTTAATGTTTGACAGAAATCCAGATTTTCATTGTATCCCATCATAGCCTGTGAAAATGGGCCTTCTTGGGTATATATGCTGCTTCTGAGCTGGGTACAGTGCTCCATACAGGCAAAGTGTAACCCAATTCAATTGGCCGCTATCCCCATGCTCAGTATTAAACAATCTGTCGAGAAAGAAAAGGATTGTTCAACATGCAGAGATAACACATCACTCTGTTCCAGGAAAGTAACTCGTTATAATCAGCTACAGGGCTCAGGATAAAAAAAAAAATAAAAAAAAACTGTCCTCTTAAAATTAACACACCCCCTTCAACTGGCAAATAAGAGTATGTGGGGAGGCCCCACTTTATTAGGGACACCTACATTAGCTAGTACCAGGAACGACCCACTTTATTAGGGACACCTAGCTAGTACTGGGGAGGACCCACTTTATTAGGGACACCAAGCTAGTACTGGGGAGGCCCCACTTTATTAGGGACACCTAGCTAGTACTAGGGAGGCCCCACTTTATTAGGGACACCTAGCTAGTACCAGGGAGG
>JAODKN010000063.1:25587967-25603562 GCA_026774425.1 Petrocephalus zakoni
GGGTGGAGCCACTTTATTAGGGACACCTACCTAGTACCGGGGAGGCCCCACTTTATTAGGGACACCTAGCTAGTACCGGGGAGGCCCCGCTTTATTAGGGGCACCTAGCTAGTACCGGGGAGGCCCCACTTTATTAGGGACACTAGCTAGTACCGGGGTGGAGCCACTTTATTAGGGACACCTACCTAGTACCGGGGAGGCCCCACTTTATTAGGGACACCTAGCTAGTACCAGGGAGGACCCACTTTTGCCTCCAGAACTGTTTCAGAGGTGGACGAGCCTTTCTGCACACTACTGTTATACTGAGATGTTCTTTCTGCATTTGTAGCATTCCTGTTAGCTTTAACGAGCCTGGCCTCTGAGTGCTCTCATTAAGAAGGTGTTTTTAGTAACAGATCTGCCCCTGGCCGTTTGTTTTACTTATTTATTTTTCATTTATCATACAATTCTCTGTAAGCTTGAGACGCTGTTGTGTGTGAAAATCCCAGGACGAGTTCAGCGTTACCCTCAGCCTGAGAAATGGGATTTATATTAACCCCCAATTTGCTAAGACCAGACTTTGGGGTCCCTGAGGTCAGAGCTTTTGAACGGCACCACAGGCGGCTGCAGTATTTAGGGGTTATTTGTTTGAAGGTTTAATGTATGGGTCAGTCCATCAGTCAAGATGTAATAAGCTGCTGAAAAGCCGCAGTGACGGATCTCCGGATGACGGAGCTCTGACTGATTGGTGCGGCTTCCTTCCTGGCTTGCCCCTTGTTTTCCAGGCTGCTTTCAGCGGTTTGAGCGTAAAAAGCTCGTTTTTTTTTTTGTTTGTTTCTTTCTTTCTCGCCAAACCCCGATCCCACTACCCAGCAGTGGTCTGAGGCTTGCGCGTATCCCCTGCCTTTCACAGAGATCCGCAATGGCGATCTGAAGACCATCCTGGGGCTTTTCTTCAGCCTGTCCCGCTACAAGCAGCAGCAGCAGCAACAGAAGCAGTATTATCAGTCCCTGGTGGAACTCCAGCAGCAGGTCTCACAGCAGGCCACCGGGGCGGCGCCAGCGAGCTACCACAAGTCACAGGAAATGCAGTCGAGGTAGAGGTCACCCCCAGCTTCTTACCTTTTACTCCTTTCTGAAAAGCACCTGTATAGTCTAACACTGTAGAAGATTCTCTCTTGTCTTATTCTTGACTCATTAGCTTGTTGGGAGAAACATTGGAAATGCCATTTTTAACTTTGTAGAATACATTTGGTGTCTAAATGAATTCTCTCAAAATTAGAGAGAGAAACAGCAGAAAACAGTGTTAGTTAGATGTATTATTATCTATTATAATAAATTTGTTATGATTTATTATAATTTACTATTTATGATTATTTATGATTAGTGACTTGAGCAGGTCTCCTCTTTGTATTGCAATGGCTTTGTTTTGCCCGTGGGAGCTAGGAGAGACGCACCAGACATCAGATATACCTCACTGTCCTTTGCTTTGGCATCTGATATCCTTCACAGTAGCCAATTCAAAAGCAACTTTGATTTATATGCATCTGTCTAGAACTTTGAACTTTTACATGTACTGTCATGGCGGATTTTTTTGTTTGTTTTTCTGGGGCCAAATATAAACATATAAATATAAAATTTTATTTGGTGTTATGAAGAAATGGCCAGTGCAAAATTGAAGGTGGGGGGCCATTAAGGGGGCCTTTTGCTTGGCTTTGAGGACCTTCTGCGCTCCACTGACCCCGAAGTCTGCTAGGTGTCACCAAAACAGGCTTCCTTAATGCTCAAAGCTCAGCTGATCCTTTTTGATCGTATTTCTTTCATTTAAAGCAATTGGAAATTTAAGCCGATACCGAAATCTCGAAGGTGTGAGATCTGCAGATGTGGGGTGGTATAGATTAATGTGGCGAGTGAGACACGGGGGGTCTGTGGGTTTCTTCATGGAAGCGAGCCGCACTCCCTGGCTGTCCTGAGCCTCTCTGCTCTCGTCTTCCCTCAGACTGGCACAAATAACTGCAGCGCCCTCCGTGTGCCTCGATCAGCTTCACCTGGCCAGCCCTGCTTTCCTCAATGCGATGGACCTCCACCGGCCGCTTTCAGCAATGTGAGGGGGGGTCCTCTCTAGGCCATTTCTAGGCAGGGTGCTCATAAGCCACCCCTGCTCTCCCATGTGAGCTACGGGGCAGAAATAAGGGGGGTGTGTGTATAGCATACTCTGGATGCAGTCTTCTCGGGACATCTCAGCGCATCTTGTCGACAGTTTCACACTGTGACTGGCTTGTGTTCCACGGTTACCATGGCAGCAAATTCCCCCCCCCACCAAATACGATATGACTATAACTGATTACTATAAATATTGCAGTCTGCTTCAGCACGTACGCAGTCTCTCTTTTGTAATACACCATTTCCTGACTCAGTGGACCCCCCCTCCCCCCGCCCTCGGCTCCAAATCCACTTACTTTTTCTTTTTTTATCCAGCCAGGTCCTATTCTGACAGGGTACTGTGGAGGTGGCCCCTCCTCAGACATGCCACCATGTGCCATGGTAACCTCAGCATTCCTGGTTCTCCCCACGCTGATGATTGGACGTCGTCATCCTCTGCCTACGTGGAGGAGAATATGGGTGCTGCTTGTTTTTAGATGGGAAAGTGATAGCGTAGGATGGGGTCCTTACTGGCCTGTTGGGTCCGCGGACGTCTCTGAGCAGAAACCTGTAATCTGGACCATCGGGGGGGGGGGCTTGATGTTGTGCATCAGTCGCACCTGTGTGCCCCTAGGGGCCCGGAGTCCTGGCTGATAGCCCATCCCCCAGCGACGGCAGCTCAGGCCTGATTCCTGACCGGGGGAACCAGAGCGTGCCGCGTGGACGGGAGGCCAGGCCCACGCCCATCCTGCCGGGAAGATACGGAATGGACCTGTGGCCGAGCAGCGGTCCCTTTATCTTCCCCGTGGCAGCTGAGCCGTTTCACCTGGGTGTCAGACGTATTTCAGGCTCCATGAATCAGCCCGGAAATTGCTATCTTTGCAGCAAGACCTGCCCGTTTAGTGCAATGATGCTGAAGGCACTCCAGTCTAGGTGGCGGTGGTGGGTGTTTGAATACTCTTAAATTTGGGCCCCCGAAATCCACCTTTCGCCGGGACCTTTTCCGGCACCTTCTATCGCAATGCCCTCGGCTCGATTGCGTACCGCGCCTGGACGCCATAATGGATTTCACAGTGCCCCATTCGCAACACCCAATTACTCTCCTCTTGCTAACAATTAATTATGCAGAGCTTTAATTGCCTGCGGAAAGGGAAAGCTGCCGGTCTCAGTGGGTCATTTTAAATAAAAGTAATTATTGGGGTAATTTCGACTGGAACCGAGTTTTAACCAAAGCAAGAAAAATGCTGCTTATCATTTAAATTGATTTATTTTTCATTATTCATTATAAATGGGGTAGAAGTTGGTTCTTTGTGGATCCGATTTAAATGGTAGGATGCGATTCGCCGACTCAAAGCTGTATGAGCTGTTTTATTATATAAATCTAAGACTATTGTTTTGACGGCTTGCATGCGGCCGCAGCTTTGTGACAAATGAGTAAAAGAGCCTGACCTCTTGCCCTTAGCCAACAGGGCTTCCAGGAGCACCTTACTGAGTGGCAGGTGGACAGATTCCTTCCCGGCACCACCTTCCACATATGGGAATAGTTTTATTTAGTTTAGAGGGCAGAATGAAAAATGATTGGTGCAGAGAGATAACCAATTAGATCTTATGTCAGACGTTACACCAACCAATCAGTCGTCCCACCTCCTCTAGATGCTTGGACCCCTGCTTGGGTGACCTCCTGCGGGCTGGGGGCACATGGCTACCCTGTAGGGGCCATGAGGGCAGAAGCTGGGGTCCCCCAGGCAAGGGAGCCAGAGGATAAGGGGGGAAAGACCAGCCGTGCCTGTATCTTTGAGGAGCTTAAAGTTTAGGATGAGGAGAGTTTGAGCAAGTTTTGGGGGGGGGGGGGGTCCACCGTTAAAGGCCTTGCTTCAGGGGCCAAAGGCCAGCTTGTTCTGATGACCATGGGGTTTGAACCGCCAGCTTTCCGATGACGGATATGGAGGTCTGACCCGCACACCATCCCCCTCAAAAAAAAAACACGCCTCGCTTAAATTAAAGAGGGTCAAAAACTCCATTTACTGAACTAGAAAGCCATCGTTCTTTGAATTACTGAGCTTGTGCCCCTTTGCTACTTAACAGCGCGGCGCCGACTTAGCCCTGGCTATAGCGTTACACCCGCCTTACGTTAGTCTGACGTCTAGCTGCTGTGCTCATTAGCGGGGCATTTCACGTGGGGGCACTTTGTCTTACCCTGAAAGGCATGAATGAGGCTGAATTGGCCTGTGTGTCTCTGGGGCGGGGGGCCGGCCACAGGCTATATTTGATACAGCTCAGAGCCAGAGAGGAAGTGACATTTATGAGGACGCCAGACGGACCTTTTAAAGTGGGGGGTTTGGGAACAACCAGGTATCGCTAACCGTGGGCTAGACATAAACTGGGGATGGGGGAGGGGGCATATATTTTGGGGCCGTCCTGCATGAACTGTCCATTGTGAAGCAATGCAGCATACTGAGCCGGGGGCACCTCTGGTGGGGGAGAATCCGGGCCCGTGACACCTGGTCCATTTATGTGATCTAACGGTTCTGGACAGACAGAAGGCCCCGGGGCCACTCTGCCAGTAAGCTGCCTTGGTACTGTGCTCGTATAAAGCTCCCAGTCTAAGATCCATTTAACAGGTTCCAGTTTATCCTGAAGATCATCCACCCGTCCATGTTCTGCTCCCGCTTGTCCTATGCAGGGCCGAGAGCATCTGGAGCCTATGTCTGACGCTACGGGCACAAGGCATTATGTGTTAATACTGATCACCACGGCAGGGCACTTGCACCATTCACACACGCATGCACAATTATGGGCCGTTTGGTGAGTCCAATTCACCTTAGCATGTTTTTGGACTGGAGGGAGAACATGCAAACATGTGGCAGCCGCACTAACCACTGCATGGCCCTGCCGGAAGATCAGAATCAATGACAAGATGGCATCCCATCATCGATGCACAGCTGGGAGCGAAGCTTGGGCTCTGTGCACAGCGTCAGCTGCTTAAGCAGCTCTCTTGAAGCACGTTTTTTGGTGGAGGCGGGGGTCTGAAGGCCTGGGTTAGAAGCTCAGTGAGTGTGTGACTGTTTTGCCAAGGATGAGATTTGACCTGACGACCTTCCGATCACAAGCACAGAGGCCTAGCCCAGTGAGCCGCACCCTGGCCCACTGCTGAGGCATCACGTTACATTTAAATGTTCCAAATAAATTTGGCACAACATATGTACTGATATTTCTGTCTGTAGTCACTTTGGTTTCCTAGCAGAGGGGGCCTAAGCTATTCAGTCTGAGTAATTGCTGCTGTATGAAATGTTACCCATAATACTTGCCTGCTTCTTAATGGAGTGTGACTAATAAAGGTCAGCCGTGCTGCTGGGCCTTCCCGCCTTCCCGTCCGGCTCGTGAAGGATGTGACTGCGAGTGCTGGCATCCGTACGCTCACCGTGATTAAGAAGTGACTGAATTTAAAGGAATTTCCTACCCCTCCCCGTGGTCAGGTGCTATCTTCTGACTCATTAGCGTGGCTACTAAGGAATTATGGGATATTCTGTGTGTGGTCTCCTGTGCGGAGTCGGGAAGAATGTATTACACAGTTTACACCGGTAGCTCTCCCCTCTTCCTCCTTACATGCCTCCTTGCTGGTTGCTAGCAGTAACATGTTCCCACTCTCCGCTCTCTGTTCCCGGCCTAGCCTCACCACCAGATATGCAACTCCCCCAGGCCACGGCGGAATGGCCCCCCCTCAGAAGAAAGCCACACGGTAAGTCTGCCTCCCCGGGCCGCGCTTTCGGGCATCTCGCTATCTCTGGGCCCCCACGGAGGCCGCCGCTTGTCCTCAGCTCCTCCTGCCACTTTGGCACTCTGCGGCTATCGATTAGAAGCTGATACCCGAGGAGTTCAGCCCTACTTGTGAATCTTTTTTTTTTTCCTTTTTGTTTATGCGACATCAGAGCTGCTGCAGTGTTCCAGGACTCTGCAGATGTTCTCCTCTTTCTCTCCAGCGGTGGCTGGCTTCCTAATACCCACAATACATCTCTCTGGCAACTGTTAAACTTACACCATGCGCCGGCAAACAGGGGTGTCGGAATGGCCAGGCCAAGTTATTCTTACGAACGCCAGGCCACACCAGCAAAGTGCTGCATGGAGCCCAACTCCTTTTCTCTCTGCAGTAATTAAAAGTGCTAATTTTAAGCTCATTTGTTGACCACTTGTTGCCGAGGGCCATGAGCCACACCCTACTGTTCCCAGCAGTCAGTGTAGAGTCGCATGAAGAAGCATCGAGTCGAATTCGGCTGATCGGTTTGGACTGGAAAGAGCAGTGGGAGAGAGGAGTCTCCTGATCTCCTCCTCACCTCCTCCTTCTCCCCCTTCCTCACCTTCTCCTCTCGCTCTCCTCCTCTACCTTAGAGAATGTGAGCATCACTCGCTGCTGTGAAAGGGGGAGAGGTAATGGGATTTTGAAGAAAAGAAAAAAAGCTGGTGGTGGTCACCCAGGGCAGCCCTGTGGGGGGTGGGGGGGCTGCGGTTTGGGGTACACGAGCGGCGGGTATCTATCCAGGTAGCTAAGGCTATAAAACATGGCCTGAATGGGGCTATGGAGGGCAGTTACCCTTAAGAATACGCTTTGTGTGTGTGGGTAAGTGGGCCCCCGCTGCTAGTGAAAGTAGCTGGGGGGTGGTGACACTTTTTATGAGACTTTCTGACATTTATTGCTGCTCGCCCTCGCCGCACACCCGTACCCTGGTCCCGTCCACCTATCCTCGGTCGCTGGCACAGCGGAGGGCCGCCTAGCACTGACGCCGTCACACATCCAGCCCGTTATTTTAGGCGCCCCCCCGGCCGCCTCGGTTTTTAGGGTTATTTTCAGGGCAGTAGAAGGAGCATGAGCAGATCCCAACCTTTTGGCAAAGAAACATCTCTTAAACCCACAGGATTTATTTATATTTCATATTTAAAAATTTTACTTGTAGAAGTGGACTCTAGAAGTACAACTATCTTGTACTAGTATTATTTGTTAGTTTCTAGTCTTTAGTCACCCTGGTTTTTCAAGCCTGTGGTAACAAGGACCCGTCTGTTACACATAATCAACTAAACATCTTTTGATGGTTACACTAATTCATTGTTTGAGCAGCAGGGGGCGATATATGATAGAGCGGCATAGACTGATCTTCTTGTGGTCCTGACTGATTGAGAGGCATTCTGTAGCTGAGTAATGATGGTAAGAAAAATCTGCCATACAGTGAGATTTGGGCTGCACATCAGAACCCTTTTCTCTCTGCAGTGCATTTATTTAGTTTAAAACCTGTGCATTATTGCTGCGCCGCGTAGCAGCCAATCAGCGGGCTTCGCTGTGTGGCGCTTGAATTATACAGCATCCTCAAAATAGAGGTGGTGGGAATCGACCTAATGGTGTGTGGAGAACAGGGGAATCTGCATGATTCAAATCATCAGTCACACAACATTATATGTGCATTATATGTACATGCACAACACTGTTTAGGCCTGGTCAAGGCTCCTGGCAGATTAATATGAGAAGCACAAAAGCTTCTTTTCTGTAATAAACAGATAATGAGTAATGACTATACACAGATGATTTTTCATGTTTCATTCCTTGATCTGTTGTTATGCTTCTTTCATGTTTTTGTCATCTGGAAAATTCTTTTTAACCCTCAGAAAATGACATAGACCGTGATATTCAGTCTGCAGGTGTTTAATAAATCACATCTCTTCAGGGACTTGTGATATTGAATGGAATACCTTTCTGCTTAGCAGGCATTGATTGAGCTCTTCCACGAATCATCAGTCAGTGTTTGTCGACTTTATTGACCGGACCGTGGATTTTCTACGGTGTCCTTGTGTAAACTCCGAATGAACGTGTACGGAGCAGTGGGGAGGGAAGTGGCTGATTCCACGGTGTCCAGATACTGGAGGAGCTCTAAAAGGTGTATACTGCAACATTTCATGAACCACCCAAGATCAACTTCTTGCTTTAGGTGTTGATCTGCCGTGCTTCCATCAAGGACAAACAACATTTCCCAGCATCAATGTGCAGAAACGCGGCCGTGGCAACTGCGGGCTGTTGTCACGGCGACTCAGCGAAGAGTCAGCGACGCTCTGTCTTGCTCCGCTTTGCCGAGTGAAAGGGACAGTCAGTGAGTCACCCCACAAGTGCGAGTGGTAAACGATTGTGACAGTTCAGCTGTGGCCCTGTGTCCATCGCCGTGAGCGAGTCGAGGCATTCGGAAGGCGCAGTAGGTAGGGATGAGCCTGTCAGAGATAAGGTCTGAACGCTTATCTCTGAAGGTTGTCTAGTGTTCTGAGCGCTGAGCTTCACTACCCATTAGATGTCTCACTGAAGATGACAAGGTCAGCATCAGCCCCCATCGGTACACGGTCCTGTCAGTATGAAATGGCAGATTCCAGACATTGCACTGACCCCCCCCCCAAATTCTCACTGCTAACTCCTTCTTTACCCTCCCTGGCTCATGATTCTTACTCTGTGAAACAAAGGTCCACTCAAGCCTGACGCTGTCCCATCATGTTTTAGGGGTTACAAAAACAACATTTTAGCATGGCTGTTGTGTTTCTCACTCACGTTGGGAGTAACTGAGATCCATGTAGGGCTGGACTCGGGACATGGGTCCCCTGGCAGATTCATGGGGGCCACTTTACAGGGACCTTTAAGTATGTGTTTTGTCCCATTTTGCCAGCCCCTGGATGCACGAGGACGTCGTCTGATGTCTGCCGGAGTATTTCCTCATGTGCCCAGTCCGTCTCGGTCTTACGCAGAGCAGTAATCTGTGCCCTGATTTGGCTGCTGTCACATTAATGCCTTAATGCATGTGCATGTCTCCTTGTCTGTCCCCCAGGCTACCGGGACCCCCTAGGGTGTCCGCTGCAGGCGGCGGAACCGGCAAGACCCACGGGGCGTCCAACCTGAACCGGCGTAGCCAGAGCTTCACCGGCATAGACAAGAGCAAGCCGCTGCAGTACGCCAGCGGCAACGACAGAGGTGGGCCGCTAACATTCGCCCCGGGTTCGAATGATCCGATCCTGGGTCGACCATAACTGCTAAGGCGGTAACAGAGCGACATGCCTTCTCAATAAAAGGAGGACCTTTGGGCCTCAGCGCTTCTGGGCTGAAGTCATTGCAGCTGTAACAACCAGAAAATAAGGTTTTCACCCCCTACTGTACAACTTGGGGCCCCGGGCTGCAGGCCTGGTTAGCCCAGCCTTGGCCCCCTGTGCTCATGGGTCTGAGGGAGGCTGTGTATCGGTCTGGGCCCCTGTGCTCTCGCAGCCCAACGCTGTGTGTTAGAGGAGGTGTTATGCTGAGGCCTTCTTACCGTACGCTGAGAATGATGCCATACTGGATTTGGGAGGTATGGCAATATCACCCCCCCCAGCACGCCCATTCCCAGGCCTCAGAGGGTCCTCTCCACACCACATCCGCTCTCAGGCTTGCAGAAGGGCGCCTTCTCACACCAATCGCTGCCAAAATCGCCCCCCCGGGGGCCCTGTGGTCTGCGGCTTGCGAGGGCGTGTTCATTTTACTGCCTTTATTTATTTACTTTGGCACTTTTGGCCTAATGGATTAACACGCCAGTGAAGCACCCCCTCCTTTTACCCCCCTCCCCCCCAAAAATAAAGCCATGTTTGTGCTGCCCTTTGATGGATGGTCGCGTCCACAGAGAGCGGCTCCAGGCCTGGGGAGTACCCCATACCCAGTACTGCTCCCTGCTGGTAATTTACGGCTGAGCCAAAAATCTCCCCAGGGGCGCGGCACGGACTCCCCCCCCCGACTGCCTCTCTGTGCTGAATGGCCACGCTGTGCCTGGAACAACCTGCTGATTGTCCCTCTATTCCACCGGCAGTGTAAATAACAGGCATGCGTGCGAGTCAGTCATGCTCCGTCGGGGGGCACGGCACCGATGCGACCCACCTTTAAGCACTGTGTGAATAACCATGCAGCCCAAAACGCACTCATACCTCCCGTGATGTGGAGTGCTAATGTTAAGGGTGTAAATAAGAGATGCACCAGCAGACTCGTGATCACAAGTGTCCTTGCCAGCCACTGGGCATGTCTGACTGTATCTGTAGTGACGTTACATGGGGAAATACATTTTTATTTGCATGCCAAACTGAAACAACATTGACTTTAGGAAGAGTATCAGACATCCCACCTCTTCATGAAATTCGGGGAGCCTTGCGCAAATTGAAAGCTATGGATGCGCAGTGTCCTGGAAGTCTGCCATTCAGCTGTGCAGCGGGGGTAAAATGAGCCTGCAATTTTACCGCTGCAAGGTCACCTGGTCGGCAAGTTTTATCACCAGCAATGCCCCCCATTGGACAAAATCTATTTCTTAATACCGTCATACCATCCATATTGTGCAATACGGTACTTTGACAATATTTTAAAAACCAGAACTGCTCCGGTATTTTCTCAGATAAAGAAATTGCTTCCCGGTGTGAGCAAGAGAAACATTTCACACGAAGTTTAAACGCGCCGAACAGGCGACGTTACATGAGTAGTGCAGAGAAACGGCGGCCAGCGTGTGAGTGCGGAGGTGTGACGGTCACGCAGTCGGCGTGTGCCGCGACGGCGGGGATCGCTGAGTCCGAGGCAGCTGTGTGGGAGGGGGGTGGGAATGCGAGCTCGTCCCGGTGAGGGTGGGGCGGCGTGCGGGGGCCAGGAGGTGTGGCATTCCGCTGCCCCGACAAGCTGCTGAGTGGCATGAAAAAAAGGTGTGTGTTACCATGGAAACCCAACATGGTTTTCCTGTGGAGCTATGAACCAGGCTGAAACGGTGGCCCACGGAAATGGACATTACTCGTCGAAGGCGTCAAGAAGCAGAAGCTTAATGACCCCCCCCCCCCCCCGCCATCTCAATAGATGAGGAGGTGGGGCATTCAGATGTTGAGTGTTAGGTTTCCATAGGCAGGCGAAGACATTGTTATCAAACTCTTTGAAGTAGATAGATACATTCTGTTCATCCGCTACCCTGTGAGGGAACAGGGAAAATGCAGAGCAGAGCATTACAGGTTGTTATTTGCATGCTTGACTGTGTTCCCTGGACTAATTTCACAAAAATTTGATGCAGCGCTACATGTCGGTAGCACATGTAAGGACAGCCACAAATGCAGATCTGGGGAACCGGATGACACTAAAGTAAGACACACAAAGTTTTTTGGAGAGGAGGGAAGAGTGTGTTGAGGGGCTGGAGATTGTGGGGGCTGCGGGTGTGGGGGGAGTAGATTTGATGGGAGGATGATAGCCTCTAGTTTATAGAGTTTTTCATCTACTCCCCCTTGACTGAGTGCAGTGAGGTGATCGGGCACTGAATGGGGTCAGTATGGCCCCTCCTTCCTCCTGGTGGAAAGAAGTGTCTGTCACCTTTCCCCATGCAGGGTCACGTGGGCGTTTCTTGGGATGATGGAAATCCCTGAGTCCGTGACAGCTAAGCCTCAGCTCCCAGCATGCACTGGGGCACATGGTTTCTTGTGCAGACCTCAATCTCCCCTGAAGCGTGCCTGGTAGCGGTGGCGGTGAAAAATGGAACAACCTCGAATGAATGGGGGGGGTGAAAAAATCACCAGGCTCAGCGGTGAAAATGAGGCACAAATCGGCCACATCCAGCTGTTCGGGAGCCTCATGATAATTAGAGATTGCCCCAAAACCAGTTCATTTTTCTGCTTGAGTGGTCCCGGAATTAATGGGACCAGAGGAGAGATTCGGAAAGTGCCGTTTGTTCCCTGCTGCTGTTGCTGCCTTTGAGTTGGATAAGATCACTGGCTCACAAGATAATATAAGGGCAGGGCCGCAGGGCTGCTGGCCCCAGCTGAAAGCTAATTGGCCCCCTGAGTCCCCCAACTCCTGTCACTCAATGATTACAGAAATATCATTGGCTGATGATAAGGATGGCCCTTCTCTTCCTGTCTTGCTCTCTTGCAGAATCGGTATCATCCATCCCGCTGCCTGGCAGCATGAATGGGAGCCCCCCACCACCTGCCTGCACCAACGGGCAGCAGCTGGTCTCTGCCATCCCCTCCCCCAGCGCCAGCAAGCCCTGGCGCAGCAAGTCCATGAACATGAAGCACAGCGCCACCTCCTCTATGCTGGCTGTCAAGACGCCCAGCCCGGCCACTTCCCCGACGCCGCCTCTGGCCCCCAGCCCCACCTCCATGCTCAGCCTCGCCACTGACCGTCTAAGGCCCCCGCTGGCCGAAGCAGGAAAGGCAGCTGCCGGGGGCCAAAGGTCTATGCTGGAGAGGTTCAAGCTCATCAACACGCGACCTGTTCCGCGGCCATCGGCGTTCCCCAGCCCGGGTTCGATGGCAGAGGTGCCCCTGCAGGAGGAGGAGATCATCCTGGAATACGGAGATGAGGGCCTGACGGGGGCCGGCTCTGCCTGCAGCAGCCCCAGGCAGCCCCTCAAGTCTGGCCTGGTGAAAAACTCCAGCAAGACCTCCGGCGGCAAGGCTCTGGTCCAGCCCAAAGACAAGGAGGACAAGGGCAGGCCCAAGAGCCGGGCCAGCACCCCCAGCCGGGAGGAGAAGGATCAGCCTACTGATAGTCCCAAAAAGACCTCGAAGATCACCAGCCTCATCCCCAAAGGGGGGAAGTCCTCGGCTGTCAAGAAGGAGGTCCTCCCGGCCTCCAGTGGGATCCCCAAGCCGGGCGCCAAGGTGTCCCAAAGCGGCGCAAAGCCGGCGGCCTGTCCCGCCACTCTGCCCATGGCCGGCGAGACGGGCAAACCAGCCAAAGGCAGCCAGGCCTACCATGCTCCGCGGCCGCTGGGGGGGCTTGGAGGTCCGGGGGGGCGCCGCACCAGCATGGTGTCCTCGTCGTCAACCTTAGGCCTGAGTGGGGGGCCCTCGCCCGGAAACGGGGCAGTGCAGCTGCCCCAGCAGCAGCAGCATAACCACCCCAACACGGCCACCGTCGCCCCTTTCATATACAGGTGAGCCTCTGGAGGGGGGTGCTGGTGTTAACAGAGACCAGAATGATGCAGTGCTAATGGTCTGACTAGGTGCCTGGTGGATCTAGCAATTCAGATGTATTAGATAAGAAAATAGCTGAAAGACCAGAGTGGAGAGGAACGTGGGAGGGAATGGAAATGAAAGGGAGGGAGAACTGACATTGGCTATGGTGTCTTCTAATACAAACACAATGCCCACCCTGTGCCTGTTAGATGTGGAAATGAAGGCCCTGCCAGTTGGCCAGTTTTCCCCTCCTTAAAGGGCCAGGCGCATTTTAAACCTTCGGCGTGGAACTCAGCTCTCTTGTGACTCTTCAATGGGCCACGGTGAGATGAGTCAGAGTCCGAGGAGCAGCCCAGATGTGTTACTGCACCCACGTCATGCAGCCGACTGAATGCGCTCTCCCTGGTCCTGAGCTGCCGTGTGTTGGCAATGGCTAGCAGCGCTAGAAATGGGCAAATGGATTTTTTTGGAGTCAGCCATGAGCTTTGGGAGATTGGGAATATATTAAAGAACAGCAGAGGACTGACTAGGGCCGCCCTTTGCGTTGAACACCCCAGCCAGCAGATCGGGTTGATTTAAATGTGCTCTTCCTATCAGCAACAGCAGCTTTTTATTTTCTTATACTGCCATTCTTGTCTCTGTATGTCACAGTGCCACAGGGGCAGGTCTAGAAGGTCCTTTCCACATCCTGTCCCTGGGCTCCACGGAGGTCACTGTCACTTTGACTCCATAGAAACCATTCGCCAGGGGCATACACAAGAGCAGGGCCACTGAATCCAGCTGAAAGCTGATTGGCCCCCAGAGTGCTCCTCCCCTCTTACCTGCCAATTTGAAACATATCATTGGCTAATGATAAAGTTGACTCCTCCCTCTTCTGCCTCCCCCACCCTAAAAAAATCCTAGAATTGCCCATGCCCTTCGCTCTTTGTAGCTGTGAGCGTCCCTGCAGCTCAGAGATTTATTTCTTTATGGTTGAAGCCCACTGTGTGGGATCTAGCAAAGGGCAGATTACCTTCTCGTCAGTGTCGTCTTCCAGCTCTCCCAGGGAAGCGTTTGCGGTGGCAGCTTTTGTTGGCTGCCGACAAAGCTTATAGTCCTCGACGTGCTGAAATTAAAATCTGGCTCCACTTGGCTCTCATCCCTATCCTGTTATTTTCGTCACGCCGATAAATCCGTAGCCGTGCGGTGGAGCACCTTCTCTACATAAATAACCTGGATGGTAGCACTGCGGTTTGGTAAATTGAAGTTCCCCGTGACAATGTTCCTACGGTTTCACGGAATTGGCCGCATTATAAAGAGACGAGTCGTTAACCCGGAGATTACCTGATGATTATCAGTACATTGTCAGTCTGCCCTGTTTTATTTTCTAGAGCACATGAGACTTCTTATTACTGCCATTGAACTTTTAACCCCCCCACCCCCCCCACCAGGACCTGCTCTGAGAATGACTGTGCCAGTGTGGCCCCCGCTGACCCCTGCCTCAGCCCCTCCAAGGAGGACTTGGTCTACAGCAAGACAGCCAAGCAGTGCCTTGAGGAGCTCTCTGGTAGGTGGACGGGACAGACCCCAGGAACCCCTCAGCGGGTTAGAGGTGGGCGGGACAGACCCCAGGAACCCCTCAGCGGGTTAGGGCACTGCCTGTGATTGGAAGGTCGATGGTTCAAATCTCGTGGCTGGGCAGAGTAATTCCACCGTTAGGCTTCTGAGCAAGGTCCTTAACCCCCAAATGCTCCAGGGCCTGTCTGATGCTGGTTTCTCAAAAAAAAAAATGCATGTTGCTATGGATAAAAAGCATCTGAAAAATAAATAAAATGTAAATGCCACCTGATCCATGGCTCAGGCATGAAGGGAGAGGACAGGAGGCACAGATGAGGATGAGAGGAATGATGCTTTGGAAGCCGGGGCTGATTGCTATTAAGTCACTGATTGGTTCAAAATGGGAGGCTGTCTGGGATCAAGTGAGAAGTCACTTCCAGATGTTTCACCCACGATTGCACAAGGGCAGATGTTTCTAGGTGTCCGGGTCTATCCATCACTCTTGCCCCTCTGCTGTTGCCGGGAGTGTGTTGCATGGAGGAGTGAGACAGCATGTAAGGATGGAGAGCCAAGACGGTGGCAGATGGTGCTTTAGGCAGCCTGCTGCAGGTGGGGGTGGCGTTATGAGCAGTCAAGGAAAGGCTGTGTTTAAGTGATAGGCTACTCCCGGGGAGTGCACTGATAACCTGGATTAATGCTAATGATTAGCACTAGTGCCTAGTATTAGCAATTGTGATTAGCATTAGCGATTAGCGTCCTATTCTGTATAGCAGTGATCATCAACTGGCGGCCCACGGGCCGAGTCCGGCCCGCTGAGCCGTTAAATCCGGCCCACGACTGGATTCCAAAATTGTGAGGATCCAAAAAGAAAATATAGTGGTCCACACTATTAAAGCAATTAAAAATAACAACAACTGAGTCTCTTGTCAGAATAACCACCATTTATCCACCATCAGGCCTTCAGTTTTGTAATGAA
>JAODKN010000063.1:25726102-25746960 GCA_026774425.1 Petrocephalus zakoni
GCTGTGCAGCAAGTAGTCCTAAGGGAACCCCAACCCTAACCCCACCCAACAGGACATGTTCTCGGGGTCTGCCTGCCGCCCCCCCCCCCCCATCCCCTCTGAGTTCTCAACTTCCTACCACTGGGTTTTCCTTATAATCCTAACATGTGACTCCATGCAGTTATAGGTGCTCGGTGTGCATTACTGACTCAGCTCCATCTCAGGTTTAAACAAATGGCTTCATTGTAAAGATGACATCCTGTCACAGAGAGACGTACTTCCAACCGATCAACTTGAGATGCTCGCCGCCTGCACGCTCTGTAAAATGAAAAGGCTGGAGTTTTAATTACAGCTCGGCGACGCAGCTGCTATTCCTGGCGCTAGGTGTCCCCGACGTCGCCAAGAATGCGCCTTTGTACCTTCCGTCAAAATGGACGCCAAAGGAAAAGCGGGGATCTGCAGGGGCTTCTGTGGGGAGCCAGGCCACCTTTGGCTGAATGCTCTCTGGCTGGCTGGGTGCGTACGTTGGGTGGCTGCCTGTTCTCGCATCTGCATCCGAGGGGCTTTGTGAAGACTACGAAATCCAGGCGCGATCTCCCGTGGCCATCCCGGGTTTCTGTCTTCTGACACCAGTCGGTGATTTCCAATAGCTTGCAGAACACAAGGCCGCCCTGTAGGAGGCGCTGATCAACTCAATCCCTGTGAAGGTCCATCTATGTTTTTCTTGTCATGCACTGAACAGCGATTGCTGTAAAAGGAACCATAAGGTGCTAGATTCACTTTGATCGTGAATCTTAAACCTCAGGGAATTTAGCTGAGACCTAAGATGATCTTTACATGCTGTCGTCATGGTAATTCAGCATAGTGATGTCACAGAGGCCCGTTGAGGGCAATGCAATGTACATATATTGCCCCAATTAGCACCTGCCAGGATTATTCTGTGAGTGCAGTTTGAGAGCAGTCTAGGGAGATTTCACGTGCTCCCATACCATGGCCTGCATATAGTGCCGTGACAGAGTACAGGGAGTGCGAGCACATCTCGTTTTAGAGGCTGTTTGGCCTCCTTTACAGTAACATTCATTACTCCAGAGATTTGGGGGAAACCTTCCCCAGTTCATTCATCAGTGAGTTCTTGTTGTTAGTGTTGTGGTGCGCCTCTAACTTCACCTGAAAATGCATAATGTTCTTTCTTGATGTTGTAACGTATCACAAAGTGAGATTAATCTATCAATACACTGCTCTACAGCTCCTTCTGCCTTGCATTCTCACTCTGTGTGTGTGTCTCACTGGGTTGAGGCTGTGTGCCTGTGATCAGAAGGTCACCTGTTTGAATGCGCTGGTTGCCGGAGCAATTTCACCATTGGGCCTTTGTGTGAGGCCCCTAACTGCCGATTGCTCCAAGGAATGGCTGCCCCCACTTTCTCAAAAATGTCCATCACTTTCAATAGAAGTGTCTGATAAATTAATAAACATATACTATTTTTTCACTTCTGATAGAACACAGGGCCCCACTTTAAGAATCAAGGTGCTGATTCTCCGGGCCGTACGTCCGAGGAGCCCACGCTCTGATACTGCCTTTTAGGTTCTAATTAAACCGCGTTGTGCCCTTCTCGGTGTTTAGCTTGACCCGTCAGGACTAGAGGTTTTCTGAACAGCGGCTGTTTTTGGCTGATTGATTGTTTCTCTAATTCACGCCCTTGTAAGGGGAAGCGTCAGATAAGAGGGAAATGTCAATGGGATCAGATTTAACGATTCCTCCGGGCCTTTTTAAACACTGCTCCTCCTCCCGTATCTTACTTAAGCTGGAGTCACGAAGGGTTTGAGTTGGTGGGTGGGGCTTGCTTTCATCCGTCCAATGGCTCTCTTACTTTGATCCATCCATTTGATATAAAGCCAGCCCGGATGGTCTTGGCTCCGGATGGGAGAATGGTCACATGAAAGGGGGTGGGGCCAGCCTGTTGCCTTTGCATTGTGCGCTGAGCTTAGGCCTTGCCAGAATCTACACCAGCTGAGTTCTATTTTTTTTTTTTGAGGCTATAGCAGACACATTTTGGCTATTTATTAATGCTGTGCGGCTCTGTATGATGGAATGGAGTTCTTGGGGAAATCTTACAGGTATCTGAAGTAATTGTTTTGGAGATGGTCTGTGGTGGACCCCCAGACTGTCTAGCTAGGAGCTGGGAGGGAGTACAAAGTGGACCATGGAATCCCATTGGTCTTATGTTTTTGCATCTGTTTTTCCTGACATAGGTTTCCCCCACCTCCCAAAAGTCTCCCTTCCCAGGCCCTCACGCAGCTCAAGTGCTTCTTTCACCTGCCATCTCTCACCAGGACACTTCTGCTGGAGGTGGGGGTGCATTTTTTATTTCAACCACTGGGAGGGGGGATTAAGGAGGGACCCAAGACTGGAAGCAATGGCATGGTGGTCTGAAAAAGCCGATCCCATCTGGAAATCTGATCCTGGGGTGTGGTGGGGGTGTCATTAGGTGAACTACTGTGTTCAGCGTATACATGATGCTGACTCCGTGTAGGGCAGCTCAACTGGCCCATTTCTGTAAATATAGACGGGCATCTTTGTGGCACTACAAAGGATACGTCTCGGCTAAAGGGTACAACAGAAGGGCCCCCTCCTATGGGAGCAGCAGGCTTCATGTGAGTCTTTAATGCCCCCTGCTGTGCAACCAGATGGCAGCCCCCCCCCCAAACCCCCCGCAATCAAATAGACGGAATGAAGCAGTTTGTTTGACGGTGAGTTCTCAGGTGGGGGTGGGGGGCAGAATTTATTCTCACTGATGTCAGCCTGTCGTCGAATTGGAGGTTTCTGTGCTGCCATCGGTACTGAACGTGCCTGCTCCCCCAACCCCACCACCTCCCAGGTGTCTTCGCATCCAAAATGTCCCGCCCCTCCCTCGCCAACCTGAGGCTGATGGAATGCCCCCTCCCTACCTGCTCACCCCCGAATGGGGTCCTGACCTCCGATGGCACCTTGCACCTGGTGGAAATGCCGTGCTCGCCTGTATCTGCTCCAGGCACGGTGCGCATGCCGAATGCTTCTTGACTCATTATTGTTTTAAGCTGAGCAGACAATCGGAGAGCAAAGACTCACCGCCTCATCTTAGGCCTGTTTCTGAAACAGACTTCTGAGATCTGCTTTGGTATCGCGACAGTAAATGTGGGCATCCCGGGCAGAGTCAGGCGACGAGCGCCTCCATTGCTATGAAGCCACATTCTAATGATGTAATACAGTCTTTTATTCACCTCTTGGCCCTCAAGAGCCCCTCATTGCAGCCTGTTCCTGGATTTAACGCTGCTTTGGTAGCTGCACATTCTGGATTCAGCTTGGTACCCTTCTTCCCTGCCGTTTTGGAAAACTCCATCCTCACATACAGTCGCCATTCCTGCTGCACTCTTTCCATGTGGATCTGTTCACCATACTGCCCATCGTGATGTAGCGTGTATGTGACACAGTGATTATATGTTTTTACGTGCGAGGAGAAAAAAAAATGTTGCCATATGTTCTGGGTGTGAAACAGGACATGAACTCAGGGATAGTTTTTGTTTGGCCGCCTTCCTGGCTTAGTTAGCCCCGCCCCACTGCGCTCGCTGCCCATCGGCTCCCAGCTGATGCTCCCCCCTGCATGTGTGGCCGCTCTCTGGAGCCCGGCTCATTTTCCACACATGCCGGCAGCTCCGAGCGAGTGACAGATCCAGGTTTTTCTCCGGCGTCTCGGCAGGTGATCTTTGTTAAATTACTTTCATTTAAATATTTTCTAAAGGGCGCCATCTGGTGCCATCGGAGGTCACAGTGCATTATGCCTTATCGTGGTCCTGAATCTCAAATCAGGAGTATTACAGTTTGTTATTTTCATTTAATGTTTTATTCCGGCCATTTTGTCACAGACTTGAGCAGATGGGAGGCGATGGTAGTATTAACTAGTTAGTGTGTTAGTGAGCACCTCATTGGCTCCACTGCTGGTAAACTGTCTAACACAATGTTTCTCAACCCAGTCCTTGGGTCCCTCCAAAACAGTCCAAATTTTTGCTCCCTCCCAGCTGATTAAATATCATAAGAGATGGGGAGGGCTGGTCTCTCTTCTCCTAGAATGCATTGCTCCCAGTACCCTGCAGAGGATGGCTGCCTGCGGCCTGTGCAGTATATAAAGCCGACAGAAGTGGTGCCTAATTTTAGTCACTGCAAGAAAGTAAGGAGAAGCCAGGAGGTCAAAGTGAAGCGCGTGGCCCCGTGATTGGGGGCCCACATGCTGGGGTCACGGGGGCGACTCGTCCGGAACATGGTACTGAACCCCGGCCCCCAGCTGGCACCCCTCATGCCCGCGTCAGTCATCTCAGCCGTCACTGCCCTGCTGCTTTGGGGGTGCCCTTGAAAGGTGCTTAGGTAGGCAATGTGCGAGCATGTGAGTGGGAGACGTGAGCTGCATCGTGGCGATGGAGGCCGGGGGTCATGGAGCGAGGGGTGGGGGTAGGGCAGACTGAGTGGGAGTGCTGTGTGTGTGTGTTTGTGTTTGTTTGTTCCTTGTGGGATAATTTTTCGGTCCCCACGAGGATAACCTCAGTTTTATGGAAATCCGATCAAAATTGCCAAAAGTCTTATATTTTGTTTACCTACCTATGGTTTGGGTTAGGGTTGATTAGGGGTTAAGGGTGTCATAGTTGGAATTAGGGGTTTGTGTGTGTGTGTGTGTCTATGTGGGCTTTTTCATTTTATTTGTCTTCTCAAAAATATATATACAAACATATTATAACCAAGAAGCAGTGGGATTATATTTAGAAAATAAGAGTGAAAGGGGAGCGGAGACAAGCATGCATGTGTGTGGAGAGGAGAGTGTGACAGCCTGTGTGCATGTGGGAGAGAGAGAGAGAGCGAGGGAGAGGGAGAGAGGGGGGGGGGGCGAGCATTTGTAAGAGTGCGAAGCTCTCGGTGTCTCTGTGAGAGAGCCTCAGTGCCGAGTGACCGGACAGTGGGAGCTTAGGGAGCCAGGACCCGGGACCCTCTGCCAGCTACAGCCAAGCAGCCCCCTCCCGAGGAGTCACAGCCAGGCAGCGCCGAGCGCCCCCAGCCGGTAAGGAGAGCGGAGGGAGCCTGGCGAAGGGGCTCAGCATTTATCTGTGGCCAGCATGTGCATTTGTGGTTGTGTGCTTGTTAGTGTGTGTATGGGCGTGTGTTTCATTAGGAGTATGTCCCATCTGTGTATCAGTATGTTTCTGTGTGTGTTTGCTGTAGGATGTGAGCTGCGCACGTGTGTGTGTGTGTGTGTGTGTGCGCGCACGCGCGTGCGTTTGCATATGTATTTTTGGCCCGTGCGAGTGCTGGCAGCCACGCTCCGTGTGGTGGCTGAGTCTGATGGGAAAAGTCATCCTGCACGGTCGAGTGCCGCCCTTGCGTAGCGGCACATGTCAAACAGCATTGAGGCTCCTGTCTGCGCGCTGCCGTCCATGCCAACAGGAGGGAAAGTAGGAACCCGGAAAAAAAAGAACTAGTTGGCATTAGTGTTCCAAAACAAAGAAAGGAATGAGACACTCTGGAAATGCGAGTAGCCTCTCCAAGTCAGCGCCTTTAAATCTGGGCACACTTTTATGCTGCGTTCGCCCTGGTGCGCTGTGCAAATTCTGGACTCGATCGAGCAAGCTTGTGGGAATAAAAAAAGCTTAGGAAGGGGAACAGAGCGCCTGTCCTCCTCGGATTGTCAGCTGCGAAGCGATCTTTGTGCAGGTTTGGCCTTTCGCTTGCCGTGCGGGGTGCTGGGAGTGCGGGGGCCGGCATGGGGCTGTGCTGGCGCGTGACACGCTGCCAGCACCTAACGGGATCCGCGGTGTCACCAAGAGGGTAAGCTGCCCCCCCTCCCCCCATCTGAAAAGAGGCACTGTTAAGTGGTGGCAGCAAATTCCGCCTCCTGTTGGGCACAGCATGTAATTACGCATGAGAACCTGGTTATTAGTCAGGGAACCTGGTTTATATATACATATATTTACTGATGCACTCCCGCCGGTGACTGCGGGCGGAAAAGCCCATCAGTGCTGTCGCTTAGCCGTGATTTATGGTGTAATCCAATCAAAGGCCACACTGCCTGCTCATTCCCTGGCTCCCAGATGGAGCAAGGTGTTCGGGAAGATCACTGTGACTCTCACATCCGATGCTCCACAGGACTGTGTCCGTCCACCCATCCACTAACCCATCAATCCATTGATCCGCCGATCCATCAATCCATCCCTCGATTGATCGACCCATCCATGTGTTTATCCAGGTCAGGGTCATGGGGAGGAATATATACGGGAAAGGGGGGAGGTTTCTGATTTTAAGAAAAATGAGAACACACTATTTAAACTAATTAGTGAACATGTTTTGGGGGGAAGCTAAAGACCATTTTAGAGGTGCTAAGAGCCCTAGCAATACCCTTGTCCTAATCTTCATTTTTATTTTTGGTTGTCATTGGTACGTTTGTTTTAAATAAGAAGGGGTGGTCATAAACAGCAGCTGGTTAGTTTTCCTGGGGGGTGTCTTTTGTTTTTGCAGATGTAACACCAGGTAATAATCCATCCATCCAGCACTGGCCCAGTCCTGCTCATCCTTTCTAATCCATTTACATTGCGGCTCATCCCTTAATTTTCTGCAGTGGAGCTGCCAGGTGTCCTCCTGCTTACCTTGGGGTGGTACCACACCCTCATCTTCCCGTCGCTGCCTGTACCTGACCCCCCCCCAATGTTAGCCATGCCCACTGCAGAAGTGTGCCCCGCCCACCCCGCTCGGCATACCATTTGTCAGGAGCTCTCTTGGCCTTGGTGTCAGAGGGTGACTCAGTTTCTCCCGGAGCTTCACAGCTTTCTGCTGTCTTCCAACAGGACGTGGCGAGCTTGGTGTTATGTCATAAGACCTTAACGTTCCAAGTTGCAGCCAAATTTTTTTGTTTCTCATGATTTTGAATATGACTCACATCCTGTACAAATACGTGATTATGAATCTAGTGTACGCAGTTGGATGGTTCACCATAGACCATGCTAATCATGCTGTTTTCACAAAGCAGACCTTTTCTGGTCACCCTCTTTGACTTTCCTGACCCATGATTGTTCGGTTTCGTTATTACTTGTTGAAGTCACATGGTTTCGCTATATTTTTGTGTGCCTGACATGGCAGTACATGGCACTGGAAGTACTGTTTACTCCCACCCGTCCTGGCTCAGGCACATGGGGAGGATTCAGCATGTAGCTTCCCCAAAGTTGACAAGGACATCTGGCTGGCAGGATGAGCAGGGAAACAGAATTATCCCAGACACATCTGGAAGCCTTATCAGCACACAGTGTACAACTAACATCTCTATATCCAATACTTCTGCACCCAGTATCTTTATACCCAGCATCTCTATACCTTATACCTCCACACCCAGTATCTGTACACCCAACATTTCTACACCCAACATTACTGTACCTTGTACCTCTACACCCAGTATCTCTACACCCAGTACCTCTATACCCAGCATCTCTACACCCAATATCTCTACACCCAGTACCTCTATACCCAGTATCTTTACACCCAGAATCTCTACACCCAGTATGTCTACATCCAGCATCTCTAAACCCAATACCTCTACACCCAGTAGCTCTACACCCAGCATCTCTACACCCAATACCTCTACACCCAGTATCTCTACAACCAGCATCTCTACACAAAGTATCTCTACATCCAGCATCTCTGCATCCAATACCTCTACACCCAGAATCTCTACACCCAGTATGTCTACATCCAGCATCTCTAAACCCAATACCTCTACACCCAGTACCTCTATACCCAGCATCTCTACATGCAGCATCTCTACATCCAGCATCTCTGCATCCAATACCTCTACACCCAATATCTCTACACCTGAAACCTCTACACCTAGTATCTCTACATCCAGTATCTCTACACCCAATACCTTTACATCCAGCATCTTTGCACCCAGGATCTCTATATACCCTTTCTCTCTACGCCCAGTATCTCTACACCCAATATCTCTACACCAAGGATGTCTACACCCAATATCTCTATACTTTTACTTGTATAACCAACACCCTGTATGTCTATACCCAATATCTGTACTCCCAGTTTCTCAACATCCAATACCTTTACACCCTGTACTGTACTTCTACACCCAGTACTTCTATATCTTCTACTTCTTTATCAAATTCCTTTACACCCTGTATGTCTGTACCCAATATCTTTAAACCCATTAGCCCTACACCCTGTACCTTTCTCTTCGCTAGCAGATTTGGCATGGGTTAAGTTGTTCTCGGTACCCTTACCCCAGTCAGAGCCAGGCTGGTGAGCCAAAGTGACACAGTACGTGGGTACGGGCCAAACGGCTGTGCTCATGACCTCGTGCCTTGCTTCACTGGTGAGAGGGCAAGCGGGCATGCTTGCTGGCACAGGTGCTTGCTGGCTGTGAGTGAGAGCTGTGAGCAAGGTTCTATGATTTTTTTTACATCTTCCTTTATCGGGAAAGAGTTAATTACGCCCCACTGTGATGATGATCATGCTGTATTTATTTAGGACATGGGGCACTGATTCTGTAAGCCCAGGCTTCTCCAGCCTGCTTCGGCTTCTTCTTCTGTCATGTCTGTTTGCTGCCTGTGAGAGAAAAAAAAACCAAAAAATCCTGACGGACGGCCAGAACATGAAGTCCCAGAACCCTCCCGGAAGCCCGTGTTTGTTGGCAGGGTCGCGGGCGGTACCGCCGCAAACTGGGTCGGGCCCGTCACGCCTGCTGCGCTTTCCTGCCCGCGCCGTTCTTCTGGGAGGGAGGGTCCACGTGCCGGCCGGGCCGCGTGCCAGGCTGAGCTTGCTGTGGGGGAGGAGCCTGGTGCCCACCAAGAAACGGGCAGGCTGATACCGGGAGCGGGTGGGATTTTTCCGCCCGAACGGGGCGCAGCTGTCATTTCTGCGTGCAGATGAGGGCCCAGCCTGCCTGCCGCCGAAGGGGAGCTGCTCACTTTGTTATTCTTATCCGACCTGATTACGCTCCTCTCCCATTTGCATTTGCAGGACGGATTCGCGCGGTTAAGCGGCACTCCAGCGTGGAAGCGCTGCCAGTGCCGGGGCCATCAGCACGCAGCCGGGGACAGGGTCCGCTCTTAAAGGGACAGCGCCTGGACTCTTCTTATTGTCTTCATGCCATGCCTGTACACTGGTTTCTAAGTAGGCCTCTCTAGGCCCAGTCCTTAGATGCTGTGAGCTCTGATCCACAGCTACAGCACACAGACCAATACCGATTTGAAGAGGGGAGCTGTGGTAGCAAGCTGGGTGTAGGACTGTTATCCTTTTGGAAATCAAGGCGTTTCGTACCATCAGTGGCTTTTGATAAAGTGGTGTGATTGGACACTTTGGCTAAAGAACTTTATTAACTGACAGAAGATGTTCAAAATAAAAATACTTGACATGTTGTGACCCTTCAATTATGTTATTCTACGCAACCTTAATGATCAGGATTGCATTGAACACAACCCTACTGATCATGGCTGTGCTGATCATGACTGCAATGATCACAACCCTACTGATCATTGCTCTGATGATCATGACTGCAATGATCACAACCTTGCTGATCATGGCTCTGATGATCATGACTGCAATGATCACAACCTTGCTGATCATGGCTCTGCTGATCATGACTGCAATGATCACAACCTTGCTGATCATGGCTCTGCTGATCATGACTGCAATGATCGCAACCTTACTGATCATGGCTCTGCTGATCATGACTGCAATGATCACCTTAGTCAGGCCAATAGCTGTGTCCGCAAAGCTATTGGTTGTCTCTAATAGAATTGGACTGGTTTGGAGTCCCATGCTGTCAAACTGGGTCCCAGACTTATTAGAGATTATGACTGTGGAAATGGATTTTTGTGTTAGAGTGTATTATTTATCACGTCGTTTATAACTGCTAACCATAAAGAGGCTTCTTCGGTAGTAAATACATATTGACTGTAAGGCAACTAGGAAGCCTTTTAATGTGTATCTCATGGCTGCACCCTGGAGCAGAATAGACTAACCTGCCTATTCCCTCCCTGATCACATCCTCTTTGATGAAGACCTCCCTGATTTTGGTTTAATTGCTTATGACCTTACCGATCATGCCCTTGGTGCTCGTGACCTTGCCATGTCTAAGCTGCTCCTCCCCCCAACAATGCCTGTAATCCCCCATTTCTGCTCAGCCCCACGCTGCACTAACAGAACTCACTTCCTCACTCGGAAGGTCCTCTGAACCAGTTGTCTTAATTAACCAGCTTTCGGCGTCTTAACAAAAATCCCGCTTATGAACCATTACAATGTGTCAGCCAGGCTGCGGGCTCTGTGCCGCGGATCTCCCTTGGTTGTAATACCGACACGCTTTGCAGTGAAGCGAGATTATACACTGGAGAGTAATTGCCACTCCATTGCATCTATTTTTTGAGTTATCAATCTCTTTTTTTTTTGCCAGGCAGCATTTTTTCAAAGGAAAAGTTACGTAGCAATCTGCTCAATGAAATCATTACTTAAGAAGCGACGGGGGAAGACACAATAGCTAACAATGTGGGAAACGAGCAAGCCGGGAAGGATTCTTAATTAGATCGTTAATCGAAATGCAGCCCCATGTTATCTGGCCTTGCTTACAGAGGCGGATTCTGTTCAGCAATTTTTTTTTTCCCTCTTCATGGGATTTCGCACACGTTTTGCATATTGTTTTATTCATCGGCTGATGAGCGAGGTTCCTCTTCCATTTGCAAAGCTGTCAAGGCATTCTGTCATTAAAGATGCTTAATGAGGGAACATTAGCAGGGAGAATCTGCCGTCTCACGGAAACGGCTCTCAGATGGACAACTGAGCAGAGATACACACATGTTCTTCGCCTGCGGTCCATGTGTGTGCAGTTTGCCCGTCCTCCCCATGTCGTAGGGCTTACAGTTTCTTCCCATAGTCCAAAGATAAGCTGGCAGGTTAATCGGTGTCTCTGAATTGCCCGTAGTATGTGATTTTGTGAGTGAGCATGTCCTCCTGCCCTGTGCTGTCTCCATGCCTTCCCATGGTGCAGGATACACGGTTAGAAGGTGGATAGATGGATGGATGGGTCAACACGTATATTTTTCCTGTCCTGATTGTTGAGCGTGATGGTTTACTCAGCCCTAGCTGACGATCCCTGTCTTCAGAAGCTGAAGAGAACATACCTGACGTTCTTCCTTGACTCCCTCCTCCGGACCGTATGCCCCGCCCCACCCCATATTATCCCCACAAAACCACGGAAAATTCTTCCTCCTCTTTTGTCCCTTGGAGAGCCCAGTCACCCCAAGGGGACGAGTATGTACAGATAGCGCGGCGAAAGCAGTCAGGCAAGCGAAAGCCTGCGCTCAAACAATCAGAGCTTTACATCCTGGAGCGATGACCTCCCTCGGCTGGCTGTGTCCAGCAGAATAAATAAGTGGTAATGTTATAAACTGCAGGATGACAGGAGCAGCGCTATTATGTACAGTAGGGGGTGCAGCGCCGTCTGCTGTGTTTACAGCCCCATGCATTTCCATCCTGCTCCTCGTCAGCTGCAGCCTGGAAACATTTGTCTTCGCCCGTAATGTTGTTGTCCTCTGGGTCTTTTTTAACTGAATGTGTAGCTGTTGTACATTCAGTCAATTTAATCATCCTGTCCTTGTAAGTGTAGTAACAAGACGTGTGGAACATCGGTGCACACTTAAATAGATTGCTACACAGTTTGGAATGTATTAACTGGATGCCTGATTTCTTAAATTAACTGGGTGCCTGGTTTCTTGACCCAACAAAGCCCCACCCACCCAACCTTCCCTTGTTTCTGGCCTGCAGTGACTTAACCCTGCCTTTAGGAGCGCTGTTGTGCAGTCAGCGCAAATGTGGTTCCATGTCCATCTTCTGGTCTAATTTGCAGTCAGGATCTTCTCTCTGATCCAGAGACTTTGGGCGCTTTGGTGTGTCTCTGATGTTTACGTCTGCAGTAGCTTGACAGCCGGTATCTTAAGGTATTGCTGCTGGCCGCAATAGTGCCAGGTTTACTGTTAGACCAGTTTTCAAAGAAACTAACAGACATATTTTAATTCACAGATGGACAGATGCTTCAGATGCGGATGTCGTGTTTTTCCTATAATGTATATACTTTTTTCCTTTTGTGTGTTACATCAGAGAACTGACTGGCATTTTCTCTGGCCAGCGTGGTCCAATCTGTACCCATGGTGGCTTCTCTTGCCTCCAGAGGTTCTTGTGAGTGCAGGCAGGTCCCTGGGACTTATCTGCCCTGACATTTACCAATGTGACTTTCCGCCCCGAGGAATATGGCATCACTGCGAGCAGACTGATTGTGCACAAGCTCCTTGACCATGTCATCGACCTCCGTCGTGCTGCGGTGCAGGGTCGTAGCTGGTCTTAGCTATCAGACCGTTTTCATATATATCTGTGGGAGTGGCTTATTGCCTGCATAACAAAAAGCGCTTCTGCTGCTTACAAATCCCAGGAGCCTTATAAGCACAGAGGCATTTCCCAGCTTGGGTTTGTTGTAGTGTCATGTGACACCCTTCCCCCTGAATGATCAGTGTGTTGTGGCCGTCTGTGGTAAGGTGTTGTGCTCATGGTGACTACATAAGTGTATTGAAACAGGTCTGTCATGGCTCCTGAATTGTGAATTGTGAATTGTTCTGTGGGTGCTGGCCCAGTTTAACCATATGGGCATTTCAGCACCAAGCAGAGCACCCCCATCAGTATTTAAAAATGTCTTGTAACAAGTTATTGCAATTCAATATCCAATATATGTAGCATGATTGTATATTGTTTTTTTATATGGTACTCACTAAAAAGCCTATGTAATGACTTTCTTATGATGCATTTCTGAATTTCAGGAGCCACCAATCAGCTCTGTTTTTTTCTGACGTGATGTCATGTGCTCTGTTGCCGAGCAGCACTTAATACTCTGAATGCTGCCCTTTGTGGTTGTTCTGGGAATACTAGGGAAGCCGGGCATTATGGGAGATGTAGTCAGTATCATGGAGAAACAGGGGCATGGAAGAGGGACTGTTGGCAGAGCTGTGGAGTACATGTCCGTATAGTGACCAGATGGACCATCCAGAAGCTAATGGGGAAGCCGGTAGTTTGTAGTGCCCCACAAAGGCAAAGTACGGCAGCTGAATGTTTTATTAAAATTGAGTTATGTGCAAAATCAGGTCTCTTAGGCTCTGTTTTAACTTGTCATAACTTGTGACAAAATATCTTAGTTCAACTATGCTTGGTTTTGAAGAAAACTGGCTGTGAAAGTCGCAGTACCTTCTCACTTTCTGTGTTTGCCTTCGCAGGGCAGTGTAGATCTGCATGTCCCCACCACACCCGCGGGTTCACCTTTTAAGGGACACCCTGACCAAAAAGCCTGTGATTTGCCTGTAAATCTGCGTATTAATGCGCCTGTATGTATTTGAACAGAGCTCACAGGCTCTCCGTAGCTCATTGTCAGCATTGTCCTTCCTCGTGCCTGAAATGCGTGCCTCTGTGCCAGGGCTTTCAGATAATCTGCAGTGCTTAGCGTTAGACTGAAATGGGAATTAATGAAATGTGCTGCCGCCGTGATGACATCATTGTGGAACGATGGTTTTCCATGATCTTTTTGTGATGTCACCGTTAGGCCCCTGAAAAAGGCCCTTAACCCCCAAGTACTCCTGGGACTGTCTGACCCTGCTTTCAGTTGAATGTGGCTTTGGATAAAGGAGCCTGCTAAATAAATAAAATGTAAATGTGTGGCGTATATGGGAGGAACATACATGATGCCTTAAGACAGACTGGGGCTCCGGCCCTACACTGAACGCTGTGCAAAATAGGGCAGCCGGCTGAGCCGAAACAGACCGGGGAAAAGCTAAATGTTTACTTCTGTTGGGGTGGGGAACAGTCACAAATGGGATTTGGGCTGCATTTCCAGGTCAGTGGGTCCAAAGTCTGTGTGCATGACTGAGAAATGTGACGGGGAGGTGTCTTCTGCTCCTTTACTTCTCTCTCCTGCAGGGGCAGTTCTTTTTCAAGGCTGGGGGGGACATAAGACAAGCAAGGGGACTCCCTTATCATTAGCCAATGAAATGTCATTGAGGGCTAATCATTGAGGGACCCAGGGGCAGGCACTCCATGGGCCAATCAACTTTCAGCTACACCACTTGGCCCCGCCCCTGCTCGCCTGAGCTTCACACACTCTGCGAGCAGACAGGGTCATTGGCAGCAGCATTTATGAAGTCCAGTGTGTGAGGGGAACCCAGCTGGGGCTCCATTCCCAGTCCTGAACAGTCCATTCCCAGCTCCAGCTGCCAGCCAGCTAGCAGACTCTGCCCTACTCTTACGTGGGTACTCTGCCATAAAATCCACGGTCTAAAATCCGCACTCCCACACACCTTGTTTCATAAAGAGTGTGCAGCCCTCGTGCTTATATGCAGAAGAATTACTCGGCTATTAAATGTGCCTTTTCATATCTGTCTTGTTAATGGAAATGGCTAAACGAATACAGTTTGTAAAATATACTTTTTCTGTGCTAAGGCAATAATTGCTTTTAAAATTAAGTGTAGCATCGCAATTTGGTATAGATTTGGACATATACTTACTGACTTGTCATTTTAATTTAATTTTGAGTATTTTTGAGTGAGAACAAAAATCCTTTCCTCTCAGTAAGGTCCTTGGTTTCCATGACGACCATGGTCCCCCGTGTGATAATCCGATTCCTCCCACAACTGTGAAAACACGGTCACTCCCGTTTTTCCAGTCGACGTCTGGAATCCGTGGCTCCTCTTTGAGCCTGCTGTCACGCGCGTAGGAGAAGCACCACCTCGTCCCATCTCTGCCATAGACTCCGGCCCAAATCTCACATCGCCACCCGTGTGTGGGAGCTCACTGCACAGAGTGAGGTTTTAACATCTACACAACATGCCGGTGCATTCCTTAGATGTGCCGCCCCGTCCCAGAGGATTTAACGCTGTCTTGATTCAAGAGGAGCTCATTGCCCCGACAATCTGATTCGGGGTCGTCGCGGTCTCATACTGGTGCATTTCAAGATCCCAGTTCACACTTTGTGTTTGGTGAAATGAGGCCACCTCACGGGTGGCAATGAGGCAGGAGGCGTTAATGAGGTAAAAAAAAAAAAAACAAAAGCAGAAGTGGGCGGGCAGCCTGCATTGATGATGTTGCGTAAGCACTGCCGTGGGGTTGTGCGAGTGCAGGTCCCCGCTGCATCGCCCGGAGACGTATGGAGGAGTCGTCATGGCTGCAGCCGCTTGCTGTCGCTGTGTGTGTGTGTGTGGGGGGGGCTCTGCTAATTATTTCTCAGGGATATAGCCTAGCTGGGGCGGCGAGAAAGGCCACGCGGCTTTGACAAACACACTCACACACATATACTTTGGAATTTAAAAAGTGCAAAGGACACCATGGCTAGTGTGTTTGCACATATCTGGGTGACAGTTCAGGTGTTTTGGATGTTTTAATAAGATGCCACAAACAATGCTGTGTTATATATATATATATATATATATATTACTGTCCCCTTGCATGATTACAGGATTTCCCCGACAGACAAGGATTAATTTCTGGGCTGATGAAAGAATCGCAGAGCAAATTGGCTGCTACTTTTCTTTCCAAAGGAGGGTGGATAACGACTCATTATCTACACAGCTAGTTGGAAAGACGCTTGTGACAAACCACATGCAGGTCCTTCCCCAGAAAATGGGCGCTTGCAGAGCGAGTAGCTGTGTTGATCAGAGTTAAATACCGATGACATCCCTGTACACAATGGCTAGCGGTGATGATGTCATATAAACAGAGCCAGCGTCCAATCAGAAAGCTGAGGGGATGTTGGTATTCTCCACCAATGGCAGTTCTACGGGTCTCTCATGACTAAATTTGCCCGGAGGTATGGAGGGAGTCCCCTATGATAAAGTTTACCAAGCAGGGGTGGTAGGAAATCTATAGGAAAATATGAGACAGATCGCCAAATGGTTTTAAAAAAATAATTTTTCAGGGGGGCAGAGACAAAAGATAGGAGGCTTGAAGCTAAGCCTAAATTGGGTCTCTAATCGCCTTTGTACTCCACATTAGCTCTGTCCACCTAATACTGTATGCACAGTCTCAGAGATTCACTGTCTGGCCCAGGATTTAGGACTTTGTCAAATGTATTAGGATTTAGCAGTTCAGCTTGGAGTGGATCCGCCATCAATCTGCACAAGCCGCCGCACCTGAGAAAATTGCATCTGTTGATCATTTTTCTATTTCCCGTCATTCTTTTCCTTTTAGGATGAGAATCATTTATTTTCTTGCGAGATCAAAAGGCTGCCCTCATCCTTCCGTCGCAGCGCAGGAAGGATGTTATCGGAAAAAGCTTCATCGTCACTGGAAGCTTTGATTCTGTGGCGTTTCTAGTGTGTGTGGCGTCAGGTTTTTGGGTGGTCACGAAATCAGAGCCTGGCTGCTCTTTTCCTTTTACACCATATGACCATTTATTGCCCGGTCTGCCACCAGACACTTTGTTCTGTGGCTGAATGTACTGAAGGGTCTCCAAGGTTACAGGAAGGTCAAACCACAGGGAACTTGGAGAGTCTCAGTAAAATCCTCGCAGGAAACCAGTCATAATGCGGTGTTCAAATGTAATGGAAGATGTTTGCTGGCTAAAGGCTCACCGTCACATTACTTTTGTTAATTGCAATGTGGTCTGTATTATGACATGGTCTTTACTGCGTATGTGGTCTGTATTGAGACATGGTTTATATTGCTAATGTGTTCTGTATTGAGACATGGTTTTTATTGCCGATGTGGTCTGTATTGAGGGGTGGTCTATATTGCTAGCGTGTTCTGTATTGTGACGTGGTTTTTATTGTCGATGTGGTTTGTATTGCGACGTGGTCTTGTATGTTTTCTCTGATGCCGTGGGCTGTAACAGTGCATTATGGAAATAACCTGGAAAGGC
This sequence comes from Petrocephalus zakoni, assembly GCA_026774425.1. Lineage (NCBI taxonomy): Eukaryota > Metazoa > Chordata > Actinopteri > Osteoglossiformes > Mormyridae > Petrocephalus > Petrocephalus zakoni. The sequence goes on from JAODKN010000063.1 coordinate 25,743,037, forward strand.
AGCTTTTATCACAGGAAAACTTGTAACTGGAGCACAGTTTTATGCTCCAAAAATGTCAACCAGGCACACTAATTAATGTTTAATTAAATAATTGTATTTGAAACCAGCTCCATTTTTAGTGCAAGAGGTAAACATAGTGAGCAATTCTTTGGAGAGCGGTCACCTTTACCGGCACTGATGCTCAGCTTTAACTTAATTTAAAAGTCTCAACTCGGTAACCAAACCCACCCCAGAGAATGAGCCCAGCCTACCAGCCCCTAGTTTAGCAAGGTCCAATTTTCAGCTGACCTTCTCTGCAGTAGAGTAGTTTCCATCACTTTATGTTCCTGGTTAAATACTGCAGCTTCTACCTTCAATATAGGATCAGGTACTTTAAGATGCAACCGCTAACCATAATGCTAATGTTAATGTTAGCACTGAAAGTCTCCGTGAGCACAGACCCCCCCCACGACTCAGCCAGAGTCTCGTCATCTTGGGATTTTCGGGACTCCTTTTCTGGATTTACCGTTCCTCAGAAATTTCACCATTGTTACTCAGTGTGAGTTTTAATTAGAGCAAAGCACATGGTTGTCTGGAGGAATTTCTGTTGTGCAAAGCGAATTGCTGTGAAATGAAGAGCTCAGGAACAGAGACAGACGTGAAAACCATCCAGTGTCCCTGATTATATCAAATGTCTGTTTTATTTGCAGTTCTTCTACTGTTGTGAAAGTATTTATTCAATACTATTTATTAATTGTCATGGATTTAGTGTAACGGGGTGTATCCCCATTTCTGGAAGATGTTTGGGTCCTTCCAACATCCAGATCTGTTGTGTTGCATGATCTGTCCTCAAGCATAACATCGGGGCTCGTTGTGGTCCGATGTCCAGTGATTAGCATTGGGACTCTCTGTCATGCTTCACTTCCTGTGACTTTACAATCAGCCAGTCCCTGATTGGTGGGGAAGCAGCAGAATCGTGGGTCATGTTTCCCCCCGTCGCCTTTCCGTCTGGCTAATGGAGCCGGGCCTCTGGGACCAGCTGAGAGTCGCACATTAATGGCTTCTGTGGGCAAGCTTTTACATTCGGGGTCGTCGTTGATTACCTGGGGGAGTTTCAACTGACACCCACACCCTCAGTGTCCCTAATACCTGCTCTGTCATTGCTTTTAACACAAGGACTCATCAAATTCTGATTTTTGTAAACATTAGTGGGCATGTTTAAGGCAATTTATTCATTTGCTGATCAGTGATTTTGCTGTCACTAGTCTATTAAAGGCCATCATTCTGCCAGCAAACCCTGTCACACTCATCTTTGTTAGTTTGCTGATTAGATGTAGCTATTTTCAGTGATTTTTAGTTATTTTAGTAACTTTTCCTATAGTCTGTGCATTAGCTACCCAGCTAGTGGATCAGCCTGGCAGAATGATTATTAGTTTATGACAAATGATCCTTTGTTCCTAAAATAACACCCTGTGTGATTGTGCTAGTAGCAGAGCGCCATGTTTCAGTTTGACTTAATCATATTTTTCTGTCACTTTGTTATTCCCATTATCGGAAATGAATAATGAAGCCTTTTCATTTGTTAAACAGCCGTCTTTAATTCCCTGTCCCCCCACCCCACGAGATTTCCAAGCGTATCATTTCAATGAATTGTGGGTGGGATTTTTACGGAGGTAAACACCGAAACGTGAAAGGGTAACGTGACATGGGATGAAACACTACGAGGGGTAAAAAAAAAGGGCCAACCCGCGTGGGCCGGCCCCCCAGGGAGACCGGCGGAGCCTCCGTACTCCATGGCGACCCGCCATTAATGCGAAATGTACCTGCGGAGGGAAGAAGAGAGCTGATTCATATCCCGGCAAATTGCGAGTAAATTGAACAGAAAATAGGCTTTAGGTGTTGACTTACTCGGTCCTGGCACACCTGCGGCGCTTCGTAATCAGAAATGCAATGCAGCTCATTTGCAACGATGAAAGGGGAATTCGGGCTCTGATAGAGCTCAGCAGTGGCTGCATGAGACCCTGGTCTTTCAGTCCTAGGCGGCTCCTTTGGGAGGTGGCGTAGGTATGGGGTAGGTGGGGGGATTTGCAAAGGGAGCACTGGCTTTTTGTGCCCCCATTGAGCTCCCGATCTCCCTGACCGCCTTTCTCGATGGCTCATCCCTTCTTCGACCCCATGCCCTTTGAAGGTTGTTGGTCCCTGTCCTTCTGCACGTGGCCTTCACCACAGTCACATGGAGATCTCTCGGCGAGGTGACCTTCCCGGAGAAGGTGATCTGCCACGGTGAAGCGCTGTCTGACTCTGGGCCTGGCCGGGTCGCTTTGTCGGAGTCGCACACCCACTTCATCAGTGTCATTTCTGTAAAATGAATTTTCCAAATTGCTCTCTGTTGAGTTTATAGTATTAATTGCGCTGCATTATTATAAAGTGGCTTTCAGAGGGCTCTTTCTTGTTTAGCCTTTTCAGTCAAGCCTAAAAGGAAGCTAAAGGAAGCCTCCATCACATCACGTTCATCTCGCGGCCCTCTGCATCTATAAATAAAGCTCCCTCCTGCTATGCTTTTACACCTGACTGCCGCAAATTGCCGTGGTTAGGCTGCGGCAAAGTCGCCGCCTTCTAGGGGCTGATATGCAGGATGTGGCGCAGCAATCACAGCCCCCTGGCGTCTGCGTGCATGCCGACGTTTTTGCGTGGAGTGTCTTGTTGGGAGCCATGGGCCTTGTGGTGGGAACAGCCACCAAGAAGTATTTTTGGTAACACTTTACCTAAAGCAGTCATTATACTGCATTACACATGCCCTCATAATGCATTATAATGCATTCATAAAGTATTATAAACCCGGCTATAACTATTTATAAAAAGGCGTAACATGTTATAGTCATGTGTATTATGTATTAAGAATGCTCTATGAAGGTCTCATTCATAATGCGCTATAAACACTTTCATAATGCAGCACAAAACATCCTTAATCTTTATACTGACCATTATAATGCATTATGAAGGTATTATAGTGCATTATGGGTGAGACCTTCATAAAGCATTCATAATGCATGAGAAACATGGCTATAATGTTACACCTGTTTATAAATATAGCTGTGTTTATAATACTATATTAATGTGTTGCAATGAATTATAAGAACAGTTATTAGGTTATATGAATAAGGGCCTCATAGAAAGCATTATCGTATTTTTTACAGAGGAGCCTTCAGTCCATGGTGTCGAGATGATGACTCACCCCAAAGCGTACTACTGCATATGTTTGTTGTGATGACATAAACCTGAACTGTGTATGTGTGTTTTGGGGTATGTGTATGTGTTTGTTACGATGACTCAACCCTAAGAATGTGTGTTTCTCATCTTTCCACAAGTAGGTGGTTAAGACAGCACAAACTTCCCTTGTGGACTGGTTAGCCATCTCTTGGGGAAAACAGAGTAGACTCTGGGCGTCTTCAAAAGCACTATATAAATGTAGCATTCATATATTCATTCATAGACTTGAAGACCTCAAATGAGAAGTGCTTCATCCCCAAATACTGTCACTACATTTTGTTCTGCGGTCGGCTATTTTCCTCTATATAATTCCTCTATATAGGTTTTTCTTTTCAGTATCAAGATAAAATTTGCCTTAAGTAGGGGTAAATTGGCAGTACCGGGGTGGAACTGTTAGAGGATACAGGGAGGGAGAGAGGACACTGTGGTCCAACTCCAGTTAAAAGGAATAGAGGATACGGGGAGGGAGAGAGGACACTGTGGTCCAGCTCCAGCTAAAAGGAATAGAGGATACGGGGAGGGAGAGAGGACACTGTGTTCCAGCTCCAGTTAAAAGGAATAGAGGATACGGGGAGGGAGAGAGGACACTGTGGTTCAGCTCCAGTTAAAAGGAATAGAGGATACGGGGAGGGAGAGAGGACACTGTTCCAACTCCAGTTAAAAGGAATAGAGGAT
>JAODKN010000063.1:25751942-25779391 GCA_026774425.1 Petrocephalus zakoni
GTTCTCCCCAAGCGAGCTTGATGGGCCGAATGGCCTCCTCTCGTTTGTATATTTCTTATGTTCTTATGTTCTTATGTAGATGGGGGGGCACATGTGTGTGTGTGTATGTGTGTGTGTATGGGTGTATATCTGAAGGTCTCAGCTCCTCCAATAAGGTGAGAGTGGCGACTTACTAATCTACTTCATTGGCTCGAACTCCAGCCTTTACACTTCTCTGCGTCATCCCTGAAGCCAGCGATTGGCTATCTTAGGAGGCCAGTTATGCTTTCCAAGGCCCGAAGGGACACCCTCCTTTACAAGCTGGGGGCTTTTAGCCCTGACCTCTGGCTCTGTGAAGGATCCCTTTTAGTAACACCAGGAAGTCATTAATGACTTTCTGAAGTATCCTCTTATTTGCTAACTTTTCATAACTCCGCTTTTGAAACACTGCCCCCAGCACCATTCTTTAATCTAAGTGTTTGATGGAAAATAAGAGGAAGACCACTGCCTAAATTGTTTTATGCTAGATTTGGTTAAAGCGATTACTTATCTATTATAAAACATGGATTTTATGAAAGTGCGGCAGTTTAAAGTAACGTGGACTTATGCAAATGACCACTGAGGTTTCCACAGAGTCACTTCTGAGAACCTGAGGGATTTTTCCTTTACTTTACTTTTGTTTAAGCACGAAAAAGTTTCCCTGTTCCTTTGAAGATAATGCTAAAGCTTTTGGTTTGATAATGCGAACGAAAGCCTCCCCCAAATTAAACTCCAGTGATGGGCATTCATTTCAAACCTTCAATTTTCATTTGCCTGATGATTATCTCTGAATTCAATGAAGTGTAGTTAATTATTGGATGAGTTGTGGTTCCTGATATAATATGCATTCACATTATGTACGTTAGTGGTTATTTTTTCTATACTTTATGGTCTAATTACATGGTTAGCATCCCCCCCAGATCAAAATAGTGTCTTTTTGCTATGATAATTGATTTATCCCCCTATTAAAGCAAACACATTATAATTTACACAAATATCAAGATTAAAATAAAAAACCTTACATCCCTGCGTGCACAAATGGTGGTAATTTGCCAGTGAGGCTGATTTGGGAGTGACAGTAAGATCATTTCCGGGATTGATGTGGAGCTGCTCTGTGCTGTTTTACCGAATCACATGCTTCCCTACACCAGTGTGCTCGTTGGGATTGGATCTGGACCGCCGGGCTGCTTTAACGTCAACTGACCTGCGAAGCTACAGTGGAAGCTCCGGGCGAGTCTCCATCTCCAGGATGCATGAGACCATACACATCTCATTTTTTGCGGTATTATTATTCTCGCCCTGATAAGGACTGGTTCTGCGGCCTCAGATTCCAGCCGAATAGTGTCTTTCACGGCTGTTACTTCACAGCCGATAAAGAAAACCTGTTTGTTATGTCTCTGTGCTTGGTGCCATAGGAACACCGACGTATGCCGATGGGGTGAGAGTCACAAACTCGTGGGCGCTCACGTGGACGCCAGGGAGGTGTGAAACGCACAGTGGCACGAGAAGGTGCTGTGGAGATCGCACGCGCTGGGCCAGGAGTCATGCAGCGCGTGGGCGTGGCGTGTCAGGCGCGCGGCCGGGAGCGTGAGGTGGCAGCTGACAGACGGTGGAATGGCTGGGGACAGGGGACTTGTCCGGTTCATGGACACTTGCTTTCGCAGCCCAGTGGATGCTGACTTTCTGTGAGTCCTGCTAATAATCCACAGAACTGAGGCCATAGCCTGACACTCTGATTTACGGGCTATATGGACGGATCAGCTGTTGATTCCGACAGCAACTCCGGAGCCACTCAGATTTGCCCCAGCAATGCTAATTTGCTCAGAACAGGCCGTGCTTCTCTCCCTTACTCTTGCATGTAATTACTGCCTTTTGTGCGACGCCTTTTGTTCACATCTCTGACTCACCGCTGTAAGGTTAGAGTGCAAGAACAGCACGCTTTGGCAGGTGTGCATTAGTGCTCCTTTTAAATAGACATTCAGAAAAATCAAAATATCAAATTGTAACCCCGATTCCACTAAGCTCCCTTCAATGGCTGAAGAAAACTACACCCACATAATCAGTGGGGGAAAGGGCATTAATGCAGCCGAAGGTGGCTGATCGGCCTTGAAGTTGTGTAGTGCATGTTTGAAGTGCTTTCTATACTGCGGCCCCCCCACCCCCCGAGTAGGCGATGGAAGAATCACCAATCTCCTTTCAATCCCCAACAAACATAAGCTGCGGTATAGCATTTTCCTGATCTCAGTGCAAACTCTGTGCTTCGGCTTGAGTTTAAAGCCTGGGCTGTATTGTCCAGCTCTTGCCCTGTATCTCCCTTTATGGGGGAGGGTTCCGGGGCTGTGAGGCAACACTTCCTACAGGTGAGAGATTTGCCCAGTTTGTGGTGGGATTGCTGTGGAGCTCTGAGTGTCATCTCTAAATGAAGCAGTTATTAGGGTGCTTGCTGGAGGGCACTGACTATGTGTTGTGGCACTGTAGAAGGCTAGGTGTGACTACCGTGATTTAGACCTGTAAAGTACTATAGGATGAAAATTGGGGAGGGGGATTTATTGAACTCAAGATGGGCTGGTATCCTTTCCAAAGTGTCCCACTGCTTAGAATAAGTAGTTGGATGGATGGATGGATCTGTTGCAGGCCTCCTCCCCAGTCTTCTTCTTCTATTAATGCTGGCCACATCTTGCACATGAATCTTGCACAGATTTGTGTCAGAGATTCGAAAAAGCAGAAGCCCTCTGCCATTTCAGTGTCTGCACTTTGGGCAAGTGACCCTCAGCAAACCTGGGCTGATCCTGAATAAAGAAACACAGCCTGGCGTTAGTCACGGATCAACTCAGAGCGAATGTGTCCCTCGTCCCCTGAGCGTGTAACTACACAGTGTGTTGCTTCAAAGGAGGACCATCTTTGTGATGCTCCATAAATTCTTCATCCCCCTTCTTGTTTGCATGCCGGACAGCCACTGGATTAGAAGAACAGCCTGTCCGAGACAGATCGTGACATCTGCTCGACGTATAACATTGCGTGCTCATTGTCTGCTACTGTCTGTTATCCCGACTCCACACTGGATCTCGAAATATCGGCTTATTTTTCATTCATTTCAAATTACTGTACACGAAAACAGCGGCACCGTCTAATTAATCTTTAGAGAATATGTTTTTGTTGCTTAGTTTTGCTGTGTGCTGTCTCTAAACTGCAATTCACATGGATGTTGTGAAATTAGGGTTAGGGTTAGGGTTATTTAGGTTGTGAAGTATGTTTTTTCACAAAAAAAAAAAAAAAACAGGAAACACATCATTCCAGTATGACTGTCTACTTGGGTGCGATCCTCTAACAAGCTGTCTCATCATTGGACCATCTACTCTAGGTTGCTATGGTGATGAGGTGTCATCCTGGAATTCTGGAGCTCTTCATTTCTTTTATTGTTTACTGCAGGCTCCCCAGACAGCGATCCCACACACACATGCACAGACACACATGTGTCAGCCCAACCATACATGCAACCCCTCCAACTACGCCCACCTACCTCCATAAAGAACAACTCAGCTCAATGAGGTTTTTCTGCTGTTTGAGCATTTGGCGCAAGCAGTCCGAAACAGCAACATGGTTGCATATATCTTTGCTGATTTACATACATGCATTTATTAAACATGCTATCCAAACCACTACATAAATATATCAGTAATACCCGCCCTCTTTCGGGGTTTGACGTCGTCCGTGACCTCATTCCTCTGTCTCCTCCAGCTTCTGGCCGGCCGCCCAGAGCCACCATGACCGAGAGCCGAAGGGAAGCCCTGGCGGTGGCCCCCGCGCCCACCGGCGCGGCCTCCGCCTCTGCTACCTCCAACAGCACGGAGGCCACCGGGCCGGGTGCGAGCAGGCCCAAGGATGAGGCCTTCTCCAAGCTGAAGGACAAGTTCATGAATGAGCTCCACAAAATCCCACGTGAGTACCTCGGCCTTGTGATCAGCTCACAGCTTTGGATTGATTGTGTTTTATGTAACTAAATATACGTACAATACTGTGCAAAATTCTTAGGCAAAGAAAATGTTTAAATGATCGTCATGTTGGGGTAAATTATAACATGAACAGTATAATACTATGATATTATGTTTGCCAAAGTGTGACAGCTTAGCCATTTCAAATCCTGTCCTAAAATCAGCAACCATCCAATATACCCATGTATTTTTTTTTGTTTGGCTAATCAGTGCCTCATTCATTTATATAACCAATTACAGTAATTAATTAACAGAGCTGTTGGTGAAATTTAAGAAATTCATGGAATGGCTGAGGTGCCCATGAGGAGAGGTTTGGGAACTGAAGCAGTATTTATCTACCTGTCCAGCAAGATATCTGCAACTTTTTGGAGAACAGAAGACATTCTTGTAAGAGACAGAAATTTATTGTTACGAGTCAAAGTCAAAATATTGCATGTCAAATCTCAAGTCATGTGCCCATTTTTGTTGAGTTATTTTTGTCGAGTTACAAGTCATTAAATTTGTGAGTCTGAGTCAAGCTGCGAGTCAGTGACTCGAGTCCCCATCCTTGGTTAGGTAATTTGCTTGTGTTGTAATGTTTTTTTCCCAGAGAAAATATACACTTACTCTCCAGATAAATACCCTTTTCCTTAGCTGCCTAAGACCTTTGCACAGTACTGTATATTCTTAGATGTCACACAGACTGGGATTTTTTAGTGAAGAACGTGAATGAGGGGACCGGGTTTTGCTGACTGATTTCTTTTGGTGCCTTTTCATTTCCATGAATGTGCATCTCTATAGAAGCTCCACACACATTAAATAAGGATCGAAAGTCTTTTTTTGGAGAAACACTGATGAACTAAAGTGTCTGAGGGATGTCTGCCATGGTTCTTTTAGCTGATCTACGCGAAAAAATGCTGATGGCAGGAAATGATTCTTGTTTCTTTCAAAAATCATTTTTCCCATAAATTATACCAATTAAGCCCATCCGGCTTTCCGCAAGCGAGCTCCAGTTAAGCGCTGGCATGGACCCCAACCGAACACGCAGCTGTTCTCCCCGGCCCTGTCGAAACTCCATAGACGCCATCCTAACTACCCGTTTATTCGCACAAAAAGCAGGTCGGTGGCCAATTTTCTCGACTTTGAAGCCGGCGCTGAGAGAACATGTGGAAAGCAGTGAGGCAGTGCTATGGAGAGCAGTGAGGCAGTGCTATGGAGAGCAGTGAGGCAGTGCTATGGAAAGCAGTGAGGCAGTGCTATGGAAAGCAGTGAGGCAGTGCTATGGAAAGCAGTGAGGCAGTGCTATGGAGAGCGGCGCCAAGGGTCTCCGGGAGACTCGGCCAGCGAACTGTGATAGTAAAACGGGTTATCCATGGAGGCGTCTGGGAAGTTAAAGCGTCACGCTGCAAAGCGGTATTATTACTATTATTATTTAATCATCTGACTGATGCTCTAATTTGGAGCGGCTTACACGGTCATCACTGCACAGCACGACTCAGATATACCGGCTACTTCCCACGCATGCGGTTACAGAAGAATTACATTAAGCCCGGCAGGCAGACGGCTCCGTGCCGGGGAACCAGCCGGAAACACCTCTCGGCAGAAGCCATCCCCCGGACCGACGTTTCTGTCACACTGCGAGCCGACGTAACATTAATGCTGATGTCAGTTGACTCTGGATGAAGAATTATCTAGAAGGTTCTGAAAGGCTAGACTTGGATAAGTAGGCTCCCGGGCCGCTTTGGGGACGATACAAAAGTTGGTCAGCGGCTCGCCCGTGTTTGCTATGCAAGCGATTCTACAGGGTGTAAGCTAGCATAGCGAGGCAGGTAACCAAGGCTCGTTTACCGATACGCTGCTGTCACAGTTGCGTCGGCTTGCGACTCCTGGCAACCCGCGTGCGTAACCCACTCCTCCCCGAGGGCGCAATTACGGCACCTTCTGAGCAGCCGGGCTGCAGCTCCCCACTCCCCCAGCAGGACCGGGCACACGGCGACTGTCTCTTACATTGTCGACCCCCTGCCGGGAATGAAATTGCTCCATGTCCCCTTGCCCAGTGGCTGTAAAGGAAAACCAGATCTCCTGGAAAGAAGGCAATGAGGCCTTTTTAAAACGACATAATGGTATCTTCAAGCATCTCATGGCATACGTCAGAGCACTGCGTCCCATCGCTCACCAGTAATTTGCCGACAAAGCGACATATGAAGGAGCATGTCATCAATCTGCCACGAGACCTGAAGGGTAGCTAAGCGCACAGACAGAACACAAACATAGCCATCTCTCCGCTGTGGTCTCCAGCGCGTCTAGTCCAGCAATCACCGTTTGCTGAATTTCTTACTGCTGGTATCTTGTACAGGATGTCCCCTGTCCTCTTCTAAGCTTGAAGCTCACAGTGATCCTGTTCCAGATAAGCATTTATGGAGGACAGACAGATGAATGGACAAATTGATGGGTGGATGGATGGACAGACGAACCTCATGAAATCAGATGTACATTTCTGTAAATAAAATTTACAAAAAATAAAAACAAAAGCAGTAGGTGACTGTCTGGCCAGAGCTGAGTGACTGCCTACAGTTTCTACGGTGTTTACAGCACCTGTCACCCATAGCATAACCATAACCCATAGCATAACCATAATCCATAGCATAACCATAAACCATAGCATAACCATAAACCATAGCATAACCATAATCCATACCATAACCATAATCCATACCATAACCATAACCCATACCATAACCATAACCCATACCATAACCATAACCATAACCCATAGCATAACCATAAATTATAGCATAAAGTTCACTTCAAAGCTGGAATTATGGAAATCTCAGGCCCCTATTCACTCACAACCTGACAACCCGCGTGTATATAATGTTTGATCTATGACTGCTCAACCTTGCATGTAACAGTATAACTTAACAGTATAGCTTAATATTAAACAGTCAATTTAGTTTACAAGCTGGCTGATTGTTCTACTGCTGCTCCCAGTACCATTCTGTGGCTTTCTTGTAAGTAAAAGGTCAGGTTTAGTCTTTAGTTAAGCTTAACATGGCTACCTTAAGTTTGCTTAAAGTGCCACCTGCAGAGATGGCAGATGGCATCACCATTTACAACCCACGGCAAGGGTTAGTGCTAAATGCAATACACCGAAAATCTCTCCAGCTGGCCTTGTATCTAGTTATTTTAATCTTCCCGGGCACTTCCGACTTAAGTTTTTAATGCACCTTTGTGTTGAAATCGACCATGAAATGTCTACATTGCTACCATCCTGCCAGTTTTGTTATTGCTAATGTTATCAACCAGTAGGCACACAGAATTCATTTTAATGTTTGAGTCTTTCTGTTGTATATTTTGTTCATTTTTCTCATTACTGGCAGGTGTTTTACGTGACTAAATCCATTACTGGGCTAAGGAGTTTTCAGTACAGAGCACAATTCTTAAACGTGATTTTGAACTGAGACGGCCCACCGGCTTTGAGTGTTTCAGATCGAATCCCTGCTCTGTCTGTTTGAAAGTGTCGGTGTTCTCCGTATTCATTCCTGAGTTTCCTTCTACAGTCCAAAGACACGTGGTTGGACAAGTGTCAGGCTAAATAAATGTGTGTGGTGGACGGGTATATCCTCCCTTGAAGCCAATGAAACAGGACACAAATCAGGACCACACTAACTGGATGATCAGTTAGTGTTATGGTAGGCGATCCTGATCCTGGAGTACTGGTAACATGAGGTTTTCTATCCTACCTGATGATGATAATCAAAACTGGCTACTACAACTTCTCCAAAAATCATGTATCCTCCTAAATGGGTGATGATCCCCCAATGTTCACACCAAAGTTACGCCCTTGCATCTAACTACTGAAAGCTTAAGACTGAAGAATTTAGTACTGTAATAGTGTGCATGCCCATTTCGTGGTTTCCATGTCATCACAGTCACTTACTGTTACGTCCATCTGTGACAAGAGTGATGTCACTGAGAGTCAGCCCAAGCTGACAGGTCATCATGCCTCGCCATGCATGTCTCATAAGCATGTGCCCTTAATGGGTTTTGCCATTAAAACAATCTTCAGATGTTTATTAGGCTGATCAGTCCCCATGAGCTCTCATTAGTAATCATATACACAAACACTCAGGGCAAACGTTGAGTGATTAGGGTCAATTGACAATATATGTTTTATTCCGGAATGTAAATAAGTCCCCAGCAGAGAAAATGCATTGAAATTATTCATTTTTGCACTGTGTCAAGATAGCGCAAGTCCATTAATGTTGGCATTGTCATTGAAATGACTGTAGATTCCGACTGCGTGAGTCAGTTTGTTTATGCTCGCGCTGTGTTATTGCAGTAAATGTCATTTCATACACGATTTCATTTAAAATGGTACATATCAGTGAATCACACAGCAGCGCTGCTGATGGTGCTTAGAGCTTTTAAGGCTAAAATGTGCGGATCCAGCACTGACTCAGACATACTGAGTTATTAGTGCCTCTGTATCTCGTATGGGCACTAAAATCACAGTATATGGTTTATGCTGCCTGGACACTGCTGGTCCACACTGCTTTTGCTGAGTTTGTGGTTAGCTGATGGAGTTCACAAGTGCTGAATGTTTTACAATCTAGCCGTCTTGATGAGCTGCTAGTCACATTTATGTTCTAACAGGCCTTAATCATCCTTATTTACCAAATCTCCCGTGGGTAATTATTCGTATTTTAGCCTATCAGCTACCAGTATAACAGTATAATTTATATTGCATGTCATATAGCAGCCACTTTGAACCTAATAATAGGGCTTGATTACTTTCATATTTTATCAGTTTTAAAAACGCAGCACTAATAATCAGAAATAGGGAGTAAGTCGTCATGTATAAATAATACATGCAGGAGTCTAATCTTAGCCAACCTAATCTAGCATGGCCTTGACGGCATGTCGAGAGCAGCGTCCATCTTTCGGAACAAAATACCCCAATAATGGACCATTTCTCAGTGAATCTCTGTTTCCCAGCTTGACTAATCCTTATCTGGGTGGCAACGGGTGGCGTATCAGTCTGTCTCGACTCTCGGATTCCCTCCACGACACGCGCCTGGCGTGTGCTAATCCGAGGGCCCATCCTCGCGCCACTAATCCACGTTGATAAACCCCGAAACTCACGCTAAAGATAAAGCTCCCTTACACCTGGTAGAGCGACACACATTCTGCCAAAACCTTTGAAAAGATACATAGGCTCTGTCCCCAAGTCCAGGACTGTGCACAAATGTCATGCCATCATTTTCTATTTCTTTAAATTACATATTTTTTTGTAGTGCTGGGGTTTTATGGAAGCCTCATAGAAAGGGTGTAGATTTGGGTGTGGACAGTAGGGACATGCCCCTACAAATATTGTTGGAGTACCATGGGTGTTTAAGGGGGGGAGGGCTTGGGGCTGGTTTGGTCCCTGCCAATGTTGAAACCAGACCAATTAATATGAATATGATATGGCCTAAAAGTTGCACCTGAAGCAGAATGACTCTCAGCTGCTAATATTTGCTCCCATAAACTTGCTTGCATGCTGATCAGGTATCCGTTTTTATCATTTTTTCCCCCTCATTTCCATCCATCTGTTAGGTTTTAGATTTAAGAAGCTCCCAGTATAATTAGCTGGGGAACAAACACAATTGGTGTCTGGCTCCGAGTCGACCCCTCTTGCAGGAGTATCATTACTGAGACCAAACCTTGTCATTACTGGTACCCCACCCTCTCATTAATATCATTGCCCTTGTCCTCAGTGTACGCTTGCTAATACCATGAGATGGTCATTACTGATATATCCAGAATACTATTGCCAATATCCCCATTACCAGTTTGCAAAGCGGGTCATTACTGTAGCTGGCACCAGGCCATGGCATCCGCTATCTGTGAACGTCAGGTTTTTTTTAAGGGGATTCTTCCTATCGATTTTGTCAACAGCCCATTGATTTTGCTCACTGCCTCAGACGGAGTAAGAAATCAGCAGCTTCAGCAGCCCCCATTTGGTGCTGATGTCATGTTAGCCTCTCGAAGGCACACAGACTGACTACCCAGCGTCCATGGTGCTGCTTTTACATTAGCTCTGTGAAAACCTGCACACCCTATTTCTTTGAGGTGTGGGGGATGAACATCATTGCACTCCAGTGAGTTTTTTGTATCCTTTTTTATTCGTTTTTATTCATCAGTTAGGATTAATGAATTCAGTCAAATGTACTGTAGCTAATTGGATTTAAATGGAATGCTTGAGTAATTTGGCATCCCACCGCTACCCATTCCAGGCTCTGCAAACTACACATAGTTACTGCTGGTGTAGCCATGCGAGCAAAGAATATTCTGTTCCTGTGACCGCTTAGACCTCCATGAGCAGGAGTGCCTGCCATCTATTCCATGCTAGAGGGCCTCAGTGTCTCCTTGGCTCTGCTTATGTAAGGTCATACTTCAAGGCAGCTTTGCGGTGACAATACTTGGGATCTTGAGGTCCAATTTTCAGAAAAGTACAATGATCCCACCTTCGGCAGTTACCTGTATAGGATGCAGCATACGTGGAGTAGGGGTTGTGGAAACGGTGCAGGCGGCGTGGTCTCCGGCGGCCAAGACCCCCCGCCAGACTCACTCTGTACACTTTCTGCAGTGCCGTCCTGGGCCATCGTGGCCATCGCCTTCGTGGCCATCCTCCTCATCCTCACCTGCTGCTTCTGCGTCTGCAAGAAGTGCATCTTCAAGAAGAAGAACAAGAAGAAGGGCAAGGAGAAGGGCGGCAAGACCGCCATCAACATGAAGGACGTCGTCGAAGGCGCCAAGATGGAGGTAAAAACACTCTGTTCCTGGATCCTCTTCCTTGCCTACCAGCGCTAATGCTCTCCAGCTGCCATTCACTGGAAACGAAACCGATAGATTATTATCAACTCTACTCCAAACGCGACGAAAATATGTATAAATAAAGTTACCCATGCAATGGACCCTGGCTTGTGACTGTTCCAGTTTAGGAATTTCTTTAAGGCTCTCCACATCAGAAAGTGTGCATCCTTACCAGGTTATTAATGAGAAAAATCTTAATGTGGCCGCTAAGTGATTATTATAAGACAAAAACATTGTGTCAGTCAAAGGGTGTCCTGAATGTGACTGAAACTGTAATAAATGTTTGGTAACACTTTACATTAACTGCACCTTCATACTGCCTTTGTGATGCTTCGTAACATGTTCTATGAATGCATTATGAACGTGCACTGAATGTTCTATGAATGCATTATGAACGTGCAGTTAAGGTTAAGCTAATCATTCTTGTCCACTGAGTCTCTTGTTTGGCCAGCTTTAGTTCAGAGCCTTAGAGGCTTTGTAGGTCCTTCCAGAACACTGTCCCTCCCTTGCCAGGAAATGCTGTTTCAACTGAATGTCATGTCTGGACTTTTTGCTCTTTAAATCCAGCAAGAAAATCTCAGTGTGCACCTCAAATATATGTGTTGTTTTAGCATTTGATTTATTTTTCCCTCTCTTGTTTGCAATATCAAAGCCCCATGCATTCATATTAGCTTCAACTAAGTGTCATATTATGAAATGTAACTAACCTGCTACTACTGCTACTAACCTGGAGATATTACTCAAAAGTAATTTCACCAATTAAAAAATTTTATGAAACACACTGGATTCAGTTAGTGTCAGTAATCTGGCTTGTAACATAATCCATTTGATTGACAGAGACCAATTAAGAGTATCCCATATCATTAAAGTACTTCTATGGTATATTAATTAGAAGTCCAAGCAGTGATAGCTACTGGACTCCTTTTGTTTTTGTCATGATTATTATTATTCACATTGTCTTTTAATACAACACATTTTGGTGTCATTTGGGTACCAGTTTTACAGTCATCATTACTTATCGATGTGTATTCCAAATTCAATTATTCTGTCCTCAATTTGTATTTCAAATAATATGACAGTCTTTTAAATGGTCTTTAGTGGAACGAAAACAGTGGAAACCGGATGAAAAAAGAATGAAGTGCTGCCATGTGTAATTCGCGGTTTCAACATGTTCACCTTGAACGTCTAAATTATAACCAGACCTGATCAGGTTTGATGGTAACAGAATCAGAAGATGTCATGCATTGTGAAAGCATTGAATATTTGTTAAAGTATACATGGGTTTAGTCACATTTTATGTGGAGCATGAACGCTAAGCGATAGTGGAGCCAGGGGCACTGTGTCAGTCGTTTGCTTGGTATGTCCTATCTGCGGTTGCCTCTCTTGTGAGTGGTTGTTTTAATTTCTGTTTCCTCCTTCTATGTCCTCCTTATCTGTCTTGTGTCTGGTGACTGTACGGGATTGGCACTGGCGGTAGGTCCCCAATTGATGTTGGATCTTCTTTCTAAGCCTGCTGCTCTGACTTTTAGCCTCTAGAGAGCAACTTACTCCCATACAACACAATATATGCAACCGTATCCTACATGTATGTCTGTTTCTCTATACACATAAATCATTTCTAGATGCACTTTGACAAGGCTGAACTAAGTTGATCTTCCCGGACACTTTGAGATTCCTTTCCAAATCTTAGAGCTGCTAGTTATGGCTGCGATCAACAGTTCTCTTGAGGGATGCCAATATAGGCGTTGTGGCTTTATAGATGTGCTGAATAGCAGCTCTGCTTTTAGTTTATGATATGAAATAGAAACTTGACCTCTTTGGGCAACTTGAAGCAGACTCTTAAAGAGAAAACTTTGTCAAGCAGCTAGTTTAGAGGTACATCATTCCATAACAAACACAGTCGTAGAATTTGTTGATGTCATGTTTGGCTTTCCTGCCTGCCCACAGAGGAGACAGACAGGAGCCCACTCAAACAGGCAATGCAAGGGGTATCAGTTTCGTTCAGCCTTTGTGACCCTACACCAGCAACCTGGAAACTAATATCATAGGATATCCATATGTTTCCGTATCGGTGCATTCTGCTGGCATGATGCTTCCATGGCCGTGATATGAGCACAGCTGAGATTTATAGTATGCAATCCTACTCTGACTCATCATAAGGTGAACACAGTTTTTTGGGCAGGGTCAAGGGTGGGCAGGGGCGGGCACTTTTGAGAGAATGACCTGCATGACCAATAGGAGGGCTGCCATTCTGTAGGCACCGTAGGAACCAAAACTACCACCTCAACCGCATGCCTCTCAATGACAAACAGCCATGTACCCATTGAGCACAGGGATAGTAAGGAGTTCCACTTCCCCCTCCATTTCCCAGACATTCTCCCGGGTTGGTTTGCTTCTGCACCACAACAGGCTGCTTGATATAAGATGGGGGGGGGCACTGCTTATGCTCCCTTCTGTAAAAGATGACGTGACCTTGCCTGCCCATGTCCGCGGACCGAATGAATGCGCGCGGTTCGGCGCTAGTGCATCAACCCAGCATGCCATGATGTTAACTCCAGTGTTGTGTTAGCGCTTGTGTCCCCGAGCAGAAGCCTCCCGGAACAGGCTCCCCCCCGAACGACCGACGGCCAGCGCAAGCCTGAGGACTGACTGTTGGTGGGTGTCTCCTTCAGGCCTTGAAGGATGAGGATGATGCAGAGACAGGGCTGACAGATGGGGAGAAAGAGGCGGAGCCTAAGGAGGCGGAGAAACTTGGCAAATTGCAGTACTCCATGGATTACAATTTCACCGAAAACCAGGTACGGAGTTTCCTCCTTTCTGCCTGCCACTTGAGAGCGCTCCTGTCGTAAGTATGGTCACCCACCTGCCTACGCATCTATGCCAGATTCGCGTTTGTGCTTGACACAACAGGATAATAGCAGGCCGCACCATGCATCATACTTTGGGAGGCACTTCTGGCTGAGCAAACAGCTTCCTCTCTCGCACAGCTGCTTGTGGAAGTCTACGTTTGTCCATATATTCAAGATGACACAGTGATGGGGATACCACGTTTTAAGTGCACTGCTGAAACACCTTTTGCATCCAGACTACCTGAGAAATCAGTCACACGAGGCTCAGGGTACCTGAGATTTCTGCAGACGGCTTTTTCAGAGTCTCAGGGTGACCTAATGTAGCTCACTAACAAACTGCCATTTCCTGGTAACGTTACTTGGAGATTTCAGAGGAATTCTTCATGTAGTTAAAAGTAACACAATGGATTCAACTCTGTGGCTCTCCGTTGTGGTATTATTGTAGATGGTGGCTATCCTGTGCATCTGGTCCAGTCCTGTCCTAATCTGTGTTTACCTCCCACCCACTTTGCCTAAAAAGAAAACTCTTTAAGTGGGAGAGTGCTGGGTTAATGGCAGAACCCAGTAGAGTGAGGTGTTTCAGTTTCCCACATACGTCTCTGGTTCACAGCCGCATGGTTCTCGGTCCAGACGCCCTGGGCAGGCTTTGCACAGTCTTCGCTTTTATGCCCAGTGCTCCCCTGGGCCATAATTGCAAGTGTTCATTTAAAATGGATGGATGGACCTCATCTGCGAGTGGAGGCCAGCCATGCCCTGCCCGGATGGCCTCGGCACTTGGAACCAGGCTTGATGGTCTTGATCAATCCCGACTGTCTGAGTGATGTCGGCTTGATTGGAGGTTGATTTATGGGCTGAGGGGCCATAGAGGCTAAAGAGCAGCAGCTGTTCGCATTCGGAGGCCAGGTCAATCATCCTGCCAGGACCTCAGATGCTATCATTTACCAGAATCATGTCTTTGAAAGCCTTTAAGCCACTGACATACATTTATTCCACTTGCCTCCTTTAGCCTTTTACAGTTTTACTTACACATCTCATTATTTACCACTACATATTTAATATAAAACACCATAGAAACCTTGAGGAAAAACCATTAGCAACATCAATGTCTATTCAATGGTTGTGAGGCACTTTTACTTGCAAAAATATCAACAATTCAATTAACAAGATTAATAAGTAAAATAATTGCCAGTGAAAATGTCATGCACAAAAGTCAGTATTCAAACTAGCATAGCAGGGAGTCTCCTTTATTTAAGGTCATGGTAAAAGCTTCTTGAAACTAATGTGCTTTCAGCATCCCCAAGATAAAGCTGTCCTAGAAATTAATTTGATTAGGGCTTTGTGGGGTGTGACTGCACCCTGCTTTAACGACAGGGCAGACCCCAGGGCTGTAGTGGTCACAGAGATGGGAAGGCAGACCCCTGGCAGTGTTAAACAGTATGGTTTTTTAGTGATGATGTCCACTGTAGTGAGGTTCCAAAACCCTGGTCCTTTGCCATCATCATTCTCTACTGTGCGGTTCCCAATCCCTCAACCTTATTTTATCAGCATTCTCCGCTGTGAGGTTCTGAAACCCTCATCCTTATTTTATCAGCATTCTCCACTGTGAGGTTCTCAAACCCTCATCCTTATTTTATCAGCATTCTCTGCTGTGAGGTTCTGAAACCCTCATCCTTATTTTATCAGCATTCTCCGCTGTGAGGTTCTCAAACCCTCATCCTTATTTTATCAGCATTCTCCCCTGTGAGGCTCTCAAACCCTCATCCTTATTTTATCAGCATTCTCCACTGTGAGGTTCTCAAACCCTCATCCTTATTTTATCAGCATTCTCCGCCGTGAGGCTCTCAAACCCACATCCTTATTTTATCAGCATTCTCCGCCGTGAGGTGCTCAAACCCACATCCTTATTTTATCAGCATTCTCCCCTGTGAGGTGCTCAACCACTCATCCTTTCCTGTCACTGATCTTCACAGTGAGGTTCTGAAACCTTAGTCATTTCCTGATACTGTCCTCCCCAGTGAGGTTCTCAAACTCTCGCCATTTGCTGTTACTCTTCTCCTCTGTGAGGTGCCCACATCCTGCCCCCAAGGTTCTGCTGTCCACCAGTATGTAGTGCTGAAACGATGGTTCTTTGGTCTTGCAATACACTGTGATGTGCTACTGAAATCCTCTCTTGTGCACCAAAATCTCATCGCCTTTTTCCCCTCCCTCTACAGCTCATTGTAGGCATCATCCAGGCCGCAGAACTACCTGCTATGGACATGGGAGGTACCTCGGATCCCTATGTCAAAGTGTATCTGCTACCAGATAAGAAGAAGAAGTTTGAGACAAAGGTCCACAGGAAAACACTAAACCCTTGCTTTAATGAACAGTTCATCTTCAAGGTAGGGGTGACGTTAAAGGTGTTATGTTATATTTCTATCTGTTTACAGTACATCTTTTCCATTTAAACTTAAATTAATATCTAGAGAGCTGTCATATAAATGTGTGTTCATTAGTTTGGAACTCCTAATTTGCATATCACTACAGATTCATGTACATTTGGAAAACGGTGACAAGCTGTACTACTCATATCATTTTAATATACTGGCTAGACTCTTTGCCAAAAACATGAGCCAAGTCTTGGTTTGGATGGGCAAATGGATCAGCAGATTGAACCATGAACTGGTCCCCAGACCTGTTAGGGATTTTATGTGAATTTTAATCAAGTAATTAGCCATCCAGACGAGCTCGCAGTCTGTAATAAGCAACAATGTCAACCGTATGACTGGAGGCCGGCCTCTCCAGCCCAGCATGTTGATGACAGAGGAGACGTCATGCCCAGTAATGATAGTGCCCATCCCCCCAGGTACCCTACACTGAGCTGGGAGGGAAGACGCTGGTGATGACGGTCTATGACTTTGACCGCTTCTCCAAGCACGACGCCATCGGAGACGTGAGGGTGCCTATGAACAAGGTGGACTTCAGCCACGTGACCGAGGAGTGGCGTGACCTGCAGAGCGCCGAGAAGGAGGAGGTGCGCGGAGAGGCAGCTACACATGCGGAACACGCAACTGCGGCACTGCAGCACTGCCCTGCTGTCACCGCCATCCTGCATTTCTCAGAACTGCATCTAAATATGCCAGATCAATTATTTCAACTGACTCTCGCTGAGATTCGGATGGAACATTGTGTGTGTGTGTCCTCTAACAGCATAGAATTAGTTTGCGCAACATTTTTTCAATTAGTGGATACCATAATATGCAAATATTCCAAAGATCATAGATGAGATTCAGTTTGAAAGCCCATTTCAGTACAATTTGTTGATATAAGATTAGTCAGTAAAAACATAATATTAAATGGGAAGCTGTCTTGATACTGTACACCGGGAAGCTGTGAAATTTGGGAATGTGGAAATGAGCAGGAATTAAAGTAGCCAAACATCGAAAAATCAACTCTTAGCGAGAGCGAGCTGGTGCACGCAAACATGCCAGCAGCAGCCTCCAGGGGCGCGACCCGCTTCCCTTCCTGCCATTAATCAAAGTGTGACTTCCCGCGTTCAGGTTCAGCCGTCGCTCGGCACGTCATGTTTAGGCTACGCGTCGCCCTGGAAACCCCGCTTTTAGCTATAGATGGCCTAAGTTAAGGTTAATTGGAAAATTGTCCGATTCTTTGTAAGAGCAGGAGGGTCAGGATCTGCTACAACGTACCGCAGCGAGATCTGCCGCTTGTTCCTGACACAGCGTGATGTATCATTAGCTCTTTCTCGCCGGCAAGTTATATTTTTGTCTTTACGTGTTAAAGCAATTTACTGTAACCGGATTTCTGTAATCGACTTGAAAGTTATTGTTCTCCCGCGACAGTGTTCTGGATATAAAAAAATGAATATAAAGTGCAGTTTAATTCAATTTAAAGCGTTTTATAAAACAATGTAAAAGGAAAGATAGCACTCAGTGAAGCCTTGGTGACGTGTATAATATGTCACGGCTAACAAATGCGTATTTACTGCCGCAGCAGTCGCGATCCCCTCCCCCCCCCGAAATAACCTTAAGTAAGTGACAAATGGAGGGAGCCGCATTCACGCCGACGTGATTTGCTGCCTCGGGTGTTCCTGCGAGAAGATCCCGTCCATCTGGGGTGAATGAAGCCCATTATCTCCCGAGCAGCAGGCGGTAACTTCTGTCCACCTGCTGACTCCACTGTGTCTGTTCCCGCTCCGGCAGGATCGTACATACGCCCGCCAGAATTACCCGCCACCCCGCGCGGACGAATTTCATTGGCGCCAAACTGATTTTCTTAGTGTCCGGTCCTTGTGAGGATCGTGCTGATCGCGCCTCCGCGCTCTTTCGCCACGCCTGACTTCTCGGTCGGGAGCGATGTCCCCCTTGCCTCTTTACCCGCGGATTACGGAGCGATAATACGGCTTGTCAGCTTGCTGGGAAGTAAAGGGGGGATGCTGTCAGACAGGGTACTCATTTTAACCGGGATTTTACTCACCCTTTCCTGGGGAGGCAGGGAGCACATGTCTGTTATCTTTGTAATGTGCTGTTTTCCTCATGTGTATGTCGTTTTTCACAGGAGGGTCTGTAAATAAAATTAAATATGAATGTAAACACAGTTAAAAGACCAAAAAGCTATTGGTTGAGTTCCTAGGAATGCGTCCTGGAGTCAGGTACTTAACCAGTCAGGCACTTAACCTTAACCTCCAGTCATGCACTTAGCCTTCACCTTGGGTGAGGTCCTTGACTTGAACTACTCTGGTAAAAACAGCAAGATGTTCTTTGGAGAAAGTCCCAGCTATGCAGCCCAGTAGCCGATACTAAGCCAGGTCCAGGTGAGATCAAATCCAAAACCCCAAACGATTCTCAATGGATGGACTCAGAAAAAAGCACAGCCTGTCTTCTGTGTCAGGATCACTGCAACCAGGTGTGATAAAATGCTACTCGAACCCGGCGTGTTTCCATAAACATTTCCCTACACCTTCTACCGTTTGTAGCCTCAGTACCTTAGTCTGTCTTTTCTGGAAGCAATTCTTTAATTTGTTGTTTAATTGTTAAAGACATAGACTTAAATGTTTAACTAAAGGATGGCCCCAAACTTTACACTGACGTATTATACAAACAGTCTCTGTTCTGATGCTTTTTACTAAGTATCTGGGTTTAAAAGGTTTAAAAGAAAGATGAAATTGCGGCTATGAATAATATACTTTAGCAGTAAATACGAGTCAGTAAGCAGGTTCTCCCACGTACCAGCAAGAGAAAACCGAGTTTTATTGTCCACAGGAGAGCCTGTGCAATCAACAGTCATTACTGGAGCTGAACACAGTGTCCACTTAGCGTTAGCCTGATCTGACTTCTCTATCTGTCCGTTTCCTCTTCACAGCAAGAAAAGCTGGGTGACATTTGCTTCTCGCTGCGCTACGTACCCACGGCCGGCAAGCTGACCGTCGTTATTCTAGAGGCCAAGAACCTGAAGAAGATGGACGTGGGTGGCTTATCGGGTGAGCAGCAATGGAGGGCAGGGGCTTTAGTGAGGAAACTGGTCAGCCTGTAGTATTCCAGAGATGCCAGAACAGACAGATCTGTTATCCACTCAGAGCTGCCCATTTCTGATAATGCCCAGACTGCCTGTTGAGTCACAGCCAATCATGGGAGCACATCATGAATAAAAAAAGTAATTTCCACTACGCTGCTACACGTCCTGTGCTGTAGGTGTCCCATGCTTTTGGCCAGGATTATCTGGGAATGGACTGCCTTCAGCATTCACACAGTTGGGGTCAAACCAAACAGTGGGCACTTCAGAGTCTCACCTAGCGGTTACTGTTAGAAGCATTGGTCTGATATCATATTGTACGCCAGTCCATCACAGGGCACAATGCAGGGGACACCCCGAAGGGGACGCCAGTCCATCACAGGGCACAAAGCAGGGGACACCCCGAAGGGGACGCCAGTCCATCACAGGGCACGATGCAGGGAACACCCCCGAAGGGGACGCCGATCATACACAGCCACCACACAGACTTTGTATGAAAAGCAGGGAGAGTGAAGCATCTGTATTTTTGGGCTCTTGTAACCAGTCAGTGCAAAGTAAGAGTATGAAGTTTTAAAAGTGAATCTCCCTGTCCTGGAAACGGTACGCCTCCATCCCGCTCTTACTGCTGAGGTTGGTCTGCCACGCGCCGCCCTAACAGGATTAGTTACGGCACAGGAGACGGATCATTCTTGCCGAAATTCCTGAGGATTTTCCACTAAAGACTGTTCATGGGGTGTGGAGGGGTTATCTGTGCAACTGTGCAGGAACCGCGGCCTCATCTGGCATCAACAAACTGCTTAGGGAGAAATTAGACTTTGAAAACTGGAGGTGGGAGGGACTGTCGATTGGGGTCGCTTGCCGTCAGTAACCTCATTGGCTTCCAGTTGGTGATTGACAGCATGGTAGTCCCACCCATCATTAAGGCTATGTTCCAAGAGTTAACACTGATCTATGCAAGGTTTACATGAGATACTGTTTTTAAAGCCATAATCATTCTGTTGTTGGCACAAGCCAGCACTACACACCCAGGCATGTTTCTTGACTTTCAGGTCAGTACCTAGGTGTCTTGAAACATGCCCATGGCCCAGACATCCCCATGAGTCATCTGAGAGCATCCTAGCGACCACGCAGGCCCTGCCGCCTGGGGTTGGGAGAATGCATCTTGTCCCGAAGTCCCAGGCATCTCATCAGTCAGAGAGCAGAAAGATGGCACTGTGCGCACTTTTGGGGCTGCAGGATGAGGTGACAGATAGCAGCCCAGCACACAGCACCCCATGCTACCACATAATTTGCGCAGTGTTGCCACTGTGCCGGAAGGAAGGCTTTTTGAAATAATCTTTTCATTCTGACACCTTGAAAGTTTCTTTTTTATTTATTAATTTTTTACTTTTACTGGTACACAGTGTTGACAGGAAATGATGTCAGAATGCTTCAATCAAATAAAAGCGGTGCCACAAAGCTGTTGGCATTTTTCCAAAGGTTAGTCGTCATATGAAAGTGGACAGTATGAGGATATTTGGGGGTCAAAGAAGCAAGTTAGTGTGTTGCTTTTAAAGAGACCTTTCTGTGCTTTGTCTTCAGCAAAGGGGAGGGAATCACCAGTGGAGTTTTAGATTTGTGAATGAGGGTGCTGTCATGTACACCAGAGGCTATCTGTTTTGGACAAATGATTCGAAGGGATTCTAGCAATCTACCTGCAGTTGCTGGCTCCTAGGTGAAACAAAAATTCATATTAAGCACCTGTTGGACATTTTAGTGGTATAGGAACTTGGAAATATATGCATATTTAATAATAAGGTGCCATCAAGTTGATGCTAACTCTTAGCAACCACATGGATGGACCTCCTCCAGGGTGTCTCATCTTCAGACTTCAATATCAGGTTCATTTTGTGATATTGACTAGTCACAGGGAGTTCAGTTCATCAGACCTTTTGGGTTGAAATACTTTCTATCTTTTCCGGTACATTTCATTAACGCAGTTCTAATTGTCTTTAAATTAATTCCTCCTGCTGCGTACTTACAACTCCATGATTATGTGTCGCTGTTTTTATATAATTAATATGAGAAATCATGTGTTTGTGAGCCGCAAGGTATGTGTGCAAGGATGCATTATCTGAAGGATGCATTATCTGCATAAAGGCAGCATAAATGAAAAGGAATGGGAGGGAAGCATTGATCGCTCCGGGAGCTTCCCAGAAAGGTAGATGCCTTGCTGGGCTATATTGAGCCCAGGAACACACAAAGGATATAGAGGAGGCCATTCACCTCAGCCAGTACAAATGCCGGCTTTGAGATCCAGGCCATGACACAAAACTGAAAAACAGATCTGAGATGAAACATGAAGCAAGCCTTTTTTATCTTTGTGCAGCTTTGCCCAGGAAAATACCTTGTATTTTGTTGGTTTCACAAAATGAATCACAGCTGTAGTTCTTGGATGTATTTCTGTAAACTGCATGACTTGGGATAAATTTATGGTAAAACATAATGCTGTCTGTGGTATTAGACCCTGGTAGTTTGTTTCATTTTTTCATTATATAGGACTGAAATGTTCCCTCGTTGCTTCTGGGCTTGTACCAAGGAAATGATTGTTTACCACTAGAATAGTATACTTTGCCTTAAGGCTAGGAGCTACCTGGGAGGCCACACCATCGTTATAACCCATGTGTTGGGTGCAGGTTGGATGGAGTGCAACATGAGTGTCATTCCTCTAGGGTGATTTCCCAGGAAAAAGCCAAACATCTGCTACTGAGGTAGCACCTTTAAAAAAAGATATCAATCTGCTTTGGGGCTCCAAAGATTACAAGTTATTTTTGTGCAGCTTCTCTTTCTTTCCTGGCCCTTTCACTTTGCAGCAGAACATGAATTAACCATGTTTCTATCCATTAAGGTTTCCTTTAAAGATCAACAGGAAGACAGTCCTGCAGTCTCTTTGACAAACCAAAAAGGGGGCCACTTGATAAGAATTGCAAGAAAAGAAGAAAATGCTAGTACTGGTCAGTCATCCTTCAGTTAAAGTGGTTTACTGACAAACACAGTAGACGCTGTACCACCATGTGAAATCAGAAAACTTAAGGCGGGAGACGAGAGGCAGGAAGTGGTCCTCAGTTATAGCTCATGGGAGTTTTGAAATGTTCTGAGAGCAGAAAATGAAAAATGATTGGTTCAAAGAGATAACCAGTCAGATCTTATGTCTGATGTCAGACCAACCAATCAGATGTCTTGGTCCTGCCACCTGTAGTTGCTTGGACCGACCTCCTTTACAATCTGATTGGTTATCTCTCTGAACCAATCATTTTCTTGTTCTGCCTTCAGAACATTTTTAAGTAAAACTCTCATGAGGTCAGAGATGGGAACAATAGAAACTTTAAGTCCATCTGCCACAAAGATGTTACAGTGTTTGCCTCAGTCTTCAAGGACAGAAACTGTAGGTCTCTGTGGGGAAAAAGCCTATTAACAACTCCACAGGCAGCGGGCTGTTCTTTCGGCGGCTGTCTTGCTTGCACCAGAGCTCACAATCCGCAATATTTTTAACTTCTCTCCATAAGCGGCGTAAAAGCAGAAACCTTATCCTCATACACCAGGGTGTTCAGTTAAGAAAACTGCTTTTTAAGAGACATAGAGTCGAATCTTGTCGAAATTAAAACAGAAAAACATTGCTGTCCTTCATTTTCTTGCAAAGTTTGTCAATTTTGTGGATGAGTCCGTGGCTTTTGATTGTCGGAGCAGTCTGTACCGAGATTTCTGCTAGCTTTTATTACTCCATATATATATATTTATTTTTCCCAAAATAATTGGTTCTCAGTTCCAAGGGCTGGAGCTGGAGTTCACTTATGAAATACCATATGTTACTCTGATAGTAACTGTCTCCAACTGCAGTAATGTCTTTTAATTTCCCACGTTTTCCATATTTATGAGCCGAGGGCAATGAGAAGTCATGGACTGATCAGTCCGGGCTTGTGTTTCAGAGATAACTAGACAGCATGTCAATCTGAGGACCAAATGCGCCTCAGCAGGGGAGCAGATGCAAGTCCCGTGGCATGTGAGCACGTGAACAGCGAAATTAGGCCCCGACTGAAAGATCATGGGTCTGTCAGGGGAACCAGCTCTGCTGCATGCAAATGAGACATTTTTCATACATGTAAAGTGATCAGGGCTTATATGGATCTACACAAAACAGACCCAGTGGGGATGTACACATGTATTGTATTGATCTAGTGCAAAGCATTCTGGGAGATGCTAATTAATGTAAACCTGCATTCCAGCACTGTTCACTCACCTGCTCAAACTGTGAGCTTCTGTATTTGTTTCGTGCTCACACGTAACTTACGTAGAGAAAGGTGTGATGAGGTAGTTATAAAAAAGATGCCATGTGCATGACAGTTTTTGTGCAATGGCTGTAAAGATTTGGTCTGAGTTAGAATAAGCTCTGGTAGTAACAGTTTTGCTCATAAATTTGGTTTTAATGGTTTATGCGTATCTAGACAGACAGTAATCTCTGGGCAAATAGAAACACACGCCGTTTGTTATAAGTCTGATCAAATTCTTCTTGAGACTGTTTGGTCAAAGGCAGGCAGGGGTTCCGCCCTCTTGCCTGGCAGAGAGCTGCCGAGCAGCGTGCTAACTGCTAGCTGCTATTAGTAGCGATTTCGTTTACAGTGAGGAGGAGGGCAGATGCAGTTTGTTTTTCTCATAAATGTTTGCTTTGTATTCTTGAAATTGTGAGCCCTAGCTGGTGTTTTCTCACAGAAGTTGCATATATATATACTCGTATATTTTTGCTTCTCTTTGGCCTCCTGAGATTGCTGCCACTGATTAGATGTGCAGCCAGCAGGAGGCACTGTGAATCTGCCATAGAAAGCCTCCTTCTGACGACTTGGAGCAAATTCCTCTGATTATCCGTGAGGCACGAGCTGCACATGTGGTGTTATGTAATAGCTAATCATAGCCCGAGCTCTCGGCTCCCAGATCTAGGGTGCGACTTCGCGGGCGCCCAGGGACGAGCTCTACTCAAATGAGCAGAACCGCGAGGCCCGCCCAGCCACGCCGACGGCACCGAGCGCTCCAGTGCCTGGGATAACTCCGGACGGCGGACATTAGCAGCAGGTCACATGGTTCAGGGAGAGTCGGGATGAAGTTGTGCCATCGTGGGTAATATTGTACTTGTGTGGTTTCGGCTCTCCCAGAGGGAGCGTGAGTTGGGAATTTCAGTCGAAAAGGCTTCTCTTAATCACCCACAGGACGGGAGATCCAGCCCACTTATGCAGAACTAAGAGCGTCGTGGCTGGGGTCCAGCCGCCTGTGCGGTGGGCCTCTTGCCCTGGACCCGTCTGGCTGCAGGCCCTGCCGCTCTCAGTGGACCGGCTCCCATCAGGCCGTGCGGCTCTCCTTATATGGGCCCAACGCGGGGCTCTGGAATGTTGCCCTACATCTGGGGCAAAAGGCTGCTTGCGTCGCTCGAGGAGGGAAGGTGGAAATACTTCACATTCCTCTGTTTTTTCAGCGTTTTGTCGCACCAGGGTGCACCTTCACCTCTTGGCAGAGAAGGAGGAGGGCTGCGATGCTGACCAGTATCCATTTCTCATATATCAGTAACACGTTCATGGGCAAACGTGGGCAAGCTAAAACATGCAGGTCTGTAAAAAACCCCGGGAGGGGGGCATCGGCTGTATCTGCTAGGCCACCCATTAAGGGAGTGCTGGGTGGGGAAAGTTGCTCGGGGTCACATGACCTGTTCACCTTTGACCCCAGAGGATGGTGCTGGCAAGTGCAATTCCAGTCATTCATTGCGTTTTAATGCGTGATGATGAATGCAATGTTCACTGCTGCAGATTAATGCATTACTGTAGTGTTTATTTTGTGATATCTTGTGATCTATGTGATCTAATTTCATTCTGGTCTTCTGCTCTCAAATAAGAAAGACAAATAAGAAAGAACCTGACAATAGAGACTCCCCTTATACTGCTGCGAGGAGTTGCTATGGTGTATCAGAGAGTAGTCTTTCCGTAAGGCTGATCAACCCTCATTAGCACGGCCGCGCGGTTTCCGGTGTGGTACCGTGTCCGTCTCACACCTGAGAGCCCTGTTCCGGGTCACTCCAGCCCAGTCCACCCCTCAGAAGCACCTCGACCAGCTCAACACACTCTGGCCCCCATATGTCTTACTGGCAGTGATGACCTACCACCCCCATCTGTTCAATCAGCCTCAAAGCCTCTGAAGGTCGACAAGAAGAAGACTTCAGTGAAGCCAGCCAGAAAATAAACATGCTTCCAGTGATTTCAGATGTGGTTTATATTAAATTATAAAAGCACAATTAGAAAATTCATATTAAAAAAGCTATCGTCATTATACTCACACCTGCTTGTAAATGTACAGAAACAAGGTGGTGAGGAGGGGACGGACTTGGTGGGACGTTGTTTGCCGTGTTTAGTCACCTATTTTTAATGGCCACTGTTATAATTAAAAATCCACACACATTTTTCCAAGTTTACAACTGCACCAGGTCTGCTCCCCCCTACAAATTGGGGGTCCTGGTTTTTGGGTCTCTGGTATGGCGGACACAAAGGGCCACGGCCGTGCCATTTCACGCGCGCCGCCCACCACTGCGTGGGTGCCAGATAAATCTCTAAAAGCTGACAGTTTTTATTTATTTTTTCTTTCTCTGCCGGCCGAATAAAAGGAGCGATGGGGAATTCATATTAGCGAGGCGGCTTGGATGCAGTTGAATGATATGAAAAAAAAGGTTTTTTATGCCTGTTGGACGTGGACTGTGGGATGCTGGAGAGGATTCTAATTTAGATAGTCTGCAGCCTACTCTTGGGCACCATATTAGCTGTCTTGTTATCGACAGAAAGCCTTCCATCCCTGAGCTTTATTAATAAAGACTAGCACTATAGATATCCACCCACACGTCCACCTTAGACGCTCAGTCCCGATTCCACATTGATATCTGTAGTCACACCAAACCACGCTCTGCACCAGCCTCCATCGAAAGCCTGCTTGTAGGACACCAAGGGGTGTCTGGTTTCAACATTGGTAGGGATCAAGTCAGCCCTGAATGACCCCCCCAAACACACATGGTGCTCCCATATTGGTAGGGACATGCTCTTAACATCCATACCCAAATCTATGCCCTTGAAGGAAGCCTTGCCTCATCCCACCCAGCCAAACAATGGAACCTGCAATTTAGTAACATACTGTCTCTTGTTTCTCAATGTTTTCATTGTTTTCCATTGTCGTTAGTCTCTTGGGTGTGGCCAAATGAGTGAGGATTCCAATGCACCTTTTGCACATGGCCAATAAAGACTTTGGATATGATTCAGCAGTGTGAACCTCAGTCATTCTTTGAAATTGCTATGGATATAGGGCATGCACACTCCCGCTTGCAGATTTGGGGGTTTGAATCCTGCCATGTTCGTCTGAAGCGTTCATGTTCTTCCTGTGTTGTGTGGGTGTCCTTTGGAGACTCCTCCTTCCTCCTGTCGTCCAAAAACATGCAATTAAGGGTGATTGGTGGCTCTAAATTGAGCATAGTGTATATGGATATGCCCTGTACTGGACTGGCATCCTGTCCAGAGAGTCTTTCTGTCTCTGTCTATGCTGCCTCTAGGGTTGCCCATGACCCTGCATGGGTAAGTGCTTGTAGGGTAAATGGATGCGTGTTAAGAAGATCCTGTGTAGGGTTTTATAAGGTCCCCTTGGTAGAAAGAGATTCTTAAGATAATTCTCAGTAAAAGTCACACCAGACCGGAGGGCAGTTTATGTCTTGGTGGGCTAGGCCTCTGTGCCCGTGATCGGAAAGTCACCATTTCAGATTCCATCCTCAACAGGATCATCGCGTGTCGGGTGGGCCCTTGAATAAAGCCCTTTGCCTTCTGAGATACTGGATAAATGGCCCATATGTGTACGTCTCAAAGGAGCGCATAATGGGTTACGCGAAAACAAGGAGAATTCCAACGTACCTGTGCTCATTTCATTTAAATATTCCATAGGTGTTCCAAGTTGTGTTCTGCTGCAAGGGAATGAGCTTATATTATTTTTAAACGACACTCTGCCGTGATTTGTGTGCCATAATGGTGGTCACAGCCATTGTTTCGGCGCTGTAGTCGTGAGTCATTTTTTTTCACCGTTGCACAGCAGCACTTGACTTGATCAGATGGACTCGCCTCATCTAAGAACATAAGAACATAAGAAATATACAAACGAGAGGAGGCCATTCGGCCCATCAAGCTCGCTTGGGGAGAACTTA
>JAODKN010000063.1:25779491-25789945 GCA_026774425.1 Petrocephalus zakoni
CTAGTTTAAACATTCCTCGACTACTCTACACATATGCCTCCCCAATACACTGGTTCCCCTCCGGTTCAGATGCAACCTGATGAAGACGAATCGCCTCTGCTCTCTCCATTAAGGAAGAGTTTTATTTTCCTAATGTTTCTTTAATGGTGCCGCAGTCCCTCTCAGCACTCCAAATTGTTCATTTATTGTTGAACTGACTCCCGTCTCTGCCCTGTCCCTGCCTCTTATTGACATTTGGAAAGCGTAAATCAGGACTTCTCAAAAAAAAAAAAAATCCCGGGCTGGATTATTCTTGCTTCCACCCTGCCCACCCCCACTGTTTGTCCCCAGAGAAAGTGTAGATGTAGGACAGTTTATAAAGGTTTTTGTTCATATAGCTGTGTTGAATGTTTCGTTTGCGGAACAGCTGCATTCGCTAAAATCTGCTTTTGCAAATGGCAAATAGCTAGTAATTAGGGATATTACGGAATGATATTGGGGCTTTTGTCTACTGTTTAAAATGCGGTGATTGACATTGAGCAGCTTTTACAGGATTTCACCTAGTATTTCCCAGCTCTGAAGCATCTTCAGGGTTTTCTGTTCATTGTGTGACTGCTTGATTATAAAAGGGCCTGTTTGGGTTTGTAATTCCGTAGATCCCTATGTTAAAATCCACCTGATGCAGAATGGGAAAAGGATTAAGAAAAAGAAGACGACAATCAAGAAGAACACACTCAACCCCTATTACAACGAGTCCTTCAGCTTTGAAGTGCCCTTCGAGCAGATCCAGGTAAACCCATGTCTTCCATTTAAATTGCGTTCCAGGCAAGCTGCACATGGATTTTGGAAGCTGCTGACTTGTCTGTTAATCTCATTACCGTACTTCAGTGGTAAATGAACTTTTGAGACTCGGAGGGATAGATAAAAAGATAAGAACGGGTCAAGAACCCAGACTCTACCACAACTCCGAAATGGTTTAATAAAAATTATAAATGCACTGACAATGCACTGAATAGTGAACTGTGGATAGGAATGTTCTCAAAGATTAGTTGGCTAAAGAGAAGCTTTATGTTAAGATATTTCATATTGGAACAGACAGATTAGCCTCGTTAAGCACATGGCGATTTCACATTCCAGGAAATACTGGAATGCTCACCGATTTCATAGCCTTTTCCCCATATCAATGCCCCACATCGAGGACTGCATTAGCATTGAAATCACATTCCTCAAGTCATTTAAGACCGCAGAGCCAGATTCCAGTCTGATTGGTGACAGGTGTACAGGCTCGAGTAATCAAATGCTGATTGCCATCTTCTGTACATGAGCGCCAACCTACCAAGAAGTGCTTGTCTTTCAAAGCCCCTTCAGCAACTTTTTGAGAAATTAGGAACCCCTGTCTCACTCAGATTTAATATCTTACAAAGTTAGGCATTATTTATTTAAATTTGATCTTAATCTTAGCTTACTTCCTGTCTGGGGTTGAGACTTTCATCTGCCTTGCTTGTAGATCACCTGACTGATGGCCTCAGCTACACCACGTGCATCACGTGATTCACACTGACCAATCAGAGACAAATCAGTTTTCAATTATCCTTTCAATCACCGCGCGCTAAAGAGATTCAGGCCTCAAGTACACAGCTGCGGAGATTTAATGACGCTGCTGTAGGGAACTCATGCATTTAGCTGGCATTTAGTATAAGGAGAGAGGACTGAAGATGGGTGTATTAGTATAGTGTTAATATAATGCTAAGGCTAATGTGTTGCAGTGTTCAGGTTAGGTAGTCACCCGTTAACCTTTAATCCTGCTTGGCATCTCAGAAAGGGATTTACCTGCTCATGCATTTAAACTGGCACTTTGTGGAATAGCACACATTGTCTCTGAGCCATCAGTGTATCCCACAAAGTCATGCATCTGCTGTGTTTTTGTTACCTTATAATCCCACTTGGTAAATGCCAGATGCTGCAACACCTGCTGGGAAGGGGGCAGTGGCGTCCCTGGCAGCTTACGGGCACGGAAGCCCCTCGGGAAGCGCGCTTACGCGCCTGCAGCCCCTCGCGTTATGCTGCCTTCGCTTCTGCGTCTGCACACAATTGCGGTGTATGTGCTCTCCACATATGCCAGAGGAGATAGACCAAGCCTTCCGCGGCATTCTGAGGTCTTTATTCCAGGTCGGGGACTACATCGCTTCCTTTTTTTCTGGGGGTATGTTGGAGCACATTTTCTTGGAGCTTAAATGAAGCCATTCGATAGCAGCCATTGCTATCATGTAGACAGTTCATAAGCAGCTGGGATCGAACTCTGTCCAGGTTTAATTAGGTTACAGCAATAACAAAAAGACAAAACTGATTTCATAAACGGTAGTGTTTTTTAAACTGCGTTTGCCCATAAGCATTCAATATTTAACCAAAGCATCACTCTTAAAAATGATGTTTTATAACTATATAATGTGCCCGTTTGCTTGCTTGGCTTGATGGTGAGCCATAATTTGTTGAAGTCATACACACCAAACAGATCTGGAGCCTAGGAAGAACAGGAAATGGTGATTGGTCCTTTCTGAATATTAAGCCTGGTGAGTTGACCTCTGGCCTGTCCGTCTCTCTGCAGAAAACTCAAGTGGTCGTCACCGTTCTGGACTATGACAAGATCGGCAAGAATGATGCAATTGGCAAGGTGTTTGTAGGCCTCAACAGCTCGGGTACAGAGCTGAGGCACTGGTCAGACATGTTGGCCAAC
This sequence comes from Petrocephalus zakoni, assembly GCA_026774425.1. Taxonomy (NCBI): domain Eukaryota; kingdom Metazoa; phylum Chordata; class Actinopteri; order Osteoglossiformes; family Mormyridae; genus Petrocephalus; species Petrocephalus zakoni. The sequence continues at coordinate 25,782,205 of JAODKN010000063.1, forward strand.
CCGCGGAGACCCATCGCCCAATGGCACGTGCTCAAGCCCGAGGAGGAGGTGGACGCCCAGCTCTCAGCCAGGAAATAGGGGGAGGTTTTTCACTACCCACCCGCCTAATGCCCCTTAGCCAGTATGTGTAAATACCTCAATGATGTAAGGATCAAACGCCTCTCCCTGCACCCCCCTTTTACACAAACAGTGGCACATTCCACCGCACCCCCCTGAGAATTGTGCTAAGTGTAAGCCCCTTTATTCCCTTTTATTTTATTTTCCCCTACCAACCCACAGACCCTTAAAAATCAAATCCAAATGTGCCCCCCCACCCCTTCTTTTAAGCAATATGACCTGTATAGATAGCGCATGACTGAAATTTATTGTAACACAGTTGTATATATAAGTATGCAGAAAAATGATTTATAGTTTGTGTTCGTATGTTGTTTCGCGTTTCCTAATCTGTGTATATCTTGATGTTTTTATGAAAATATACTATTTTAAATTATGTAAATGGAGATATAAGAAAGCCAATGTTGTTTATTACAGGATTCCTGCATTCACAAAAAAAATCGAAACGTTCAAATACTAGAAGTATACTCACATCGTGAAGGACAGTCCGTCTTTTTTTAGTAATCCATTAAAATGATTACTAAATTATGAAATGATGAAGACCATTAATATGGTTCCATGGTGAATTTGCTGCTGGAAACATTCACAAGCACAGGGATTCCTAAGTGTTCTTCAAATACTAATTTGTCAAATAAGTTCAGCGATTCATGTGATTTGGAGTGATTTCAGACTCCGCGTTGTAAATTAGTTCCGCGGTTAAAGACCCATTTTCCTTAAATAATACAGACAGAACGGAGACAGTAAGTCCTTACAGCACAAACTGCAACATTTTGTGATTGCACCCTTCCCAAGAGCTCATGCTTGGATATTCAGCCTAGGTTTTCTGAGCTCAACTTTGGCAAACGGTTTTCAACTTGAGCTTTAAGATTAACATTTTATAGACATTACTTGTCGAAACGTTTTTTTAATTATTATTATTATTTTTAATAATCTTTGCTAAAACTGCGACGTGGGAATTTTGAGTTCACTTAGGATCACGACTGAGATTTCATCTCGGCGGAGATGTAAATGTACTAAATAGACACTGCACATATTGTAGTTGAGTTGGGATACGCAGTTATTCTAGCGAAGCGGGAGTTAAACACTGCCATTTTTTTCAGGGAGGTAATAATGTAAACCTTTTCCTCAAGGATACTACAAGGTAGTGTGTTGTTTCGTCTCTTGGTAGATGTGTGTCTTATTCCTTCAGTGCCCTCAGTAGCAGCAATCGCAACAGCCAGCCGTGGATTACTGCCAATTTTACTTTTTTCCTTCGTATGGCTGCTGTCTCCCGCTGTATCGGCTGCACTGTTTCCCGACGGCCGAGGGGGCCATCGTTTGGGGGGCGAAATAGGAAAGTGCGTATAGTCCCGTGTACCAAGGGGAAATATACATAGCTGGTTTCTACTGCCACATTTTAAAGGGAAAAAAAGAACAAGTTAATGGTCTGTGAAAATGAAACACGAGTCCACGTTTCCTTTATTACGGGTTCAAGAAATACATGAGTCGATTAAAGCTATTCTCATTAGGGAGCCTCTCTGTGTACTAGGCGCTTAGCTTTAGGAAGAATTTCTCAGTGTTTTTCAATGTTATGTTGTTAACGGCTCTATAACGAAGCTATTCGTCATTTCATTAGACTCTGTGGGACTGCTTTGTGTATCACTGTGACCGTAGCGTGTGCTTAAAGGTGTAGTACTCGGTAGATAGCGGCCGCTCCGTCCCCTTAGTGATGTTGTGCAATGACCAGACATTCCTTTCAGGCGCGCTGCCGCGCCCGTGCGCGTTCACGCGAGGCACCGTCGCTCCGGACCAATCAGGAAGCGCCGGGCTCCGCGCGGTCAAACGAAGGGTTAACCGCAGACGTTGGGAAGGAGTCGTGGGTCTGATCACACAGCTTTGTGTTGAGCACTGTGCAATACTGTCTGTCCGTCCGTCCATCCCGTTGTGATAGTTTTTTTTTGTGGGTTGTATCGCCCAGGGAAGATTATTCCAGCTCTCTCTGAAACATTCCTTCAGAAGCAATGGTTAGACCACAGCACATGTAGATTATGAGTATGATAGAGCACGTTCGCCATCTGTTTAAGTTCATCTCTCCGCATTCCGCACATGTCCATTGTAAAGATCTTAGGTGTACTATTGGTAAATACCAAATCACGGCATAAAGGAGTGTACATATTTTTGTATTTACAGAATCAGATTATAATTATTGTAATAATATAAATGATAATATAAAAAATGACTTGGGACAAAAAAATATATGGCAAATGACAATTAGGGTTAATTGTCTCTTAGTGTATCAGTCTTCTGTAATGTTACTGTTATAATGTTCTTACTTTAGAGCCGTATTGCAAGACCTTCATTGTGCATTCTGTTTTGGAATTTTTACGATTTATGATTTAATGTACAGTTATCAATTGAGATATTGTGTAACTTTAAATGCCCAGTAATGAAATATCGTTCATATTTATTTCCCTGAATGCAATATGCCTGTATACAGCATATTCACTTGTGAGAAGGGATGTCTTATTATAGGTGTGTACTTCTGAATTTCGAAACGATGGGAATGCTTGTTCAAATCATTCATTCAACCTTCAATGGGAAAACGAATCCATAAGGCAATTTTTGATTTTATAGTGCTTAAATAGGAAAATTCATGCTTGAAAAAATCAGGTCATACAGTGTAAGTCAGCATTGCGTTCACATGACACGATTGCATAGAGGCACGAATGAAAAGCCATTACTTGCACTGCGAAGCGATGCTGCTTATTACGGACACCCACCAAAGCATGCGCCCTGCGACGTCTTTTCCGAGAAAAAAGAAACAAATTGCTGTGTGACCAAGAATCATCCCACAACGGCGACAAAAAAAGCCACACTTAGCTTTCAGAAGAAGCTGTGTAAAGTATTAGAATCTGATGCTGTAGAAAGTTCCTAGTTGCCTTTCTGTATATTCACAGCCTGCTTGAGTACTTTTCGTGTGTGGAAGTTTTCCTCTGTAACCGTGTTGAGATAATCGGGGTGTTTTTTCCTGCCATATCGCTCGCGATACCTGCGAGCCGACAGTTATATTGCTGTGTATACCTTTATTTTTGATGAGGTGTTTTATCAATTTCGGTTCGTGTAGTGATTCACTCTGTGAAGGTTTTTTGATCGTTGTTAATATAAACTTCATATACGCAATGTTCAATAAAAATGTTTTATTTCCTGTTGATACAGAACCTTTCCCGGTTGCATTATTTTAAAACATTAAATGTATACATCCTTTGACGGTTCATTCAGAATCAGCAAGTTTCCCACACGCCGAACATACTAAAATGCCAAGTATATATAATGAATGTCATTGACATTTCTCATGTAGATCGGCTGACATTTCTACATACAGTAACTGTACTCCCCGGTCCCTCAACACATTGTTTATGTCCAGAAATAATTTGTTCACTGCAAATCTGAATAGATTTTGGCGGCTGTGCGATTCAATTACATTTCATAGTGACGAGACGTTACCAGGAAAAGGGAGGTAAGCAGAGTTCACGGTGAGGATATGTCAGGATTACATTTCCCGAAATGCGCGCTCCATCTTGCATGTCAACAAGGAGACGGAGCCTTCGGATCTGCTTCGAGATTCCCCACACGATCTAAACGCTCCACACGTAGTGTTAAGTCAGAAAAGGTTACTAACAGATGAAGAGGAAAGGGGGAAGAAAAAAATGCTTTGCAAAAGAAGTCTTTTGACTGATTGTGAGGCTTTTTGCTATCCCTTTGAAAATTCTAAATGTCAAAGTTTTTTTTTCCTTGTTAGAAAAGGCAGTGGGTGAAAAGGGGGAGGTGTTGCACACCGGGGCAATGAACAACACACAAGCAAAAAACTAGGTAAAATGTCAGTCTATCATATTCTGCTGCTCTTCCAGAGCTGACAGCTTCACGTCCAGCTGTTTGACAAAACGGGACAAATGTTCGTTAATAATAATAATAATAATAATAATAATAATAATAATTAATAATAATAAAGTAAACCTATGTGCATCCAGCAGGTTAACATATGCAGCAGCCATTGCATCAGAGAAGGAAAATCTGTTGCTTTTAAAAAGTAATTTGGGTTTTGATTTTATTCTCCAGATGTAATCAGGATGCAAATGGTGAGGGTACAGACTGCTGGCATCCTTTCCAAAGAAGAAATACAGTACTGTCGATCTTACATGTACAGAGTCACCTCTCACCTTCCTGTACAATTGGATCAGCCACCTCTTCAGGAGGTCAAGAGGAGCCTGAAGCCCCCCTGAGGAGGACCCAAACTTCTCAAAAAGACAAACTAGGTGCTGGTTAAAGAGAAGATGGAAGTCAGGCCAGCTCATCGCCCAATACTCCAGAGTTGTTTCTGCAGACATGACACTTCCAGCAGAGGCAGGAGAATGACTCAAAGGGAGTTGGGTCGGGGTGCTGCTATCGTCCGAAAACGCAGGAAGTGCAAGTACACCCGTCTCTCTATCTGAGAGGGCCATCAACCCGGGATCAACAAGTCCCACTTATGTATGACCCTGGCTGTCAGCGCTGACTGCGATACGGCCGGTAACTGGGATGTGCAGCCCAAGCTCGTAAGCGGGGAGAAGGAAATGCAAAGCGGAGGGTAAAAATACCGCACAATATCAGAATTCGATATGTACGTACACAGAGGGCTTCTAAAAGAGCCAAGAGCGACTCGCACGTGCGTAAAAGCCGGAATTACCGGAAACATTATGAATATGCATCATTCATGGAAGCAAACTCAGTCTAAAGAAGAAGACTATAGTATTATAGCAGTATGAGGGGAAAAGAACAACAAAGCAAAGAGCAAAGGTGCTAAATGGATGGAAAACATTAATTTACTTCAAGTGCAGCTCTGGAGCAATACTGACTAAACTGCTGAAGTCCCCCGAATGTCCACGAGGTGGCAAAACTTTCAAAACCACCACGATGCCCCAGATGGGAATGATGGTGGTACCTAATCCGAGTAAATAGCCATGGAGAGCAAAACAGAGCAAATAATAATTAATGATATTAATGATTACCTTATATTTACTCCATGAACAGTACCAGTGTAGCTAACTAGCTTTAGATGTTGGCTAACTTAGCTAATTAGCATTTTTGGCAAACTGAACTCGTAAGATCGGTTAGCGTCTCACATAGTAATACGAGAACCACTGGCAGTCTGATCCAACAGCTCCTCACCAAATGCACGGCACTGCCGATACTGTTCTATAAGTAGAAGATACGATCTGCTTTGGAGGTTTATCTGCTACCCCGAATCAAGGGAAAGCCAGTATCAACAGAACAGGTCAGTTCTGATCATTAAATATTGATAGTCTCTTTCAGGGACATCACTGTGGGTTTTTAGGAAGTTGTTTCTATACCCAGAGAGCAGAATAATCAGACAAATAGAGATTGGAACAGGATCTCCTGGATTTGGGTTTTTCCCTGTAAAAATAGAGGACCTTTTTGCAAAGAGTGCAAACATACTTCATGTGGTTTGGCTTTGCGTGTTCTAGAGCTCCTGGATGTTTACTCGCGACTCTAAGAAATCCCTCCCCCACATGTTCACAGAACAAAAGTTAATCTTTTCAGCAAATGGATGAGGGCAAGAAGGTAATAGAATTGGGGATGGGGTACAAAAGTTACAAAACTGAACAAATAATTCTGCTGAACACACTACTGATACCTCATCCTATCATGTGGCTCTCATCATTAAACTAGGCTGGACAGATATCCAAACCCTGACGAACTTCAAGGCTTCAAATAGCAGCGCATGAAGCATAGCTCACATGGCCTCTTAATGGCTAATTTGCTGACAGAGGTTCACACAAGAGGTTCATTTTGGAAATGGATAATTAAACATTTATTAGATGGGTATCTCCTGTGGAGGGCTGTCCACAGAGATCTTTCAGCACAGAGAAAAACACGTACAAGAAGGGATACAAACAGTTACAGAAGCTAATCTGACAAGAAAACTGAAATGTAAAGCAAATAAAAATGTACATCAGTATGTCTGACATGTTGCTGGATTCCTCTCAGGAAATCCACAAATATCAGAAGTTGGATAGCCCACGGTGATTAAAAAAAAAAAGAAAAATAAATCATTAGGATCAGGTTACACAGTTTGAATAGAAATAATTTTTTATTCATTATCCATACAGTACCTAACAGAAGTAAGTAACAGAAAAAGAGATTTCACTAACAGAATTTTCATAAAACTGTCATATTACTGTATGTTTTAATCTTTAGCTCCAACACCAATATCATCAACCCCTGCTTATATAGGAAAGCACCATTTAGCCATTTAGCAACATCACTCAGGCTGGTTTTGCACATTCAGGTAGAACGTCTTCTCATGAACACTAAAGCTAGGGCAATGCATTTCATATCAGCCAATCAGCTTTAGCTAGCATGAGCCACACAGATGGATTACAGTCTGACAGAAGTCATAAAATGCTTAGCGAATTGTCATTCAAACGTTGCGTACCCGAAGAACTCTGAGGCAAATATAGGGAGCCAAAATGCATACCTTATTTAGTGAGTGTCTATCAAAACGCAGTTTATGTACAAAGACATTTACATTAAATACATGGTCTCCCAACAGCTACTGCAGATTTGCCAATTTCACACTTCTGTTCCCATAAATCCCCCATCACTGGCGTTCGTTTGTGTATAAATTGCGGAGAACTATTATAAAACAGACAGTGACCGCAGAAAATAAACTATTTTCATGAATTAGGCTTCTGGTGTCTTTAAGGCTCTAGGGGTTTCTCATCTACCTGGAATCTCCTCTGCTATGCATAAAAAAAACAAGGATCAGCACTGAGAAAGGACAGGACACCGGGGTTCACACAGAGTGGGGACGGCAGGCCAGCTGGGACAGGCTGCTCCTTGGTGAACCTTCAAGTCTCTGTTCTCTCGGGACTCCTCAGTCCATGGATGTTCTACCTGGTCAGCTGGCCGACCACCTTTAAGAGGGTCTTGTTCTCCTGCTTGAGCTGCTCATTCTCATCCTCGACATCATCAAGGTCCTGCAGGACACAAATATATCTGCTTATTATTACGACCATGGCCGGTAAGGGCGACACATTTACACTTACATTAAAATGGGCATAATATAATACCTTGAGTTTTAAAGTAATATTCAATATTTTGTTAGAACACAAGCTAAACCAACTGGATATGGAATTAAGATTTTTTTAAATACCCATCTAAATTTTTTATTTTTTCAGAAAAAAAGTAATGAAAACATGACATGCCCCCCTCTACCACAGACTCACTTCAGCAGCTTGTAAATTGAACATTAATGACTTCAATTAACCGAGTGACTTCTATCAGGCAGACAGGGAGAGCCCAGTTACCAACGGGTCTCAGAGACGTGTCACTTCCTGTAACAGATCGCTTGCTCTCCTCATTCCACCAATGAGTGGGAGCTGGAGCCTGGGCCAAGGGCCACATTTATCAGGAGATCAGAGGGAAGATTAGTAAAAAGACAGAAAGGGTACACAAGAAAAGTTCCTGTAATGGATGGACTGATGACCGGGAACTCGCTTAAGGTCTCCGTGCTAAGAACATAAGAACATAAGAACTATACAAACGAGAGGAGGCCATTCGGCCCATCAAGCTCGCTTGGGGAGAACTT
>JAODKN010000063.1:25833413-25846773 GCA_026774425.1 Petrocephalus zakoni
ATGTGAGACGGGGTTTCAACTACTTGGACAGTTTGCTAATGACCCGGATCAGGGCTCCGTTTTCATCCTTTAGTCTCTGGTTGTCAGCTTTTAAGTCTGGTAGCGTCTGGAAGAAAAAGGAGGGAGGGAGAAAGGAATCAGACATGTGGCAAAGGGGCGTGGCCAGCAGGGGGCCAGCAGTCACCTACGGGGCAGAAACAGGCAGGCAGCCTGGACAGCCATGCTGGGCCAACACGGCAGGGCCCGTGCTGCTCTTCTGGACCTCGCTGCAACCACACCGGATTTTAGTCATGAAGCACAGCAGATGACGCCAAGACCCTGCGCGGTCATTGCATAGCTACTCTAGCAAGACAGCAGCAGACGCATCATCTGCACACACGTACACGCAGGCAGCCTCGTGGCGGTTCTGCAGGCTGCACATTACACTGCCAATCCAGCTTACACCGCTTCACATAAACACACGACGGGTCTCTGCATTCTGTCATCCGACACTGGAATAAATCTGCAGCCACAGGTCAGCATCGGCACTGAAGTCAAGCAGCAAGTTTTCAATGACCAGCCCTTTAGAGCAACTTCCACACATGAACTACAGGCCAAAACCGATTAAGGCTTTTAATCTGTAAGGAACCACACTCACTGACATCACAACCCAGTTAAAGGCCATGCTTTTTCTGGCCCTCAACTGACTTAATAGCCCTGGAAGTCAGTCTTGGAGGTAGTAACTGGTATCCAGGTTAGTGTCATTGCACTGTAAGCCATCATTGCCTGCTGTACCATCTCTCAGCAAGGGGCTCCTTAATGTCTCTCAAGGAGCCACTGAATGTCACAGAAGTGCAGCTAACTGAAGCAGGGAACTTCCTGAAGCACAGTGTCCATGGTGACACCTGGGTTCCTTCTGGAGATGCTGGTGCCCCCCTTCTCTAGCCCAGGCCCCGGGATCCTATCTGACTAGTCCAGTAGAAACCCTTCACCAGCCTGGAGCTTAGGTTTACAAAAGGGGCTTAGGTTTAAATCACTCAGCTCACGCCTGGACAGCATGGCACCTTGCATTTAGGATTATTAATGGAAATACATAAACCTAATTAAATAGAGTGTATTTCTCTGGCAAATAGAAAACTTCAAAAGTTTTAAAGCATAGGGGCAGAAGGAACTGAAAAGTTCTTAGGAACGGAGCTACCTGATTACCACCACAGAGGAACCCGACGGGTGATTAAGCAGACTTTAAGCTACAGTGCTAGGGGCAACAGGCAGTAGGCAGGTTAGGAGCATGATGTCACAGCTCTGCACACAGGTATCCTGAATTCACAAAGCCAGCATTGTACATGTGTGCCACATGGTCTGACTGGCCAGGCGGCGGTGAGTAGAAACATGGTACCATGCAGGAACACCAGGCGGGTCTGGAGCGGCCTGGGCCGAGGTTAGGGCTTCTGAGCGAGCAGCTGGCATCGGGGGGGAGTCAGCACCTGCCTGTCCGCTGCCGCACAGCGCCAGAGAAATTTGCGGCCCGGGGGCGCGGCTACAGGTCGGCGGCACGAGGCTGGCTGCAGCACTCGGAGAGCCGGGCCACCACGCGGGCCAGGGCCCTGTTCTCGGCCGCGAGGCGCTCGTTTATCTGCCGCAGGGCCTGGACCTGCTTTACTTGGGGGAGATTCTGCGAGAGACCAGACGGGGGACAAGGCCGTCGGAAGAGAGATCGGGGCCAGCAGGAGATGGATTGAGGGTAGGGGGGTGTAGAGGGGAGGGGCACACAGAGAACACCGACTGTCAGGTGAAACTGGCTGCTAGCCAGCTTGGTGGCCCAAAGCTGGCGTGGAGCCCCCTGCAGAGGCGGGGGTCTTCAGAGCCCGGCTCCCACAAAGCTCCATGCTGAGAGGTGACAGCGACTCGCGGATTCATGCCGCAATTCCCATTAAACTGATAACGAGGGCCGACTGTCCAGCCACCATGTTAATGGAACCTTGTGATAAGGAGGAGCAAAAGATGAGCTGAACCCTGCTGCGACGGAAGATGGTGGGGGGGAGAGTAAGTGTCACTGCCAGGAGTCGTCATTTTCGTACAGTCCTAGACAGAGTGGTGTGCATTCCTCGGCAGATCTGAGGGTCACTACAGTGCCATTGCAGAAATGCCAAAAGCGACTAAACATCTCCGGTCTATACCGACTGTGAGGAGAGGGTAAGGAATCCTATTCAGCCCCTCTTTGGTCAGCCATTTCAGGACTATAATATTCAAAGAAAAACAAATGGCCCACATGACTACTAGAAACAGACTGGTGGGGAGTAATAAAATGTACCTTGAGTTCCTCCTCCATCTCAGAGATCTTCCTTTCTAGAGCTCTTCTTTCCTGCAGGGGAAACACTGGTGAATACTCGGCACGTCGAGCACAGCAAGCTAGGCTGCGAGGCAGGTTTACACGGCCTTCAATGACCACATTTATGACAAAACCTCACTGCTATCGAAAGTGTCCATGCAGCTTTGGGTGATCTACCCAACCTATGGGAGCAACAGTCTCGATCTACGTCCCTAAATCTGTGTCCATTGCACTGCGCGTAGCACAAAGGGGCGAAGAGTCAGTGCTGGGGAGTAACTCGGTCCCGTCTCTCGCACAAGGCGTCGAGGACTTCGTCAGGCTGGTTGCGGCGACCGATTCGGTAAAAACCGGTAAAGCCTTACATGCAGGCAGTACGTGAACAGGAGGTGACGAGAGGAGAAAATGAAGTGCTGATCCAAAGTAATGAACCCTGGCCATGCAGGACCACGCGGATATGTGGGAGGTACACACGCCAACACACACACGGCAGACAGGAAGACGGCCTGGCTGATTCCTCGGCGGTGAAAACACACATTGCCAGAAAAAAAAGCCCAAGAAAACAGATGTGGGACAGAGCCGGTGGCTTTCCGCGGGAGTCTCCCGCCGGAGCTGGGGGTGAGATTGGCGGCTAGCAGGAAAGCTCAAAAGCACTGTAGGAAGTCAGGTTAGACCATACCACCTGGCTGAAATTGGGTCTTGCTTGTAACCTTAAGACATAAATCAGCCTGTTACATCAAGGGCAGAAGGGCAGGTTATGTGGAGAAGGATACACAAACTCTGGTCTCGACTTAGAGAGAAGTGCACAAAGGGCAGGGAGACATCACTTAAACACGCAGTTAGCTACTCCTTTCATGATCTTTACTTATTTTTTTTTTTATTTAAAAAAAACGTCAGGGGACACTGATGTCAAGAAAAAAGATGAGGAAAATTTACCCTTCTCTCCATTTCCAGCTGTGACCGATCTGCGAATCGCTCCTGCCTCTGCGAGAAAAGGCAGTTTGGGTATGAGCCAGGAATGCCGCTTATAACGGCAGCGCAGCGATATCGAGGCGATGGATCTGGAGCTAAGGGCTCCGCCTACAGCCCACCTGCGTCGCCCTCTCCAGCTGCAGTTTCAGCTCGGCTAGCTCCAGGTCCGTGTGCCGCAGCTGGGCCTTCAGCTTGTCGTTTTCGGCTAAGATCTGTTCGTAAAGCTTAGGGAAGAGTGAAACCAGTATTGGTCAGTCAGGGAAGCCGTGGTATTAGGGTGTGAGCCTCTCTAATGTATCCAACAGACAGTGGGCAAAAAATTTTAGGTAAACCACCAAAATGCTGCCGCTGACTGAGGAGTGGTCTGAGAAAACAGCCCAGGTACCTTCTTGTAGTCTGTGGTCTCCTCTCTCTCTAGCCTGCTTGAGTACAGCCTCCTGCTCTCGCTGTGCCCAATGTGGTCATAACGGTCGGTGGACAGGTAACTCCCAGTGTCGTTCCTGGGAGGGGGGGGGAGGGCAAGGTATACAATCCTCCACACAAACCATCAAAACCTCCTGTGGAAGGCCACTTCACCCAGAGCTCCTTTGATATTTACACAACGAAAAACCATCAGTAATGTGGTACTCGGGTTTGGCATTAAGAGCTGCCTACGTACCTCAGTAGGCGGTCGCTCTGCAAAAGAAAAGAACAATTACCCATAATGCCACAGACAGGAATACCTACTGAATAAGTAGGCTTGCCTGCCCAATCACACTGCACTCGGTCTAGTCTCCCCAGTAAATGCATATTTAACCACACCGACAGCGACACCTTGATGCTTTTTCAGCTTTTTTTTGTTGAACTCTTTTATACAGCAGCCTTTCCAGTGAAGATTCACTTCCGACACACATGCAGATGGACTGACGACGGAGGTGGGAGAGACCCAAATATTAGCTGCTAAATGTGTGCGCATGCGGCCACATAGCCGAGACTCTGGCCTGCCTGACGGACTGCTGCCAGCGTCAGCCGCGTCTTTAAAAGGCTGCATGAAATGAAAGGCGTGTCACAGAGGAAACCGGGCCGCGCTTATGGCAACGCGGGGCCTTCCCTAATAACTCCGAAAAGCCCGTTTCCCTGCCTTGGCTACCATGTCTCGCATGCCACTTTGTCCAGGCCTGGCCTATTCTTCACTATCCAGAGTCTAATCCAAACGGGAAACACTGCGGGGTGTGGCACTGCAACCGGCCTTCCCGTTTATTTGTGAAGTATCATGGTTTACAAGGTCCCACAATGCGGGGCCCAGAGACCGTCCTAGAAAGCCAAGGCCGTGCTCACCTGGGGCTCGCTCTGGGTGCTGCCGTCCTCCGACCCGGACTGCTGCTCTGCGTCGTTCTCGTCACTCTAAAACGAGAGGAGGAGGGGAATGAGCGTGGGAAGGAGGGATGGATCTCCCAGGCCGTCCCTGCAGGAGGCGCTCTCTCACATCCTGGGCCCAGAAGGAGACGCCGGTGGAGCGCCGCTTCTCGCGGGGGCGCCGCCGATCCCGGATGGACCTGGGCTGGGCCTTGTCCTCGGCCTCCTTTTCCTCCTGTCTGTCGGACTCTGGGCATGTCAGGAGGAGACGGGGCCAGTGGTGTGTCAGCAAAGGTTAAAGGTCATGCTCCTTTTCAATTCCTTTCCTACATCCAAGGGTGCTTTCCCCATAAGCATGCTCTATAATGTAGCTATAACTCAAATGCAAAACATACTGGTGATACACTTTGCATGAAGTATGTATGCAAGTCCTGTCTAGGGGACTCCTGGCAGGAGGTGGGCACTGAGGGGTGAATAAAAACTAAAATTTGGAAGGCTGGAATGGGTTATCCCCTCTACAGGTAATCTAGGTACCACGTGTCTCTCCTTTCTGAAGTGGCCACCCCTCCTTCTAATGCTTCACAAAAGCCATATATGGCTCCACATTCTACCTCCAGTCTTCTAAGGGAACTTTGAGTGTCTCCGTTGGCTGTGCGATATACGCATGAGAACCACCAGCTTTGAAGCCTTGTTCTCCTCCCTCTCGCACCCACACGCAGTGACTGACCTTTCTCAGCCTCCCTGGAGGCCCGGCTGTAGGTAGAGCTAACCCCTGATAGGCTGTTGGGCCTGCTTAGGTAGCTGGAGGACAAAGGAGCGCTGGACAAGGACCCTGAGGACGTCACTGTGCTGGTCAGGGCAGCCATGGCGGTGGTCGTGCTGCCCGCCCGATAGCGCTGCAGGAGGGTCCAGAAATCACTGCTGGGGCTCAAGAACTGTGAAGCCCCTCCGGTAGGATACAGAAATCAGCATTCCACCAATGCACAGGTCAAGGTCACCAACCTCATCGAAGCTGCGAAACCGGGACCTGTAGTCTTCCTCCTTCACCTCCGCCTCCTTCCTCTCCTCCTGCTGCTTCTCCTTGTCCTGCTTCTCCTTCTCCTCCTGCTCCTCCTCTCGGGTCCGTATCGGGCGGCTCCGGCTGATGGTTTTCTCGGCCTCCTGAAGATCCGTAAGGGTCACACCCTGCGGGGCCACAATTAAAGATTTGATGAATCAAGGAGCACCATGGCAAAGGGACCTGATGGGACACTTACACCCTCCAGACAGAAGAAACCAGGCTGCCTGCAAATCGGGCACGATTTCCCAAAATCAACAAAGGGCTATTAGCCCATTAAACCAAGTAAAGTAGAGGTAAAAAGTAGAGGTTGTCATGATGGTATATGAGCAATGTCATATCACTAGGATTCATGGTCACATGACCAGAATATAATTCTTTCATGTACTCTCATGGCAGCGATTAAGCGGGTTAATACGGCAGTAGAGCCCCACCCTAAACTTTTAGCAGGACTTGGTTTTGAACACAGAACCGTGAACCTGCACAAGCAGGATATGCATGCAAATAACTAGGTACTTTGGTAGCTCCTTCACAGATTCTGCTGGGCTGACTCTCACCTGTGTGGACCTGCGGGACTGTCTAGCTTGCCGGGACCGGGCCTTTCTCTGCGACTCGGACTCTTCATCACGGACGGGAGTGAGGTACGACCTGCCACATGCACACAGGCACATACTGCTGTCAGTATGACGGCCAAGCCTACCCAAAGGATCCACCTATGGCCAGACGTGCTGAGCCCAGACCACCGATGGGACATTGTGGTGAGGACCAGCCTGTCAGCTTCCCCGAGACAGCTACAGCCTGAGCACCACACGACTACCCACACCATCAGGTACACTGCTCAGGATTAGAAGTTATTCTTCGTAAGCAGCTCAGTGTTGGCTGCCCACTGATTTTACACTACAATGCACTGGTAATGCCAGAACCAGCCAATGAGTGACTGAGGGGGAAGCTTCCTAACCAATCAAGGAGCCGGACATGCTACAAGCCGGTGACTTGCCCAAACTGAGGCTTACTCACTGAACAGCTACAAAACAGCGAATCAAGAAAAAACGGAGGCAGACAGCGTTTAAGCCTCCCCATCCTTTCTGCAATACACCCACACACACAGCAGCCTCACCTGCGTCTCTCCCGGCCATCGGAGCTCAGCGCGGTTCCCGTGGTGGAGGCCGTGTTGACCACCGTGGGGATGACTGTGGCCGACCCCTTCTCCCGATCCTTGTCCCTCTCGGCGCCCTCCTCTGGCCAAAACCTACCGGAAGCAGAGGCACACATGCCATGTGAGACGGGCACGCGGTAGCCAAATCGGCGGAGGCGTCACTAGGCGCTCCGTCAATATGGCGGCCCTCTACGTGTACAACGTGCCGGCCCGGGCCACATGACCCTCCACACCTGCTGGTCACGCTGGAGGGGGCAGGGGAGGAGGAGGAACCCGAGCTGGACAACACGCCACGGGGGCCACCGGAGGAGGTGACAGACGAAGTGGTGGAGGAGGAGGAGGCGGTGCTGGAAACGGGGGGGTCCTCGTACCTGCGGCCGAAGGAGCCGCTGGGGGGGATGAGGAGGGGAGCAGAAAGCAGGTCATGAAAAGGGAGAAAAACTGAGAGGCGATTCTCTCATAAGACACAACGCAAATTGAGTCAGAATGCCGCATCTTGCACAAAACCAGACGATGTTCCCTAACAGGGGGAGGAGACAAGGAGCAAAGTGAGGAGACAGGACACAAACAAGAGCGAGACACTGAGGAGCACTAGGAGGAGCGTAGAGCACGGGCTCATGCGCACGGCCGAGAACGGGAGCGGGCAGCGGACTGGGCCTCTACCTTCTATACATGCTGTAAGACAGGCTGTGCCAGGGCTTAGCGCTACCGGAGACGGGTTCCAAGCTGGAGGAGGACGGCGACTTTGTGAGGGCGTCGCGCACACTGCTACTGCGCCCCACTGCTAGCGAGTGGGACGAGCTGCCATGCACACAGGGCCAAAACGACAAGGGCATGTTAGCGCAAACACACAGGTAAACTGCCAAAGCCCCTCCCCCTGTTTCTCATTGGCCTATGAAGGAGGAGGGAGGGGCCTCCAGGGGGCAGGCTCAGAGCAGGGAAGGCCGCGGTGAAGCAGTGACTAGTGAAGCAGCTACGCTCTCAACTGCCATGTTAGCCGCATGTCAGACGGGCGGCTCGTTTGGTTATTTACACATCTGCTGTCAGAGAACCAAATGCCAAACGCTCCACGCCCCCTGGTGGTGGATGCCAGAGTGCGCAAGCAGCGAACCTGCGTTGGTAGCCAAGCAGCCTGCTCGGGGGGGCAGTCCCCTCGCTGTTCCGGATGTCATCCTCCCAACGCCTCCTGGTGTAAGAGCCGCTGCGCACCAGGCTGGCGGCCGAGTCCCTGAGAACCAGAAGCTACAATGGTACCCTGGGCTGCAGGCAGGGGCAGGTCACCCTGATCCCTCCCTCCCCCCCAACCTGCAGAGGGCGCTAGGCCTCCTTACTCTGCTGAGGACTGCCCAGGTCATATTAATATTGGCCGTAAATTTGAAATGCTTCATGCATTTCTAGCCCTTATGAACGAGTTTCGCTCATGAGAAAATCACCCATACTGCAATGATGAGACACCTGACTAAACCCCCTACTCCCTTTTTAAAGGGGCAGTTCAATACAATAATAAAATAATTCATACATTAATACAGCCCACTACAAAGTCTCTGGATTATGTTATATAACCAGGTCATGACTTCTAGTAAGAGACATGTTGAATTTTTCAAATGTATTTTTCTGGTGCTTTGATCAGCACAGAATTATTGCCATTCCCTCCCATTAAACTTGAGAGAAGGTCAACATTTCTACAGCCAATATCTCTGAAACCTGGCAACTCCCTACAGAACAACCTAAAAGGATAGATAGCACCAAAGCCCCAAAAACAGATCGTTGAGTTTTGGGATGAACTACCCCTTTAAGGGAAACTGAAAGGCAGTTATTCAAAAATCCCTTTAAGTTAACCTTGAACTGAGATGACAGCTGTACTGCAGTGTCTGCGCTGAGGAACAGGCAACTGACAGCGCGAGGCCACACGACATGCATGCCGCCATTCATGCCCTAGTGTGCACACACGCGTGCACACCAGCGGCGAGGACCAGCCTCTCCCTTCACCTGTTCTCCTTCTCGTCGATGTCAGATGTGCTGAGCAGCCTCCGTGACGGAATCGTGGGTGCCACGTAGGCCAGCCGCGTGCCTTTATCCTTCTCCTGTAGACGGGACAGACGGATGGCACCACAGGATAAGCGGACCCGCGAGATGGAAGGCGGGCTTATGAGACTGGCTACTGGTCCACTGGTCACCGGGAGTAGTGGCACTCAGCAGGTGCACAGTGCCAGTGGTGCGAGCGCCTCACCTTCTCCTTGTTGTCCAGTGCAGAGGACAGGCGGGGGCTGGACGCCGAGCGCATCACCCCGGCCGCGTCCTTGTCCTTCTGCGCCTCTTTGCGGGCCGTTATTTCCGCCAGGGCCCCGTAGCTGCCCGTCTTCTTCAGGCCCAGACGCCACGAGGCCGGCGACTCATCCTTGCGCTCCTCATCTTTGACCGAAGTCTTTCCGGAAGGAGGGGCTAACTGGGGTAGGGGTGTTGGAAAGGAGGCTTTGCATTAGTAAAAAAAAAAATAAAATAAAATAAATAATTGAGTCGGGGAAGGGGGGGGTGGTCAGATGGGGGGCAATCAAATCGAAACAAACTACAGCGAGTTACGGCTGAGCTTCAGCCAAGCTTGAGGAGCACTTCTCTGAGGGCAGATTAAAGTGAAGCAGGAGGTGAAGTGTGACCCAGGTAACGATGCTCTGGGTCACATAGGTGGTGGAGATGGAGGGGGGTCTGAGAAGCGGCCGCGAGCTGGAATGGAAGCGCACGAGGGCCACAGGTGACACAGAGGCGGCCCCCGGTCTCCCGCTCAGCCACACTCCTGCTTACTTTGAAGGGCTGGCGGCACATTAAGCGCTTTGACCCGACGTCTACGCTGGACAGGCAGCCGCAGACGAGATCGGAATGTCGCCATGCAGGCGAGCACCTGGTTAAAACCGGGCCGGGCTCGGCGCATCGACGGCATACCACCAGGCGGGGGGGGGGGCGATTAGCAGCGAGCCGACCGGCTTCATGCGGGTGCCAGAGAACTGCTTTGTCAGTCACGTTACGAGAGGGGAGATGGGGGGGCGGGGCATGAGTAGAAAGACATTCAGGTTAGTTCAGTCTCAGAGGAGGTTTAAGTTGGTGATTAGAGGAAGGGTGGGGGGCCACAAGTTGGGAGCACACCAATGCCTCACCATAGCCTTTTTGGGCACTAGAGAAATGCCAGTTTTGCGCAAGCTCTGGCGCCATAATGCAGGATGGCTGGGCTCCCACGCCACAGGCATGACAGGGACAATAAGGTCAGACTAAAGCCAATCGAGACAAGAGCAGAGATGAGAGAGACACCCGACAGGAGGAAGCAGCAGCTGAGGAAACAGTTCATAGAGGAAGTGAGAAACGCGGCCACGCATCCCCCCCACCCCCGAGGATGACGGAGAGCGCAGCGTGCGCTCAGACAGCAGCGCAGGCCAGAGTCCGCGCTCCGAGCGGCGTGCGTAGCGACAGTGACGGCATGCAGCCTGCAGATGGCAGCAACTCCTAAGGGAAACCTGGCCACACACTTTGCCCCCCATACATTGAGGCCCTCCGCTCATTACTCTGGGGGTGTATTCAGGGGAGGGGCCACCGGCCCCAGCAGACTGGCCCCCAGAATGGCCCCTATGACTCGCCAATTCAAAACATATCATTAACATGGCCCCTCTAATGCCCCCCACCTTAGAAAAATCCCAGAATCAGCCGTCTTTACTTTACATCACCCATATTTGTTTCCTATTATTTAAAATAAATTGGAAAAAAATAATGATTAAAATGCTTTCAAATGTTTAGAAGACTGACAGAATTTACGCAGCTGAGTACAGGCAAGTAAACATTTCGGAATGTTGGTCAGAGTGACACCACCACCAGGACACGCCATATTCTTAGGCATCAGGATATGTTCAGGAGACGCACAGCACTATCTACTGCCCAGCTGGCTAAATTATTCAGTGCCTGCTTTTAGCACATAGGAACTTATCGAGCAGCAAGACAAGCAATCAGTGAGAGATCAAGCTATGCAAATATTCACTTCCAGGCAGGGATTTCGGGGGGCAGTCTGCAGCACAGCTGTGGACCTGAGCGTACCTTTTTGACGGGCGAGGTGGGAGTCACCTGATTGGTGGAGCTTGAGGGGGGCGGAACCGTGGCAGCAGGCAGAGGTGCAGTGGGGATGTTGCCATTGTCAGCAGGCGCTGAAGGCTTGCTCTTGTCTGGGTGGTGAGGGGAGCATGGAATATGAAAGCATGTCAACAAAGAAAACTAAAGCCTAAGTCACCCACCAAGCGAGTGAGTGCGCGACAACAGATGGACGGTAAGGTGCCACACCCAGCCTCTCATACGTTAAGACCAACCCCCTGCTACCATCTTCAAAAGGGCGCTTGAGCAGCGAGATCCGGCCCCAGCACACGCACCTCCTTCGTTCTCCGACTCTGAGTCTTCTTCGTCCTCCTCCTCGCTGGAGCAGCTGGACTCGTCCTTCTTGCCCTCCTGCTCCCCCTCGTCGGCCTTCTCGGGCTCCAGGGAGTCGATGCACGGCGCCTTCTTCTCCGGTTCCAGCAGCAGTGTCTCTTTGCTGGGGGCAACAAGCACGCATGCTGAGAATCCCCAGGCTCACGGCGGGCTTCTGGGGCCGAGGCCCTTTCGCTTCCGCGCCATTCCTGACGCCAAGGTCCCTCCGATACCAAGCTATCCGGGACTTCCTGTCCCCACTGACCCCTGGACTGGTCTCCCACGAGGCCCAGCTCTCACGACCAGATGACTTACTTCTTGAGCGGTTTCTGAGATTGGTTGTTCTCCACGGTTGTCGTGGTTTCGATCAAAGGAGACTTCTTGTCCCGCTTTTCACTCAACAGCTGTAATGAAAACGAAATGACTTTGAAAGAAAAAAAAAAACGCCATTTGCAAAGGAATGACGGCATCACACAGCTCCAGCAAGTTTGCGGCCCAGTTTCCCCAATACAAACGACACTCGGCCCTTACCAGGTTCTGCTTCTTCTGCAGCTCCTCTAGGTACCCGAGGACGTCCTCATCTGCTACGTCGAAAGCAGTCTGACCCTGCGAAGACGCGCATGTTGACACCCAGCACCCATATGCCCGGCCGTGACTCCTGGAAGTCCAGCCTACCACTTTGTTGAGGGCATCCATGTCACACAGGTTCTCCACCAGGATCCGACAGGCCTCCTCCTTTCCCCAGTGCGCGGCTGCGTGCAGCGGAGTCCAGCCGTCAAAGTCCTTGATATTTACATCGTACCCTGCCTGAATTAAAAGCCTGAAAACCCAGGGTGGAAAAGAGTGAGCAGCTGTGTCTTAGAGCGAGTTTGGTGAAAGACGCCGGCCTGTAACATGAGCAACACTCACTTTAAAACCTCGGCGTAGCCCTTGGCGGCTGCCACGTGCATGGCCGTGCCCCCGGACTTGGTGTGACGCACGTCGGCGATGTGGCCGCTGTTGAGCCACTGCCGGGCGTCCCGCAGCATGACCCGCTCCTCCTCCTTGCGGGCCGCCTCGATGTCCACCCCTAAGGAGGAGGAAGAGGAAGTCAGGCAGCCATAGCTAACGAGTGGATGCCGGACATAGGGTGGCGAGGCAACCTCAGCCAGCATACGGAGGGCCAAAGGAGGAGGATGGCGATGTAAGCGGCGCCCAGAGAAACAGGAAGCGGCCACGACTGACACTGAAGAGCAAACCGCTTAATTAAGAACAGTTGTAAACCAAAGGGAGTGAATTTACCAACTCGGGCAACAAAAAATTAATAATTATTTAATTATCATAACGATCCTAATGAACAAAAGTATAGTCGCACATCTGTAACGACAGATTATATCTGTATACATCTTTTTCCCTGGCAAAAGCGTACTACATGCCAAGGGGAGACTAACTTGCTGAGGCTATTTATGCTTTGCTCCAGTCGTGCAGACACTCAGATGATGTAATCTCAAATGAGTTGCCATGTTGGATGTGTTAACAGCAATGTAAGAGAGTGCGGTGTAATAGAGCCACCAGGCAGACTTGGGTGCTTTTCCACCGCACCACGTACCATACTTTCGGCACGGTGTGTCTGTACTTTCCCTGTTCCATCAGTACTCTGGGGTAGTACTTGCAAACACTTTCTCTGTCAATTGGTTATGCAAACAGTCTGCCTCTGAAATGTAATACAACCGCCATCTTGGGAAAAAGTTGCAAACTCAGAAAACGAAAAAGTTAAAAATAAATAAATAAATATTGGATGGATGGACAAATGAAGGAGACCCAAGCTGGTCAGAAGAACAGATACAAGATCAGGATGGGATTACAAAAGTAAATTTTAATTTAAAAAGTATTTTGTGTAACATACTAGGGCTGCACCATATTAGAAAAATCAAATATCACAATGTGATTTTGTTGTAATGAACATTGGCATATTTATAAAGTAAAACAGTGCAATAAATATATTTATTTCTCAAATCAGTCTAGAAGTGATGAAAATTATTATTATTATTATTGTCTGGGAGAACTCATGCAGCACTCATGATGGAGTAAAAATCTTTACAACTTAAATCTCCCATGC
>JAODKN010000063.1:25854207-25886944 GCA_026774425.1 Petrocephalus zakoni
CTCAGCTATTCAGCGTGTGTGTGTGTGTGTGTGTGTGTGTGTGTGTGTGTGTGTGTGTGTATGCATGCATGCATGATAACACTACAGCCTGCACAAGACCATCAGTGAGTCTGCCACCCACCACAAAGTATCTAGGAAACACTATGCTACCAAACAAAGTACTGCAAAATGGGATTGCGACAGATTCAAATGAAAAAGCAGAGCAGCGAGTGCTCTAACAGAGAGCTCATGGCTCAGTTTTCAGTTACAGAAAGAGTGCGACCCCCCCCCCCACCATCACCACTCAGCAGGTCCTCAACCACCTCCCCTTCGCTGCACACGGTGCGCCGGCTGGAATGCTTGGCCAAATTTGGGCTGTTCGTTGTGCCGTATATGGTCAGAGCAGAGGAAGCCTACGGGCCTTATCGGAGGCCACGTGAGCAGGAGTGCGCTGCACAGGGGAGCCAGGGGGGAACAGGGGCAAGCTCAAACAGCTGCTAGCCAGGTGGGGATCCCACCTCCTCCGGGTCTGACATCACCATTCACCGCCCTAAATGGCTACCTTCAAAGAGGATCCAAAACAAGCTCAAATGGCAGAAACCTTCCAATTCTTTGGAAGCTTTTCGCTTTCACCATGTTCCCAGAGCAAAAGGTATGGCCTATCAGTGCACGCTCCATTTCATCCGCTATTCCACATGGGGAACTACCTTAAAAGGTGCTAATCCCCGAACAGTTATAATTAAGATCTAAAAAGGGATAAGCAGCTCTGCTCATTCCACAGGAGCTGATAAGGAGGGGAGAGGAAGACAAAAGGAAGGTGGTGTAGAGTTCCCTAGCAGAGAGCAAGGGATGCACAGTCAAACTAAACAGGAACACTACTGACTAGGCAGCACACTCAAATATGGCTTAACAGGGCTTGCAAAAATCGCTATCACAACGTCCTGGGACAGTCAAGTTTTCCCCCCCCATCAGGCTACCAAAATGTAACAACACCCTGCCTGACAGGCTATGATAAGCAATCCCTTATAAGGGTGTAAGAAAAAAAATTGATACACTTGAGTGTTGCGATTTCATTTTGCGATACTGTATCGATTTTCAAAAACACAAGATAGGTCGCATCTGCAGTTGATAGTGACCCGCTTTGTGTTGTGTTGTGTTTAACCTCCAGGCCGCTAGATGGCTCTGCTCAGTATGATGCACCAATTGCGCCATACTCCTAATTTTAGCAAAGTCTGGTCACTAGCAACATTCGCAGCCATGGCTGAATCTGAGCATGTCAGACCGGGTTTCACGGTGAAAACATATATCAGAAGTTACAGCGACTATTTTTTAAAATTCTTTAAAAGTAAAAAAATAAATAAGAAATTAAAAAGTGACTTAAATTTAACCCTCTGGAGTCGGCAGTCCCGCATGCGGGACCAAGTAGAAATCTTGCCAAAGTTAAAAAAAAAAAAGACGAAAAAGTTTTTGTCATAGAAACATTTTAAAAACACCCCCAGAAACCTTGAATGGCCTACTTTTCAAATATATATAGGAAGAAACAAAATATACTTTTAGAGATTTTCAAGGAGAATAAAAAGTATAAGGAGTAACTGACTGGGGTGTCTGAGTCTGGAAGCAGCACTGATCGCAACCCATTTGCAAATGGCGCTACTCACATGATAATACAGTAATCCGACAGTCATTACTGGATAAATAGATAGTAAGCAAATGCCCAATGTAACTCCTACAAACAAGAGCACATGTCTGGCTTGTTTATACTGACTGGCTACAAATATTGAACATAATCAAGATTTGAAAATTTTACTTCTGTCAGTTCCCCACAGGCACAGCATATCATTTATCATTTTCTATAGCAAAAACTTCTACTCAGTGTATTGGGCTCATGTAGAGTAAACTTCTCTCATAAAGTGACTTGCATGAACGCAGGTTGAACCCTGTGCCATGCAAAATTCGATTGTAATGATAATTAGGTAAGACTCATGGATGTTATTTTAGTACTTAGTCTTATTATTGCAGGGTACTTTGTAATATTTATTTCCTTTTTGTCCTAAATTGTATGTTTAAAAATTCCGTAACTTGGTTAAATCTGTATGCACATGGTCTTCATTATACCATTATAGTTTTTTCTACAGTTAAATAATAATAAAAAAAAAAAACACCACCTCACTTACAGTATTGTGATATATCGCAATATATTGAATCGTCACTCCGGTATCATGATATGTATCGTATTGTCAGATTCTTGCCAATACACAGCCCTAATCTCTTAAGTAAAATAAAATTCCTTCTTATTCGCCTTTTCTGCTCTTCTGGGCAGAAAAACTTGATGATGATGATGGTGGTTTTTCTGCTAGGAAACATACATTTCAAGCATGATTAATAGGAGGTTGTCAATTTATTGAGCAATTGCCTGACGCCACCATCTTGGTGCACTATCGATCATAGTTACAGAGCACTCCAAGCATGTTAAGTGTTGTGCGGGTTTATCACCACCATTCATATTCAGTACGATACACATGGTGATGTGAAATAATGCAATAAATGTTATATTAAAGCAAATTAAAAGCAAATAAAAGCCATATAAAGAGAAAATATATTACTAGATGGGATATATACAAGGAAAACCAAAATGGTTTTGAACTGCCCACTGTCTTATGTCGTTAATCGTCTGGTTTTTCCAAACTGTGAGTAACACTGAACCCAAAGAAAGTGATTCAAATATGGTGGTTTAATTTCTTTATTTCTGGCTGGGTACAAAAACTGAGGAGGAAACAGTGTGGACAAAATATTTTGGTGTAATCATGGGTAAGTTTAAGTAAAAATCTCATGCTTATTATTCTTCATTTATGGTTTAGTTATATTTTCATCATGTAATTGTAATTCTAAGAACGTCAAATTGTTCTGTGCCATAATGTGAATATTCCAGTGCTGTGTCTGTTATTACAACAAAGCTGGTCTGATTGCACGTAAGTGTCTTAAAGGCCAATCATTGATTTATTTTATGCCTGGATGTGTGGCTACGGGGACAGGCTGACGAGCTTCTTCTAACTTTCCCATCGATGCCTGTGATCCTGACCAAATGCTGTTTCATAAGTTTTTCACTGGTGCCCAGTTAATGCTGGCACAAAGTGGCAGGTTTGCCCAACGTGCAATGTTACGAATGGCTTTTAGGATATGTGTTTCACCTTTTGTTTCAAATGTTTTATTTAGGACCATGTGTTTCAACTATACATGTCTTTTTTGTTTTTTTTTTTTATTGCCCTTTTTTAATCTTGGGTAGTCAAAATTCATTTCGAGCTACCAAAATCTGAAGAATGCCCGCCCGAAGGGATCCACAGAGGATCTAACAAAGATCTCATCTGAAAGTGCTGATGACATGATATTAGCCCCCAGCTTTAAATACTCTGGTTGGACCTATACTGGTCAGATGCCAGAGTTGATTCAACATTGTTCCACTCACACCTGATTGATGACTGCACTATTCTCAGGCCAGAGGCGGAATACAGTAGCCAGGCGTATACAAAAAAACATGATATATATTTTTCCACACATTCAAAATCAAACAAGATTACTCCTTATTTTAAACAAGATTACCCTTCAGCAGCAGCATTGACTGATTTACCAAAAACATAGATTTGATATCTGATGTTTCATTTCAAGGCATCCGTTGCTAAGGACACTTCACACACACACACACACACACACACACACACTTTAGAACAGGCCGCCCAACAAACAAAAACTTGACGTAAATGTAAACAAGAAATACTCACACCAGGCCATTGTGCAATCAATACCTGGAGCCTTTCAGAGTTGCAAATGACTAAATCAGACTAAAGGATTTGCTGCCTACAATCCAGCTGAATCTGGAGTGTATTGTACTTACAGCTACCGGGGATGACTCATATAGAGCTGGAATCCAGCAGCAACAGGACTTTGACTGCTTGGTTTTGTATATTAGGATTAACATAATAAGAAGAGACTTATTAGCTGTATTATGTATTGTGCAAGTTCAGTATCTTGACAACTGTGTAAATGAACCAGAACAAAAGAACCTTCATTTTTGATACAGAAGAGACAAAAAAGGGGATTTCCCAACTTGATAACACAGTCTGATTATCTCAGTTAAAAAAAAATAAAAATAAAAATAAAAAATTATACACAGTCAGTGCCTAGAGCTTCCTGACACCACATCGCCAAACTGTCCTCCGCATATAACCATTAGAAGCACTATTCCTCAGGAAAGTTTGTCATCCACATGCCACATAAAGTGCATGTATTTTTTCAAGCACCAGAGACCATCCTAAACCTTTACACAGTGTTTACACCAATAAAACTATATAGCCATGTATTTATTAGACACATACTTCTCAACTGAATAAATGTACTACTTAATGCATATACACTAATATACTGAGTAATACACTAAAACACAATAGTGCAGGTACTTTTTTGTTTTTTAAAACAAAGTATGGGGATTCTTTCATCTGGCGATTTTATGTCCTTTAATTTTAAACAGGCACTTATTCAGGCAGCTCAACAGTCATCTGGGACCTCTTCAGAGACACTCAAGATAGCATAAATTAGACCATACACATACTACCAGTACATTATGGACACTGACATAGATGCACACTTGTTACATGACAAGGGAAATTCTGAGTCAAGATTCCCTGAACAGCTTTTCAGAAGCCCACCATGTCTAGCAATTTGCCATCCAAATTATGGCTACAAGGGAATGAGCACAAAAGTAGTACTGCCTGAAACAAAACTGAAAGTAATATTTAAAAAGAAACTGCATATAATGTACCATTATGTAATAAATACAAATGACATTGGAAAACAACAATGTTCATTATGTCACAATCGCCTAATTTATATAAAAAAATCCCCATGGGCCAGAAATAATGTCACACAACATCTGTATGAGAAATGAAACTAGTTTATAAAATCCACTTTTCTGTGGCAAATTCACTGGCTAATAAAAGAAATAAAAAAAAACTTGCTGCTGGTATTGATTAAAGCCAAAGATACACCCACTATACCTTACGGTCAAACTTTTTTTAATGTAAAGAGATAACACCCATAGCCTACTAGAGCCTGCTAAAATAAATTTGAATAATCCTTTACAGTGATGAAAAGGTAGGTTTGTTCCTCCATCTGACAAAGGACTCAATATCCAAAACCATTCCTTGACCAAAAACTGGGGTTATTGCAACTGCTTCTCATGGTAAAGATTGCTGCTGAAGCAATAGATTAAATGAAAATATGAGGAAGGTACTCTGATAGTGTGGGGACAGTGGAGTTGATGTTTTCCAGAGGTATTTCATATAAAAATTAGTTTAAATCGATACAAGTTAAAATGCTAGTGGTCTCTAGATTTAGCTCATGTTAAACTATAAAAAAACACTGTACACCAGTCTCCCATTTAACCAAAAAGAAAACACGACACTCCACTGCAACTGACAGTCCACTGCTTACTACTATTTGCGCCTGTCTTTTGCTAGAATCCTAGATGTAAAGCCTAGCATGGCAGACACTGTTATACTTGAATGGCACATTTACAATGTTAAATTTAGGCAAATACAACAAAGCAGATTTTACAAACAAAAGCAAAAAAACCTTCACCGTTCACGTATGGCAGCACGACATGGCCAGCAATCAGATGACTGAAAAGAAGACTAACACCTCAGGCCCTAGAGACAGATGGTGGAAAATGGAACCCTCTGTGCGGGATCCCAGTGGGCCTTGCAGCAATGCACCCCAGCGGTCAACACTGAGCCTCTATACTACAGCTAGGACTTTAATTAGCACCAGGAACAGTGTGGAGGGCCCAGGGATGACCTCCAAAGGGACTCTCTGGTTTCCAGGGCTTGTTAATGCCGAAGCAGATGCCCATGTTGTCAATCCTGGCTCCCTATCCAGGCGTGGTAATGAAACCAAAGGAAGTCAGGCCTTCTGAGAAATACGAAGCAGGACTTCGGTAATGCGGCAAGAAGAAGAATTGGAATTTAAAGACAACAAAAGAAGAAGAAGAACTGCAATAGTTTTACTGGGTGCTTCACACAAAGAGGCCTGACTTATACAATTACACAGCAGATACGGCAACCATGGCAACAACAATGTTCTGCAATACATCGATGGCCTTCTGATGCTAGCAAGCTACCAATCCCCAAACCACAGGGACAAATACGGGGAGGGCTGTTCAGCATACATGCCTCTTGAAACCTAACAGGACCAGTGGTGGATTGCACCAGCTAAGCTTAAGTTCAGCCATAAGGTTGGGTGTAAAGTGTACCTTAAAAATCATATGTTGAAACTAGCTAGTCTGAAACTAGTACTGCGTACTTTATCGGTTGCACCACTGCTACTTAAGCAACAACGCAGTTAGCAGCTACTAAATTAAGATGATGTTGCACAGAATGACGTTTTCACTGTGGACAACCAATCAATACTGTGATATTAACAGAACCAACTCGCTGTTCTGCATGCTTTTCGAATACTTTGAGCACATTTGGCATATAGAATTAGTAATGTCCTCCCAGCTTAGTTGCTTGGGAAGAAAAAAAAAAAGTTTTTTGAATTATACATATGTACTGATTTCATGTTCTCCATTTGTAAGAAGAATTTCAACCACAGTTGTAAAGGAAACTTAATGTTCCACCATCAGCAGTCCAATGTAAAAGTGATGATAGACCGGGCAACATTTCAAGCAGTGTTGCGGGCAACTGCCAACCAGGTGAGGTAATGGGAAACTCATCTGCTGGATCTGGATAATCGAAATAAGTTTCCAACTGTTGATACAAGATTTAGAATTCTACAATTCACATCTGTAACCCAATATCAATGGGAAAGTGCCCAAGCAACATTTTCAGAAACAATGCTGAAAAAGTTGCCATGTATCGTTACCCTAAGAAGTGTGTTTGCAAATTTGTAGTAATTGTGTGGTAAAGTTAGTTATTTATTGTAGGTGCTTGACAGTCATTCTGTTACATGAGATACTCAAGCTCAAGAAATACAAACAGGGTTCACATGAAAAACAATGGCAAGGTGATGTATTTTTCTAGTTAGCCGACTAGTCAAAAGCTGACATATCGAGCCAGTGAGCTGTTTTATCCTAAAATCAGCAGAAAACATAAGTTATTAAAATGATCTCTGATAACAGTATACTACTGCATGTTAAACAAAAAAGGTTTGTTAGGTTATTCACGTGTACCATTTTCACCACATTTAAAACTTCTTTTTTTTGTAACAATGGACTTTACACCTAATGTTAAGAAAGCATAACATTTACACTATAACTTAGATCTCTGTTTAAACTATGTGCGTGGTGCAACATTATTAAAAAAACAATGTGTATATAGGGGCAGTGCACATCTGTTGTAGGCTTTGTTCGAACTTAAGCTTAGCTAGTGCAACCCCCTGCAGACCGACAAAAACTTTTCCCCAAAGCATTTGACAGTTTTAATCCCAAGGAGAGAATAAAATTCACAACTCTTGCTTTTGTAAGATATAGAAATAAAAACGATTTTTTGCAACGTCAAAAACAATTTAATAAATAAAAATAATTACACTAAGTAAAAATCTGGGTCTAGGTCTGAGAGAGGTACCAGTGCATTGCAACCATCTCACGGTGTCTGGTCAAGCACAGGCGTCTAGAGTGGGTCAAGTCTTACTTGACAAAACTGGAACACTATGCCACAAGAGGCCAGTCACATGACAAGTTGCTGCCTGCAAGAACCAGACCCATCCAATGAAGTGCTGGGGACTGGTGCAGTGCTTTAAGTGACAGAATTTAAAAAGGTGTTTGAGACAAATCATGAAAATATTTTTAAGCAGACATTGACATCTTGCTGATGGAGGTTCTGGTCTGAATAGTCTTTCTGTAGAAGATGTAAAGCACCAACTGATAAACATATGAATCACATCAAAGGAAGAATATGACAACAGTTCGTAAAAGCCTTCATCCAGGACCAGAAAAGCTTATATTTCACATACTTTAAAAGCTCTTATATGCTTTTAATTCGGTTCCAAAAGAGCATGATGCCTTCATTTGGAACATCGTGAGCAACCATCTTCGCAAAACTAAATTTAGAAACACTTCACATAAAGTAAGGGATCCTGGAGCACCCCTCCCCCAACTTCCTGCAGGAGTTCTTCAAATTACCCACGGAAACACCCAGTTCAATCCTGTTCCAAACCTGTAACCCATGCTACCAGAAATTACGTGAACCAAGTCCTTCACATTACCGTGGACAACAAAAGCCTGGTGTCTGGGACATAGTAATATCGTTGGCTAAGGGGAGCTAAGGTTGAATGGGAAATTGACCCTGCAGATGTATCAGGACAGTGACCAACTTTCCACAGCAAAATATCCAGAACAAAAAGGCATGGCAGGAGCTGGCTGTCGGGGAGCCCCCTGTCATATCTGGTTAGGTAATACTACAGCCACACCACAAGAGTGAGCCGACATGGTTTACGAAAGGTCAGCAAAAGGCCACGGTAGCACAGGCTACACATTACACCAAACAGGTTTTGCATGGGGATCAAGCAGATTTTAAAGGGCTTTCCTGTTCAGTGCTTTAGCTAATCAACAATTCACTCTTAAGAGAACATCTTATTACAGATATTTAACCCATTGACCACAATTTTATGTATAACTTCACAATGTTTCTGACTGATAATGCACTAGTCATTCCAAAGATGATAAAAACCACGGAAACCAGTTTTAACTAAAGTAGGCCTCCGTTCCACATATTAAATCAGATGTCAAACAGTTCACGGTTGATACCAGCCCCCATTGTTTTTACTCTGAAGCATTTAAGCTGTGGTCCTGAAGGTAGTCCAAACACCTACGGCTACATAAAGCCTAGTAAAGCCCTAGTAACCAGTATCCATCATAACCAACAAAGCTGATAAACCAGACAGGAACATTAAAAATTACCGATTTCAGGTCCTGCCCAAAAACAGGTCAGACAGGTGTATTGGCAAACACTCACCAAGATACATCTTCCTAGAAACTGCATTTCTCTCAGGCATAACACAAATGCAGCAGTCAGTCACACAAATATGCACAAATTAAGAGATTTTTATGGCAAGAG
Source organism: Petrocephalus zakoni (assembly GCA_026774425.1). Classification (NCBI taxonomy): domain Eukaryota; kingdom Metazoa; phylum Chordata; class Actinopteri; order Osteoglossiformes; family Mormyridae; genus Petrocephalus; species Petrocephalus zakoni. The sequence goes on from JAODKN010000063.1 coordinate 25,863,291, forward strand.
TTCCACTATTCAGCAGAAGGCAGGTTATGCTCGCAGTTAAACAGGATTACTGAAGAGCACTTGACTATGCCAGCAATACCAAATGAGAAAAATACAAACGGTGGCATGTCACCAGTCCACACAAAACCTTAGAACTTCAGCCCACATGAACCTTATCAGTTGAACTGAGCACTGCAATAGGGACACATCCATACACTGCATATACAAACACTGGCATCTGAATGGGTGTGCAGCTCATGCTCCTATACTACTTACACTTGTACCTGGGCATTCATTGGATGCTCAGCCTAGCTGCACTTATGCCTAGCCGACTCCTCGACAGCCGTACATGCGTAATGTGGCATTTGCCTCACTTGTACGTCACTTTAGACTAAAGCATCTGCTAAATAAAATGGAAGTGTTCCCCTACTAAAGACCTGGGCTAGAATTTCAGTGTGGGATCACGAATACTGTGCATAATTCAAATTGATTCCCGTAAATCTAGCATTTATAATGTGGGAAATTCCCACACACTTTTACAGCACTGGTCTAATAATGTTCAGCTAACGTTTGTACCACTGAGGAATGCACACTCTCTCCATCTCTCTACAAGGCTAGAGCCCCGATCCATACCACCTGCCCAATTTGTACCTCACCCGTCTACATATGCCTGGCATTATATTTCCACCAACTCAAAATGAGATATTCAGCAATAGATTCCAGATATGGATTTTTGGCAGTCTGTGTCTGTTTAATGAGAGGTCTGCATAGCACCTGCTCTGGTCTGAGTGTGTGTTTATGGGTCTCGTTAGGTACCCCAGTCACGGTGGGGTGACCATATATACGTCCCTGATGGCTGCCATTACGCTGCAGCAAAGTCACTAGATTCTAGACATAACTAGAAAATGTAATGCAGTTTGCGCATGCCCAAATTCTGCAAATGCACAGACTTGTGAGGCACAAATTGGGTGGGTGGCATGGATTGGGTAGTGGACAGCTCATCCCTATGCTGTTGCAGTATGTCTCAGTATCATACATATACATTCCAATGATCTGAACTTGATGGCATTGATGGCCACTGTTGTTAAGTGGAAAGGATGAAGGACAGAGTACAGGGAAAAAAGGACCATGGAGACAAGGGAGAAGAGGGAGCCACAAAAATAAAACCTAAGGAAACAGATTCAGCTAAGAGAGACGACCACTAAAGACACAACAAACTGTATATAGCAATGGATATAGATCAAAGCTTCCCTTAAATTGCAGGAGAACAACAAAGTGTGAGTCGGAGGTAATAGGTGAGACATTCCTGTGTGACTGTGTGAGCCATTTAAACCAACCCCAGCTTCCCTTAACCATGAGTTACCTTCTCACACAAAACTCCAACATAGACTTATTGCAGCTGAAAGCAAATAATCTAGAGATCAAAATTTCCCCGGGGTGGTACAAGTTGTGAAACAGATGATGGAAAACAAATGCCTTTTCTGAAGAGCATGGCATTAAAAAAAAAAAACAAGGGAAAGTAGATTGTGCATCTTGATTTTATGAGTTGGCAGTTAATCCAGTTATAAGTGAGACCATACACAGATGGCAGCTCAGGAGCGTGGCCTTGTTTTCCAGGAACGCTTAGATCCATATAAAGCGACAGAGCGCCAAAAACGGTGGCTTCTTGCGAGCTGCAGTTAAGACCTCCCCCTGTGGCCACCATTCGCTCACAGGAATCAGTGTTTAGAGACTGAGGGCCCGGACACGCGGGCCGTCATACACGGATGATTCCACAAAAGGAATTCCTCCTTATCGTCGGCATGTACGAGCACACACGTGTCACGGCCAGAAAGCCCGGCTACCGTGCAGAGCAGCTCCTGCAGCTTGGCCCGGCCAATCCCAGAAGAGCCCCCTGAGACAACCCAGCTGAGCAGGCAGAGCTGTGACTGCTGTCCATATATGGTCCTGGGATTCCCATGGAAAAGGAGCCTCGAGCAGACAGAACACATTGCGGGAAGAATGGGGGGGGGTATGGAGGCTGGCTGGAAATGTGCAAGTATACATCTCATTCTCGTTTATATTCAACAGGCAAAATAGAGGCAACCCGGATCAAATTGGTTGCTTAGAGCCTTGAGTGTCAGAAGCCCATGAAGGACTGGGGCTGGGGAGCAGATCAGACTGCTCCAGGATGACTGTCCCTGTGCCCATGAACACCTGTTAGGACAGCAATGTGACTTATTTGATAGACACCATTTTAAATTTCACCAAGTTTACTGTGACCAGCATAATTCTACAAGAGAGACTGTCACTAAATACTTAACCTAATAACTTTTGTGAAGGGAATCATGATACAAAAAAAAAAAAAAAAAAAACATGCAATTCTGGGAAACATGAAATTTTTCTAATTCCTAAAGCAGAATAAGAATTATCTAGAGAAATTGCTAATAAAATGCAGCTTCACATATAAACTGTTGTATTCCAGTTCATATTTGCTTGTTTCTCTTCCCGAATGCACACCCCCCTCCCCAAAAAAAAAAAAAAACAAAGTGAGGACAGGGTACCACACCTCATCCTGAGTCTGGTAGACTCAGCTGCTGTAATCTTCATGGCCAGGGCCAGACTGGGCCCTCCAAGCATACAGATAGTCATCAGGCCAAAACACAGCACTGGCCTCACTGACGGCCATAGGCATGTGCCGTGCGCTTTTAAAGCAGTGAGAACAGCTAGCCAGTCGTAGGGGTGGGGAGGGGTCATCCAGGATGAGCAGATTAAAGCAAACGGTGACCGAGAGGGAGGTGGTCGAATCTTCGCTGAGCAACAAACCCTCATTGAGGAAATGAGAAAGCAAACATACACTTCCTGTTAGGTCCTGCCCCAATCTTGCCACCCCATTTCATATATACACATATATATATACACATATATACATACATACACACATACATATATTAACCACCTTGTAAGACTCAGGTCAGACTGTCAAGGTAGAATGGTTCTGGGAAACCGCAGAGCCTGCCAAATGACAGCTAAGATCAAAGCAGTTAATGCCTGCATCTCCAATTCAAAAGCACCGGTGATTACACCAAACAACCATTTAGCCACTCAAAATTCTACTGTATGGTATCATAAACAATACTGAAGGTTTAATTAAAATATGTATATGAAGAAATAACATATTAATGAAGCACTTAAGCAAGTTACATGGCCAACAAATGAAATGGGGAAAAAATAAATAATATGATAATGAACCAATCAGTGGACAAAAATGAGGAAAGACAGGGCGGAAACGACACACAAGATGACAGCCGCCGCCTAAGCTCAAGCTCCTCCCACAGGCCAGAGCAGCACTCCAGGGGCTGCGGCCCTCACCAAGCATAGATGACCGTTTGGCTGCAAAATTGAGCTGCACCATTGACTGCAGTGCAAAACAAACATGCATGAGATTCTACTGTGAAGTAGCAACTCTCCCTTTGTCGTAAATGGGGCTTTAATGCAATGATGGAAAATTTTAAGAGCAAAGTAGGTTGGCAGCAGCATCCAAAGAAAGCACGTGATGTATAAAAATCATCACCACGATCCCCATCATCAGCTGGAGAGCGGATAGCTCGGACCACAGGCAGCAGAGAATTGCCTGCATCTATTCAGCCATTTGACATGACAAATATACATAAACCCATCATTTCACTGTAGAGATTTGCCCTCTATAAAGACACTTAGCAGCTCATTCTTCAGGCAGCCGTACAGTGTTCCCAAACGTAGTGTTCCCATAACAGTTTACTTAAAAGTGTCAACATAGCTGGTAACCTCTCACAACCCACACGGTAGCATTAAAGACCGAGAAGACCATTAATAGCTACGTTCTCCTTCATTCTTCCACTGCCACCTCAATACAGACAACCAGCAGTGCTCAATCAAGTGCCAAAGTCAAATAATCAAGCTTAGGAACATTAAAACCAATTTTAAACTGGAATCATACAGTGTGAGTCACATAAAACAAGTTCTAACCCGTTGTAATGTTTAACCCTAGCCATCAGTACTTTACTTCCACCTGAAAGTGGAAAGAGGTTGCACAGATTACATAAAAAGTGCATAATTGCACCCAGCAATAAGAACTGTCAGTCACTGATTATGCAATACAAAATGCAGGATTATTTTCAGTAATTTAATTGGATGGCACCCTCTAATAAGTCCTCAAAGCAGGCTGAACATTTCAAATTAATGCCAAGCAACAGGGCTGGTTTCTTAACTATGAGCCTCTATCTATTGAAGACTGCAAACTCAAATCAATATGAAAAAATCAGATTACCCATTATTCATTTATCCAGTCAAAATGTGCTTTTAGGTTCAACTACTAAACCCATTTAAAATGACCTCTCTTTCATTTTTAGTCCCTATGAACATAAACTCTTTTCCAAGTTCTTAAAAGTACGACAGTCGACAAAAATTGAAATTGATATACATTTTCAAATGGTGGCAATGCCCCCAAGACCACTACTAGAGATACGTGGACAGTGGCAACAATTTTATGACAACTGAATATCAACATTAAATAACCTGTCCCAATTAAGCATGCCTGTGTTCAACTATTTAGGCAAAGTGATATTTAGGCAAAATCAAGAAAGTACTTAAGGGAATCAAAATCTATTTATGGAATGACTAACCAAAGCACGACGAACAGCACATTTTTCCCCATCTGAATTCTTCATTCCAAACTTGCAAATCAAGGTCATATTTTGTCTATATAACAACATAATATCTGCATTATTACTTTCATCTTGAGTGACCTCAATGATTACGATTCAAATGCGATGAAACCATACGAAACACCCAGTGACAAGACAAAATGATCAACAAGTAGACAAAATAACTCAACACGGAGTACCTGTCGATGTAAGGTAACCTTAAGCAAAAAAAAAAAACATTCTGAAAAGTCAGCCAGTAATTTCTAACATCCCATCACATCCAACTGCAAACCACTTGACAGTATGACTGCATGACAGTACTGACAGTCAAAGGCACCAGTGACAGAATCCTCCGTAGAGTAACTACCAAGAGCCTTGGGCAGTCAGGCTGTGGACGTGCTGTCCGAAAAAAGAATGTTCAGGAGCTGCCTGTGGGGTTTAGCTGCTGGTTTACCAACAAAGAGTTGCAACAGCCGCCCGCATGCATACTCAGCATGCTGTGGAAAATGCAGCTCATCGTACCACCATTCTCATCAAGCCACCACAGAATACATGCTGCTTACTCAACTGTGTATGGAATGACATCAGGCAAAGCAGATCATTTGACATGGCTAATGCTCACCACATTTTGAAATACTGGAAATAAAAAAAATACGACACAAAATTCAGACATAGATAAACCAGGCTACCTTTGGGTATGGGGTTAACTCATCAGTGTTGTCACCATGTTACTGTTCCAAAATGTTCACGAAAAATGTGATCGCTAATCAAGAAAGGAAAGGCAGGGTAGCTACAGCCAATGAGAACCCACAATACAAAGATGACTGGTGGAAATGCAATAATGCACATTACCAGAAAAGCATAAACAAAACTCTGTAGCACTCGTTCAGACTAAGGATATCCCAGTAACACTAACAAAGCAATCTATAAAAGAGCCCACCAGCACCGTGGACCAAAAAAAGACATCATTATCATCTTCCAATTCTGCCAGGGCACAGTACAGGTGAGTGGAGAGGGAAACCCAAACAGCAGTCATCCTAGTCAAGCACCAAAGCAAACAGTCAAAACATGACAACCTCAACCCACAGCTGTGCCTCCAAATTAACTGTTCCCATGGTAACCCTGTCCGTTAGCATTCTTGCTGCTATACAACTAGACATCAGGTAGGTTCTTCTACAGCAACCCATAAAGTCTTTTGCAGTATTTAAATGGGTATAGGAATGACAATAGATTCTGCTCATTCCAAGCCACGTGAGAAGGTAAAAATTCAATAAGTCAGATGAGCCTTGATTAGGTTGTCAGTAAGTAACAATGTTTGTAAATTGAAATAAAAATGCCCAAGGAAAATAACCCTGCTCCCCCCTCAACCCATGGCCATTTATAACAAATCAGTACTTAGCAGAGCCAGACCAGCCATTATACCCATTACATAACATTAGCAGAAGCGTTTAAATAAAGCGACAGTTGCCAACAGGAAGAGCACGGGGACGATAAAGGCCACAAAAGAGTATTTGCCCCCCTCCCAGCAAAGTACACAGGCAAAGGTGTGCAAAAGAGCTGCTGGTGACACGACTGTCATCTGGATCTGGAAGCCAGTATCACAGGCTTCTGACGAGGAATGCCTGCGCTGTGCAGTTGTACTTTTCCTCTGTTGTCATGTGAGGAATTCTCAAATGCAGACGAGAGCACACCATCATCACCACCCTTCCCTTATTCCACGCACTCACAATTACAGTACAGGGCACATTCAGGCTGGGGGGGGGGGGGGGGACAGTGGCATAGGGTCTGCGACATTTACACACCATTATTACAGCGCGAGACAGTTAAAACACTTTCTAACTCTTAAAGTGAAAACAACCACTCTGAAAATGAGTACATGAACACCTAAATTTCTATGGTCTTGCTCTAGAGCCGACAATCTTGTGTCATATAAGGTACATCCACCCACACTGCAGTCTGCTGAGCAAAACTACCAGACATGATCCACTACCATATTCCTACCTTTCAGAAAACCTTAACCTGCGGCTAGGAGTGCAGAAACTGGAAACAATATACTGATAGAAGCACACCTTTCCACATTAAGTATCTGATTGTACACTGATAGCTGATTTTACCAGCATCATTTCACACATTACAACTTGCACTAGTACTGAATAATATATTTAACCCAGCCATTCAAAACATGTCGTAATATGAAATTGATAATCAGCATGTTATCTTCCCCTACTAAACATTAAAATTATATAGGCCTACTAAACATAGGAAATAAAGTCGGGGTGCCAGTATATACACAAAACCCACCACTTCCACAATGCTGAGCCAGGTATGCCACTGCAGAACGGAATGCCTAAACTGATGCACTGGTTTCCTGGACATGTTCCAGAGCAGTGGTCAGACTCAACAATGAAGATTGGCCTTTAATGAAGAGATTCTAGGGACCTTTCCTCGAAATCACCATCAGGATCTCCATATGATTCTGGAACTGCCACGTCTGCACAAACACACACCCCATGGGGCTGGGTTTTCAGCTGCTGTGTTATGGTCTGAAACAAACATACAGCATACAGGAGCAGCATTATGCAACTCCAGAGATGGTCAGGTCTGACGGCAGCCTCAAGCATTCCTTCCTTGCTATGCTTCTCGCCAGATGCAGTTCCAAAAAAAGGCAACAGGTCCCATTCAGCAGAGCATCCCCCTCCTGTTGAAAGCAGCAGTCCATTCTAAAAGTACCGAGTGCAGAAATCGATGCTTGTCAAAGGCGTGTCTACTTTGCGAGAAAACCGACTAAGATCCTCAGTATGGCTGGAAAACAACTTGAAACTGCAGAAGCCTGGGCATCTGGAAGCTGCCCAGGAGGCAAAACACGTGTGTGGCAACGATGTGTGAACCACCAAGCAGACACAATGGTGAACGGCTCCAGAACTGGATCAAATATTGTGTCACAATCTCATGTGGATTAGAAAAAAGAAGAGGAGCTCTCTGAGTATCTAAGCAGCATAAATAACACCACCACATCTTCTATGTATTTCTCAATAACGAGAAACAAATGCAAAAATTGGTGGCGGGCACAACACAAACAAATCCAGACTAAGTTTTCAATGAAAACTTGACAAGAACAGCGAATTATACTGAATTATATTTTTTATTACCTTATTATTGTCATTAAGAAACAAAGCACCACAATTTAAATAAAAACACATCTGTTTTATACAAAGTAGCCAGGGCAGTGTCACAATGAGTATGGAGCCTTTCCCAGATGGCCAGTCTTTCCCCTGGTTGGCAGGCCAGTCCATTATAGAGTGCACGCACTATGGGAAATTTGGGGAATTAATATAAACTGCCTGGTTATGAGTACAAAAGTAAATGCCAGGAAACAGCCATGCACCTAAATGCATACAAAACTGGAGGTCCGAATATAACCCACAACCCTTCAATGCCACTCGAAAGTTAAGTGGAACTTGGGGGGCGACACATAGATTATATGTGCAATCTTTACACGATATAATAGTAAATTTTTCAACCATTGGCCCGCAAGAATACAACTTAACTGTATTCCTGTAATTCAGATGAACACCACACTAAAGACACGGACCAAAAGATCTATTCAGATGACCTGTCAACCCTCCTAACGTGCTCTACGACGGACAGACGGACATATCAACAACCTTTAGAAGCGCTCAGTCACCGTCCGTCCCTTCCTCGTTACCCGACGTGCAAAACGCAGCATGCGAGCTTTTTGATCGCTTCCCATTTTCAGTTTTGGAAGCGCACGCCGAGGCAGAAGCGGGGCGAGACGGCCGCACTGTCGCCCATCTCCCTGCGCGGGGTGCATATGCATGGCGACGGCGAGCGACCAGACGCGCAGCTCTTACATGCCAACAACACGGGACCCCAGCTCGCGCAAACCGGGCTTCGCAGGCGCGGCTTATTCTCAGGACCAAGCCGCGGTGTCGCTTAGACCGAGGAAAGGCGGCCGCGGGGGATAAAACGGGCGCGTCGCTGGTGACAATCTGCGCCCGAGAAGCGCGGCAGGCTCGCGCACAGCTAGTTAGCCACTGGTGTACAGCAGCCAGGGGTGAGCCTCGGGTACTAGTCAAGCGGTTACCAGCTGACAGCGCATAACCGAGTAAGTGAACAAAAAAGGGGGGTGAAATGATCCGCGAAGACGGCTAACCAGTGCGTGCGGCCGCGACAGAGGCCGAGCTCCCCCGCAGCCAGCGGAGGAAGCGAGCCGGCCTGAGGAGGGCGGCTGTCCGGCGCGGCTCGGCTCGCAGGCCCGGGAGCCGCCGCCCGAACCGCCCTCCTTCTGACAGGACACCGCCATACAGCCGTCACTCGGGAGCGCGGGAGCGCGGGCGGCTTTGGCCGTCTTCGCCCGAGCCTGGCCGCCGGGGCGCCGGGGCGCGGTGGCTGGGCACGGCCGGCGAGTGCCGCTTCGGGCCGCCCCTAACGCACCGAGCTCCGCGGGCTTGCGGGCGGGCGGACAGACCTGGTGCAGGGCGGTGAGCCCGTCCACATTGGCGTAGTTGACGTCGGCGCCCCGCTCCAGCATCCGCAGCACCTCCTCGGCGTCGCCGCTCGAGCAGGCGGCCAGGAAGACGGCGCCCTCGTCGAACTTCACCTTCGTCTTCTTCTTCTTCAACATGGGCGGCTCGAGGTCCGTCTCCGAGCCCAGCCACCGCTTCAGCTGCTCGTTCCGCTTCTGCTTGGCGTCCGCCATCTTCATCCCCCTCCTGCCCGGGGCTTCCCGATCGCGCGCTAGCGGAGGGAGGGTTCGCTCCGCACTGCCGCCGTCGCACAGCGCGCCGGCCCGTATGAGGGGAGAGCCGAGCGAGCCTGGGCGACACACCGTAATCTCGCGAGAGCGCGGCGACGTCACCCCGAGACCCGCAGCAACACGTCACTGTCGGCCTATAAAATAATTAATTAATAAAAGGTGATTAATAGCAATAATCGGAGTACTGCTGCGCAATTACTAAGGTTCAAGCAAAGTGCACCTGCTCGGGGATATGCCAAGATGTACAATTTCTGATAAATTACATTAATAACTTAATAGTAAATAACTGTCACCTGGAATCAGAGAACTTTTTTATTTTAGTTTTTGGACTCATTCTTTCAACATTAATCAATGTGTACCCACCCATCTTACAACCGTTTCCCATGGTCACGGCTGTGGAAACAATAATGCATTAAATTTGTTTTTAATTTTTTGTCAACATTTTCCCACTTCAAAAAAAAAAGATTGCTTGCATTATTCTGAGGCAAATTATGTATTGCTAAAGTTTGAATAGTGATAGATACTGAACAACGCAAAGTTTTCATGACATTCCTAAATATTGTATATCTCAATTAATTAACTGACACTGGACAGTTACCACAGGTGGTTTATTGATGTTTTTTTCAGATTAAGGTTAAACGATAACAGTCAGATATACGCAGATCAGTCATAACAGGACAGGTGAAGTGAAAGACATTGATTATCTCTTTGCAGTGGCACCTGTCTGGGTGTCATTATATATTAGGCAAATGAACAGTCAGTTCTTGAAGTTGATGTGTTGGAAGCAGGAAAAATGGCCAAGTAAGGACCAGAGTGGCTTAGCCAAGTTGTGATGGCTAGATGACTGGGGCAGAGCATCTCCAAAACTGGAGGTCTTGTCGGGTGTTTCCAGTGTGCAGTGTTAGGTACCTATCAAAAGTGGTCCAAGAAATGCCATCTGGTGAACCAGCTATGGGGTCATGGGCGCCCAAGGCTCATTGATGCGGAGCGAAAGCTACCCCGTCTGGTCCAATCCCACAGGAGAGCTACTGTAGCACAAATTGCTGAAAATGTTAATGCTGCCTATGATAGAAAGGTGTCAGACACACCGTGCATTGCAGCTTGTTGCTCATGGGCTGAGTGCCCATACTGACCCTGTCCACCGCTGAAAGTACCTACAATGGGCACTTGACCCTCAAAACTGGACCACGGAACATTAAAAGAAGGTGACCTAGTCACGTGAATAGCTGGTTCCATTTGCATTGTTTACCTGGGGAAGAGATGGCACTAGGATGCACTATGGGAATAAGGCAAGCTGCTAGAGGCAGTGTGATGCTCCGGCCAATGTTTTGTTGGGAAACCTTGGGTCCTGGCATTCATGTGGATGTCACTTTGATGGGTACCACCTACCTAAACATTGTTGCAGACCAAGTAGACCCCTTCATGACAATGGTATTTCTCAATGACGGTGGCCACTTTCTGCGGCCAGCCACTCTGTAAAAATTATTCAGAAATGGTTTGAGGAACATGGAAAAAAGAGTTTACCATGTTGACTAGGCCTCCAAATTCCCCAGATCTCAATCCGATCAAGCATCTATGAAATGTGCTGGACAAACAAGTCTGATCTATGGAGGCCCCACCTCCAACTTACAGGACTTAAAGGATCTGCTGCTAGTGGCTTGGTGCCAGATAACACAGGACACCTTCAGAGGTCTTATGGAGTCCATGCCTTGATGGGTCAGAACTGTTTTGGCAGCACAAGAGGGACCTACACAATATTAGGTGGGTGGTTAAATATTATGGCTGATCAGTGTTCACAAAACTATCAAGCTGTAACGTCACTTCTGGCAATTTATATTTTGGTGGATCCATGTTAAATGTGCAATGGCTCATGATATGCTAAAATGGCATCGCCTTCAAAACAGATCTTGTGTGCTACCATTTCTCAGTTATACTTTGCTTTCTGCTGATTCTCCATTGAGGGTGGAGAAATTTACATTCCTGATCCTGATGTTTGTACATTATCACACTGCCCTACCACAAACAGAGTGTGGTTAGCATGCAGCTTTCCCAACGCACCGCTGGGACATATGCACCTTGTGGTCCCATATTTCGGGCATTTACTTCAGACTGCACATGCATAAACACACACGGCCTCTCCTAGTATAATAGTCCTTTATAATAGTCCTTGTAGTATTTTTTTTTCACATATACTTACAATCAGGTAGATTCTAGCTAGAAATTTTGGGCCTCCTCACCAAATTTCACTTTTGGTTCCCCTGCCAAATGTTACATATAATTTTATGTATTCACGGGCTCCTGCATTGTGCTGGGCCCCCTGAATCTGCCAGGGTATCCATGGCCTTTTGACACCCCTGCATTCAATTTATTGATGTATAATACTGAAGTAATGTGCAGGCTATAAAAATAGGTAATCTTACTGTATGTTTACAATAATTTGTGGTTAATACTTGAGTGCGTAACACATAATGGATTGACTTGCTGGGGTGGTCTCATGACCATTTTTTTTGTTTTGGCACAACACTACAGTGTTATTGGCTGACGCCCATGTGCTCGGTAGGGGGTGGGGGCTTGTTTGATTTTACGTTCTAAGTGGAAAGGCCCTGATTGGAAACCACCATAAAACCTGCCATCACACCGTCCAATCAGCAATGCCGTTCTTCACCCCTGGCATTCGTCATAATGTTTATGCCACTTGCCACTGGTTTAAACATTTTGCACTGCTTTAAAACAACTATTCAAAACAAATCCCGAAACTGAACACAGTGAGGTCCCGTCTCTATGCTCTCACCACACAGGGCAGATGTACCAAATTTCAGTGATGCTTACATGCATAGAATAACTATGTTGTATACAGCAGAACTTTGTTTCTCAGGCCACAAAGCTCCTAAAAACTAAGACAGTCCAGAAAATATGCAGAGAAGCATGCACCTCCCCAGCCCTCCATCTTCTAATTGGTTATCCAACACATGATTATGGTGCGCACCAAGGGCATAGTTTTGGTTGTGGATGGTAGAGACATAGCCCTACCAATATTGTGGGAGTACCGTGTTTTTTTGGAGGTCTGGGGGGTTCGAGTCCAATTTGGTCCCTACCAATGTTAAAACCAAACGTATGCCATGTGGGCCTACAAAACAGGGCAACACTCTGGGTGAGATTCCACTCGATCATAGGACACACACACACAGTTGTGCCCCAATTCACCTAACTGCAGGTCTAGCCTGCAGGAGGAAACCTGGGCGACATTCAAATTGCTCACAGACTCATAAATGAAGGTGGGACTTGAACCATCCAGCCCAGGCGATTTAATTATGACCTGTTAATCATGGGTCCTGGGTATCTGACACTGACATCTTTAATAATTGCATTCTGCAGATTCGGTGCATTTACTGAGTTTGAAGCAAAGACAAATTTGGACAGAGGTGGCTCACTCAGGTATAGTCCCTGTGGGGAGGGTCCAGACAAACCTGGCAAAGGAGCATAATAAGTCCATTCTAATTTGCAGGAATTCCACTGTACTTGTATTTCAGTTCCTGTGGAAATGGCAAAAGAAGTTTCAGTTCAATTCAATTCAATTCTTCCGGTTTTGTTTTTGCCCCCTTTTAATCATAATTTCTGCCTGGCTGTCCGCTGCACTTTTATTGCCACAGAAGGATTGGAGAGGCTGATCCCTGGGGTCCTTGAAAGGCCTGCTGCTCAGGCTCTGGGGCTGGAACTCTGACAGTTTTCAGCCCACAAAAGGAAGTTCTAAGTGCAGCCTCTAAAAGGGGGATTTTACAGAGATTCTGATCATCACAGCGCCCATAATAACAAACTTGAAAAGACAGGGAGTCACAACTTCCTATTCTGCCCTTCGCCATAGAGATATTGTACTGTGCAAACGACTTAGGCAGTCCAAGAAAGTGATGTTTGAAAATCTAAAATTACGACATCATGTCTGTCAAAGTGTGTCAGCTTAGCCATTTCAAAACCGCTCCTAAAGTCACCCCAGGATTTGCAGCAGCCATGCAACATACCCATGTGTTTTTTGACTCCACCACTCACATCAAGGCTGATCAGTATCTTATTTAGTTATTTGACTAATTTTATTAATTGATGAAGGGAGCTGGTGGTGAAATCAATCAAACTCTTGGAATGGCAAACGTGAGCCTGAGGGGAGGTTTGGTGGTCATCTAGCCACCCAGCTAGGTACCAGTAACCTTCTGGCAAACAGAAGAAGTCCTTGTTAGTTTTTATCGTGTCGCTGTTAATCTGCATACGCTCTAATGTTAAAATGTGCTTTTTTCTGAGCAAATATACTCTTAATATGCAGATAAATAGCCTTAAACGTTTTCTTTGGCTGCCTAAGACTTCAGCACAGTACAGTATATACTGTGCGGCAAACTCAGACTAGACGGGCAGGCTGCTATCGCACTGATAAAAATAGTAACCTTTGATGTTACTGAGGCTGTGAAAATCAACATCAGCTAACACAATGGCAGACCCAGAATCGTCGGCCCGCCTCGACTGGGCCACGTTATCAGAAGCCGACGAACTGCCCGTTACAGTGAGTAATGCAGCAGTAGGATTTACAATGGATAGGCTTTGCAGAGCATATTAACACATTGTTCCCAGAAAAGCGCAGGGAATGCACAGGGGCTGCCGGGCGCCCCTTCTCCATACATCTGCCTTTCATCGTGTGGTTGTCATGCTAATTCCACTGCCGGACCCCGGGTTTTCACGGCACTGCAGCCAGTCAGCACTTCGTAGAGATCGTGGTGCAGTAGCGGGACCTGCCAGTAGAGCCCTATTACTAAGGCTGAAGGATATCACATTATCTGAGAGGCCGTTGGTCTCAGACAGTGATTCGATTCATCTGGATATGCTTCACTTGGGGTAATAATAGCATGATGACCCCCCCTGCCCCAAGCCCCCCACACACACAATCACATGCTGCCGCATTCGTAGCAGCTGTGAATTCTCCTGCTTCCACTGTGTTTGTCTGTCTGAGGTCTTGTTGAGTCTTTGGCATGTGCCTCTTGAGATAAACATACATAATCTAGTCCCTTGGTTCCAAAGGGCATATTGGTTCCCGTTGGCATATGAGCCACAAATAAGGGTTTCAGATTCCATCCCATGTTTTTTTTTTTTTTTTTAAATTGTCTCCTTTTCCCATATGAGCAAATTTAGATCTAGCCCAAGGATTTGTGCAAAGCAAATCGGTTTGGACACAGATATCTAACACATTAAACAACATGAAAGTTGGGTGTTTCGCCTGAACATGCTACACAGCATGGTTCCAGCAATGCAGAGCGAGGGATCTGCGTGTGACAGCTCCAGGTCAGAAGTCAGACAGATCGATGATGGTACCGGCCCCTCTCCCTTTCAGCTGTTCCTGGACTTTTCTCTCACTAAAACTGTATCAGCTAAATCCCAAGCTGCCTGCTGGCTTGCCAAGTTCCGCTAAGCTCAGCTGAGCTAGTGTCTAGCTCGTAGCTGACACTCTGAGGTTTTTACACCAGAGGCTTATGTTTCTTTCTAGTTAATATGCAATATTGCCCTTGTGGGAGCAGACCACAAAGTCACTGCAGGAGGCAGCTGCTTCACAATGCTCCACCAGAGATTTCCTCAATTGCCAGTTAACTCCCATAGCATCTAACCATGTAAGACCTTCCCATAATGGCCAGCCAGAGCTCCACCTACCCCTCACACCCTTTCAGGATTTGAGTGTGGCCCAAAGGAGGGGGCTATAGTGCACTCCCAAGACGTTACTTCCACAGACAACAGCTGAAGACAGCCTGGCCTAAAAATAGCATGGCCATGATGGGGTACCTGATGTTGAACCATATGATAATGTCCCAAACAAACAAAAAATGCAGAGCCTACATGTGTACAGCATATATACACACAGCATACACACACATGTGCTTTGTTTCCTTTAAATAATGGAAGTCATGTCCTTAAATAATGCTTTATATTGATATAACTTTATATTTACTTGGTGCAGTACCTTTGAACGAAGAACATAAGCCCTGCGGGTATTACACCCTCCCGCCTAGGACTGGATCGGAAACGTGTAGATCGGAACAGTAGTAGCCCATGGGTGCAGGGTCGCGTGCCTGCACGCGCGCGCGCGCACATGCGCACTTTGGCTGCTGTAACTTGCTGCCCCACTCCTCGCTGCCTTTTGAAGCACCCCGCAAACAAAATCTCCGATTTCCGCCTAATAACTATAAGTGTTAATCCCCAGACTATTACCACATCGCACCCATTTATTTAGACAGTCCAAACTGCCCGAATCGTTCCCTAGTCTCCTGAGCTCCCTCGGAACAGTGAGCAACGGATCGTGCTTCTTCGGCCGGATTATTAATAGGCGAGTAAACATAAGCAAACATTGCATCAAAGGAGGCAGAAAATGCAGAACAATAACAAAGCGGTTTATTTTAAGCGGGGTCGCTGACATCACTACGACATCTCCGTTAGCGGCCCGCTGCTAAAAATAGCAGCGATGTCAATGCACGCATACATATATGACCATAAAAGCGTGGCTCGCGTTCCCTTGGCGCTATTCAGATGCTGTGCGCTGGAAAACAGCGGCAGACCACACAGACATAAAACCCAGCTCTGCAGCGGAACGGCGCAGCATGGTCACTGCTTCTCATGGACCCGCCTCCCGCTTCCAGCCTCCAGCGGGGTCCTCTCATTCCCATCCCAAGGTCTGGCCCGAGGATTCTGCAGACTCCGTGAAACGCAGCCTGTATTGACAATATGTCTCCTTCCGTGCCAGATACAACCGAATTTTAATACAGAAAACCCACATCAGATCTAACACTACGGATATATACACTTTAAATATATAGTACACTTCCTGATTCTAACATACCAGTATACACCAATTGTACAGCATAAAAACGTGTATGTGTATACTGTACTTACGTTTAACTTCAATACCACTTGTCCAGATTAGGGTTACAGGCAGTGGTTCAGTTGTAAAAATATATAAAAAGTGTACACACCCATGTTAAAAGACCAACGTTTTGTGATGTAAAAAAACGAGACCAAAATAAATCATTTGAAAACTTTTCCCACCTTTAATGTCAGCCATAACCCACACTTATGCAACTAGTTTATTGTTTTATTTTTTATATTTAAGGAGATGGTTTTGGTCATTTTTTTCTCCTGGCCAGTGATGGCATTCATGTGCATCCCATTACAACTCCCGGTTACAGTGTGTGTGTGTGTGTGTGTGTGTGTGTCACGTCCAGCCCCACCTTACTTGTCTGCTCCCCACGTTTTCCTTGGGCACGGTTCTAAACAAGCCATGCCTGATGCTCGTTTGTCTTGCCTCCTGTTCCCGCCCTCATGGTAACCGTTCACAACTGCCTCTCGTTTGCCCCTTTGTTAGTCCAGCATTTAAGTGCTTCCCAGTCCTATGCTCCCCAGTTCTGCCATTGTTACCTGTCTGTGCTTGTAGTCCCCTGCTGTGCTTTCATAAAGTCGTCCCCAGTGTGGGGTTTTTGCCTGCGCCACAACCTGCCTTTGGGTTGTACCTTTCTTTCCTGGTGTGTGCATGTAAGTGTAGTATATTAAAGTATAATTAAATTTTTCAATGTGACATGATGTTGTATATTCCTATATTTCCTGGACTCCTTTTAAGCTGATTTGGATGCAATGCATGACTATGGAGGCCGGATAAGTGCTCATCCACTTCCTGCTCTCGCTGAAAACTTTTCATGCATGGCAATGAGCTTGTGTTTACACGGCTCAGATAGTTATTTGCCTGTGCAGAGATGGCAGGGAATTGGTGGAGTGTTCGACAGCCCGAAAATGGGTCGGATTGTTTTGGCTTTTGAGGGAATCAGAGAAGCCGGTCTGGTCATGTGACACAATCATGGTCACATGACACAATCATCCTGCTCCCCTTTCCTACAAATAAGGAATGCTGTAGAGAAATGACACCCACAGGCCTGGCTGTACTCTTTTTATGTATGGATTGAGGAAGTCCACAATTTACCTGCATTTCAGAATGGAAAGAGCCTGCAACAGCCTCCATCCAGCCGAACTGTTTCCAGGTCTGATGTCATAATTTCCCGGGTCAGCAGCAAACAAATGCGGCCTTTCACCCATTGTATGTTATAACTATATATACTTCAGTATATTTAGTGTACTGTATATGAAGCTACAGTGCTTCAGATTTATATAGAAATATAAAAATTATTTGATGGACGTTATTTTGACTGACTTCCTGGAAGTCAATAAAAGGCATTTTCTGCCGCATGCAGAAAACCAAATTTAAGGTATAAATAGACGGCCACAAATCAGGTTTTGTGACTTCAGTCTTCCCTCGGCTGCCCCGAGTCTCTCACCAGTGACACGGAACCCCTGTCACTGCAGTCTAGCACACGAAAATGAGAGACGCCGGAGCCATAAATAGACGTCGATGAACGGGGAGCTGCAGGTAGAGAAAACAGCATCTCCCAGCATCGATGCGCCCCCCGCCCCCCCCACCCCGTTCACATGCAGGCAGAAGAAGGAAAACGGGAAGAGATTGGGGGGGCACATCCCAGGGATACCAATCCCTGCCTTTTAAGGAAGCCCAACCGTGGAGACCTGCCCCTCCCGAAAGATGGGTGCACCCACACTGTTCTCATCCAAGGCTTCTGTCTCGAGACAATTCAGCCACATAGCACAGTCTTGCTGTGTCACAAACACCGGCTAATTAATCATTAAATTGTGGGTCGCCGATTTTCGAAACCTCTCCCTCACTAGAAACGGAACCGACTGACACTATATGGAGATTATGTGCAGATTGCGTGACATTGACATGATGTGTATATTACGGGAATTGAATCTCTGCTATTTCTGTTCAGTAGGCGCTGTTGCTGACACAGTGACAGCCCTGTTACCTTCCAGCACCATACACCACGCCTCAAAGCCAGCCAGCGCAGCCACATTAACTGACGCGCTACAATCTCCCGCCGCGGCTCGCGGGCACACGCGGAGCGGCGTCAATATTTACCGCTGCCATGGTACAGCCAGGGCGGGTGCCAAAGCAGAAAGGGGAGTGAGGCATCGCGGTGTACCCAGCGCCCCGTGCCCTGCTCACTCCTCCTCCAAGCTACCCTCCCCATGACCATCTCTAAGCCTGCTGCTCTTAGCCAGTCCCACACGCTCCAAACTCCATGACCCCACTTCTATTTGCCGGTCTATTATAGCCTCCATCCAACCTTCTCGGCTAATTTCACCCAGACTTCATCTATCTGAGAAATACACATAAATCTCAGGAATACTTCTTCACAGAGGACACCATATCCTTCATGTGCCGCTGGAGGTATTGGTTCTCACAAAACTGACATATTGAAGGAGATATAGGATAAAATATGTTTAGATGATGAGAATGGGCCTTGGCAAGCTGACAGCACCCTCATCAAGATGTGACTTCTGTTTAATAAGCAGTGCTAAAAGACTGCTTCCCGGTCTCCATGGTAACTGCACCACAGTGTTCCACACAAAATGAGCTTCCCTCCCCACTCTCAGCAGATCCGGTACACAGGAGAGAAAAGCTTAACTACCAGCGACATCACTTTTGGCAGTAGGAGCGCCTATTAAGGATGAAGCAGAAGGCATCGTAACCCAAAGTGATCCTATAGATGTGGACCTGTTCTCACAGCTGCATGCTGGGACCACTGCACTAAGACATACTGTGATACATCTCTGTATATACAGTATATATGGCATTATTTTTTGCATGACGTTGGGGTTTTACCCGCCGGCTGCTCAGTTTCCCAGAATCCTTCACTCTTGACAAGGGAAAGAAATTTCACACAAAGTGCTAACTGGCAGATCATTTGAAGATGTGGGTGTCTGTAAGATAGGCTGGCAGCCACGGAGATGCATGTTCCTGTACGGCTAACCGGAGCCAGAAGAAAATTATAACGTCCACATCTTTCATCAGGCATTTCCCGCGGATGGTCTACTACCTTTATGACCAGTTTGGACTTGTCATCTGGGCCTGGCCATCATTTAGCCTCGCATACATTGTCCTTCTCTGGTGTAGCAGCAGGTGGGCTGCCCACCTCTCCAAGTGCAGTGCATTAGTGAGCTCTGGTATTATGTAAAATGCCTGAACCTGTTCTGTCACTCTGCAGACACCCGCCCCCCGCCCCCCCGGGACGCGAGGCTGCCCGCCATGCATGCTCACTGTCGGTGTGGCACAAAACCCTCGGCGACTGACCTCTATTGATCCAGTGCATTTATGTAAACACAGCCACCCCGCGAGTCTAAAGATGGAACACAACATGGGGGGGCGTGGTTAAAATGGCCACCCTTTGCTCCCAGCATGCCTACCTCAATAAGGGGTATAAGGGGTATATTGGGCTATTTATAAAGAAGGCATACAGACACTCTACCTCAGGGTGTCACCTTTACCACCAAAATAGTAGAGTGCTATGCTCAGCTAGCAGCCAAATTGACTAGAAAAAGTGGGAGGTCAGTCGTGTCAGGATGGGAAAAGCGTGGATGTGGGGGCGAGTGTGTTTGGGTGGTGGGTGTGTGGGTATCTTTGGGGTAAGAGAACACATTGTGCCTGGGATTCAGAAAATGGGGGAACCTGACTATTATGAGGATGAGAGAGGTCACTGCGGACGCAAGCCACTAATAGGTATGCACTGAATACTGGGGGCGGTGAGTCACGCCGCCGTCCTGCTGTAGGTCTGTTCCACTTCTACCTGATTTTCTTGCATTATTAATTATTAATTCATACAAAATCATCATTCATTCCAAGGGTGTATCAGCTGGCTCTGCATTATAGCTGCCCCATATCGATATCAAGCCCATTCTGTAGACACGGAGCCTTGTCCGGAGCTCCGCCCAAGACCATAAATTCTGCATTTTGTTTACGCTATTACAATGGAATGCACCCCTGATTCAGACCTGCCTTTGTTGCAGAACTTCCCAACGTGAACGTGACACGTGTACATTTGAGAGTGTATGAGAGACCGTCAGAAAAAGGAGGCATGACAAATGTCGCTGTAAATCAAGTCTTGTTAAGCAGATGTAAATACAGGGTTGGGCGCCTGTTGGACTATCAGGCCAGTATATAATCCTTTCCTCTGCTTAATTGTCTGTAGGCACAATTGCTTCTACAGTGTGAGCCTCGGTGCCAACTGTGACCTCCTGACCTCTCACTGACCCGCGCTGGCAAATTGGTTTTCATGAACTCCTTCTCCCAAGTGGTGCTATTTTCTGCAATTAAGGTTTATGACACAGCGCAGTGTGGCCCTCTAATTGAGTCACCCCAGCAACCATTTCGTGTTGGGAATTTCATGCCTGACTACATTAGGTCTAACGTTTTACCCATTACACTTAAGTGCTTGTCACACCAGTGTACAATCTTGCACTCAGAAAGTAATTAAATCACGTGCATAACCTTTCCAGATCTGGAAAGAAAGGCAGGGAAACTGAAAACACTTTTGCACTGAATCCCAGTGAGGACTCTGAATAGAGATATGTGGGCGATTCAGAGTGACATCTTAGAAGAGTCTGGATGAATGATTTGTAAAACTGGCGACTTACTAAAAATCATGAGTGGGATCTGACTGATTGTTCATAAATGGTTAGTCCACTATCCCCGTCAACCTCAGGAATAATGACTGAGAAGCCTCTTTCTTTACTCAGTTCCAAAACAGCATGGGTTGCGTGCTTGTGCTTTGCGAACGTTTTATATACATTAGGGTCTGATAAATGTTTTATATACATTTGTGTCTGAAACAAACCAAGCTGTTATCTTGTTCATTGGCTGATATAAACATCACTTGCACACACACGCACACACACACACATATACGCACACACAGCTAGTGGCTAAAATGTCGCAGAGCAGGGCAGTTTCCAATCAACGATTTGTGAGCGATCATTTCCTTTCTTGGAATGGAGCTGGCTGACTGCTGGGGCCTTGGAGCTGGTAAAGCACGTGAGCCTTAGCCACTTGAAAACCACTTTGAGAAACAAGTATCTTAATTCACTGCGGCCCACCTGGTCAATGTGGTACAGCTGAGTTCTCAGTTTCCCCTTGTTCAAACAGAGTGGAAAGTGCAATAAAAAACAAATATACACGTCAAGGTTTCATGAAAATGAATCGGAAAGTAAAATACGTAAGGGATATTTTATCGCCGTAGGCATTTCACTTTAGGAAAGGCTTCACTTTGCATCGTTTGAGGAATGTAACACATGACCAGTGTGTAAGAAGCCTAAAGCTAATAATAGCTGACGATCAGTTTCCCCGATGGGACATAATTTTTAAAGTGCAGTGTCCAGAACTTCCTCTGAAAACGCGTTTCGTAAAACACTGGTTCAAAGAATGGCTGGGTCATAATAAATTCTAACCGATCAAGGCATGAGCTTTTAGAGTAGTTTCTGGCGCCTCCTTGTGTCCATCTGGAGGTAAAGCAAAACTAGAGACGAGTTAAAGTGAAGCATCTTGCGGCTTACAGTGGCTGCCAAGTATGAAGCGTTTGACCTGCTGCAAACATTTTGGTCTGTCTTGCGCCCTACCTGCTCTGAATGTTATTTTTGCTCACACTGAGAAGGAAGTTAACCTATTTTTTTTTTCAGGACATCTATTGGTGGGTGCCATATAAGGTGCTCTGGCCTGGATTTGACAAAAAATCTGAACAGAATATGTCTATATATTTATATATACAATTCTTTATAGATATATGATACATGTGTACATGTATATGTGTGTGTGTGTGTATATATATATATATATGCTATAACTTTCTATGACAAGACAGGTGACTGTGTGACAAGGTAAAACAAAAAATGTCAAGACGACTTTTTACGTCTTTTGATCACAACAGCTAATCGAGCAACTAAATATTATTATTATAATTATAATTATTATTATTAATAATAATAATAATAATAAAAAGAAGAAGAAGAAGAAGAAATATTATATTATTATATTATCTAACCGGTTTTTGAGTTTTCCTAAGCAAATTTAATTTTATCTGTTTGTCAGTGGTGTTGATGTACAGATGTTGATGTTTTTAAAAAATACCTTTAGTCCGTTTTGTACTTTAGGTCCAAAGCGGCTGCCGTAGCATCGTTACCACCGGAAATACGCAAGGTGTCACGCTGCCGTAAAGTAGTACGGAATTGTCGTGCTGGGGCCTTATCGGCACGCACTGGACGGCTTACGGTCTTTTCCTATGGTTTTCACCCAGGGCTGGGTATGTGATCGGCTTCTCCTTTTCATATTGGAATTCACGTTTGATTTACAGTTCAAAATAACTAGAATTTGTGTGTTGTCTGTTTTAGAACCATGCCGGCTAAAGGTCCTCTACAGTCAGTCCAGGTTTTCGGACGTAAAGTGAGTATAATGGCTTTTTATGCATTACACGTGTAGCCGGCTAGCATGGAGTATAACGCGGAGGTGGGAAACCGCTCAGCCGGCGGCTTGACGGTACTTGTAGCCGGAATAGTCGTAGGTTGTGGAGAGTATGTTTTAAAATGCGCTTTGTTTCACAAGTATTTATTTTTTTCTTGTGTGCTTACTTTATCAGGTTCTGTCTCAAGCCGTTATAAGATGTGGGTGAAACGCTGTTTCGTTACATTGTACAAAAGCGTGCTGTTTTTTAGCCGGCGCTTTGATTTCTAGCTGGAATTGGGTTTTAGACTTGCAAGTTTTGTATGAGATTACCTACTATAATACGTTAATTTTATTAACATTGTAGCTAGCTTATATGCATTACTAAGTCTGCTACATCGCATGACGGTTTGTCATCTTATGACTATCGGGTCGGGTTAACTATACCTAGTAAGAAGTGGACTAGGGTCACCTCCCGGTAATGAGATGAGAAGTGCTTGGTTACATGTTGATGGCGTGTAATGAGAGTGCGGATGTCACTGACGAGTACGTATGAAATGCTGCAGAAAACCGCCACGGCCGTCGCGCACTGCAAACGCGGGAATGGGCTGATAAAGGTGAACGGCAGGCCTTTGGAAATGGTGGAACCCGCTACTCTGCAATACAAGGTGGGATGCTCATGGACACGTCTGGTCGGTATCTGTACTTGGAAGACCGATTCTGGCTGAAGCGTCTTGGCATGTCTCTGTGCTTTTGCCAACAGCTTCTGGAACCGGTCCTTCTGCTGGGCAAAGACCGGTTTGCCGGAGTCGACATCAGGGTCCGTGTCAAGGGAGGTGGACACGTCGCACAGGTCTACGGTAACGTGCTCCTTTGCCTTGTTGCA
>JAODKN010000063.1:25967871-25984230 GCA_026774425.1 Petrocephalus zakoni
GCGATCCAAGATCGCACAGCCCTAATGTTAAGCCAAAATTAGATTTTTATTTGATTTTCTTCTTGGGGGTCCGGCCCTCTGACAAATACAGTTGATGACCCCTGATATACAGTAATACTTTCATCTAGTGTAAGTTCAGGGTGATCCTGTAGCCTATCCCAGAATCCCCAGGGCCCAGGGGAGGTACTTAGACCCTGAATGGGCTGCTGGTCCACTGCACTACATAAAATAATATTTTAATCTGTACTTAATTCATGTCCTTTTATACTCACTTATGTTCTGAAACACATTTCTTGGCCTTAGAGCTCTCACCTTTGGGTTAGGGAGTTGTGGATTTTACCAAAACCTACGGTAAAGTGTATTCATTGTAGAGCCCCCCCGCACCGCTAAGACAAAGCAGGTCTCTGAGAGCCGGCCAGCACTCACCCATGGTCTTATCTGGCTATGTGCCTGACTAAGGCGTGATTCAAGGGCCTATAGAACAAATGTGGATGACACTGTGGTTCCCCAACTCATTCTGACCACTGACAAGCAGCTCCACAATCCTAGTTGACATCAGTGTCCTACCAGTGGTTGCCTGTCCCCCAGACATCAGCTGCTCTGTCCCCAAAAGGCTCCTCACTTTCACTCTGCCTTGCATGCATGTAAACACCTCGAGTTCTGCTTGTGCTAACCTGGCACTCAACTCCATGTAAGTAGCCAAGTTGACCTTTGCAAATTTAAATCTACTGTGCCAGTAAACTGAAATCTGACGTCTACAAAGAGGTATTGTCATTTACTTCAGTTTTTACAGATTGGCACATCTAGAATCGGTTCTGAAATTCTTGAGAATTTCTTTCATCATGGGAGCAACAACAGTTTCCCTAGGCTTTGGACCAGAAATCATTTGTTCAATTCCTTATGCACTAGTCTAACAGCTGTCCAAAAAAACAATGTCATTGTACCCATAAGGAAACGCAATTTCAAGGTGTCTTTGTAAGCAGTAAAAACCAAAAATCACAATTCCTCCCTATTTGTAACTGCATTTGTGAATCACCCTTATCAGATGGTTCCGCATATTGATTTTGAAATGCTTTTTCTGCCCTACCCCAAGATCTTAAAGCATCCTAGCAAGTTACCTACCTAATGACAGGACATGCCTGTTTACTTCCAGCTATGTGTTTCACTTTCTGACGTTCTCTGTCATCTGACTGCTTAATTTAAATATCTACTTAAACTCCCAGTATCACACAGGATGGCTAGTGCTGGCTCTCTCTCCTGGCATCCTGTTCTGTGCCTCAGTACAACTCTACTGGTAAAACTCCACTGGACTGGCCACACTGGCAACAATACCAACTTTGGTTATACTTGCAGAAAATGCTCAGATAACAATCCTGCGTGATTATCTTTAAAGCTTGACTTTAAATGGCTGTGAGAGCCTGGGTTTATATGGAGAGACCTCTCGAAAATGAAGGTCTCCAGGCTTGGAAAAAAGGCTCTCGGGAGCCTTATTCGGCTGATATTTCGGCTGTTTTATTTGGATTAAAGTGGGTGAGCGTACGAGTTAGCTAAGAGCTCGACTTCAGCCCTTCAAAATCTGCCCCAAATTGCTGGCTGGTCCACACCAGCGATTCGGTCCCCACCTCTACTGTCTGCTCCCTGTTACCCGACCCATCCCGGACTGATGTAATTTAAATTCCAATCAGGGGCTCCTTCTGCCTCTGGGGTGGACTTAGTACCTCAGTCCCTGAAAGGGGAAAGTTAGTCTCCTTTTTGCCAGTGGGCATGTCTGCTTGAATAACACCGGCCCCCCCCACCACAGGCCTACCTCTCTAATAGCAGTACAGAACTCGCTTTGTAGCACCTTCTTCAAAGACTGTAGTTTGTGCACAGGGACGTCCCCGGTCTCCTGCAGCTTCTCCAGAAGCTCGATGGCTCTGGCCACATCTGAGGAGGAGGAGAAGAGGAGACAGAAAATGTGAAGTGACGTTGCTGGGGGATTTGGCGGGAAGATGCACAACACCGGAATAAATTAGTGCGTTTCGTTAAGGTAGGTCGCAAAACAGAAATTCTATAGGGCTATCTGCTGACAGGCCTAACGAGCCCATGCCTGATCTCCAGCTTCAAAAAAAAAATCCCTCTGTCCCTAATTAATGTCAACCAAAGCAGGGAGCGCAGGATCGGAATTAACTCTTTTTTTTTTTACAAATCATAAGACAGAATTAAAGTACACACAATTCAAGAATGAATGATGACCGCAAGTTACATCATTTTAATTAACACAGAACTAATGATTTCATTAGTTAATGGCTGGAATGAGTCTCTCGTGCAGGAGCTGATAGTACTGTGCCGAATACTAATAACGCAGATGTTTGGACTCGCAGCTCCTGTTGACTGCAAGAAGTCTTTGCTCAGACTTTTGCAAAAGTAGGAGGGTGAGGGCCGGCGATGACCTAGTGCTTTGGAGAGGATCGGGACAAGGAGGGGAAAAGGCGTATTTGAGATGGAGCTTTAGCATAAAAATGCATTTTCCATGCAGCCAGAATATGCGTTACCTGCTTTTCAGATGCGGCCGGTGATAAGGTGTCAGACGGCCCATTTTTAATCCTCCGTCCAGCACTAGTCCGCAAAGACTGAAGGTTTTATTTCTCTTTTGGGGGCATTTTCACAGCCAGATCAGGAAAGTCATACATTTTAATTTGGCTTTAATTTCCTCCGCCCTCTTCATGCTCAGTATTAAAATCTGAGACTTAATTATCAGACTTGCTGCAGACATACTGTGCTTGTAAGTACTGCTGTAACCAAAAGCAGTAGCAAGTGAGAACTTGTACCCGTTCCACGCTGTTCTCTGTGATATTCAGGCCAGAATTTTCCCTTGTGTACACTGACAGAGCGCTCTGTTATAATAGAGGCCAATTAAGCAGAGGTTCTCTCTTTCCTACACCACTGACAGCAACATACTTAGCCTTACCATTTCAGTAAGCGTATTCGGATAATTCAATAACTGGATCATATTACTTCTAGCTGTTGAAGTAATGCTCTTATCTAAAGTGACTTTCGGCCAATTTATGCTGCGGCCTGTGTTTGCCCAAGCAAATCTGGCGAGCACCTCATCGCAGGGTGCAACAGTATAGCAGCAATGGGCATGTGAAGCTGCAACGGCCCATGTGTTTATCCATCATATGACCAGGCAGTCGTAGCTTATGCTTACAACACAGCAAACTTTGTAGACTGTGCAGCCCACAGGGAAAGAACGCTTCATGCACCGTCAGCCACTGATTGGTCGAGCCCACTTCCTGTTCATTATTTTATTGGTCCCATGAGAGGTAATCCTTAAAGTAACTGGATAGTGCACAGTAATCCTACCCACCGCGGGCCTCATTTCTCCCATTACAAATTAATCGATATGGCGCCTTCCTCTAATTTAGCAGGTTTCTGTCGGAATAGAACAGACGGTGAATGTACAGTGTGTAGAGGTCTGCGACCCAACCCAAATCCGACGGGCCTCACCAAAAGTATCGAGTTTCAGGCCGAGCACAGATTCATTTTATTTCAATTTTTTTTATTTAAGAAATATTGGTGTTTTACATCAATCGCAGTACTTTCCCAAAGCATATAAGATGCGCAGTCATAAAATTCTAATATTCTAATATTTGTACAATTTCGGGTTCAGGTTGGGTTTGAATTTTAGATTTGCTTGTACTATTCAGGTCAGTTGGGTTTGGGCTTAAGGTCTCAGGTAAAGGCTGGGCTTAATTTTAGGCCCATACAGGACTCTAATTGTATCGTCTGCAGTGATATTAATAAAAACAGCAAAAAAAGACAAAATGATAATCAAATCACAACTGCATTGATTGTATATATCCTGTGAGCATAACATGCCCTTGAAGTAACTGGAATGCAGAGATGCTGGGTGGCGGGTGTCATTGTAGAACACACCTTTGTGATACGTTACCACGGAAGCGATCAGTAATTTCTGAGTCCAAGCAGAGCTGCTGGGCTGAGTTTTATCAAAAGCCCCAGGCCACGTCTAAGAAGTAAATAGGAAAACGATCTCTGAATAGCTGAGTGGTGTGTTTAAAGAGACAGTACATCAATAATGTCGAGGCTGATGTCACAGGTACGGCAGGGGATAAATGCAGACCCTTCACAACTAATATTCTCGTAGTTTTCAAAACGCAGTGTCACCGCAGTTACCAGGCAGATCTATAAATAACTAAAACCAGAGAACAATCTCTGGGAAACGCAGCCATGCCACAAAGCGGGATACTTTAGCCATTCAGGTGTCAACATTAGCTTGCTGATCAGCCTTCGCTATCTGTAGTGATCCAATGGCCATGTAAGCAAATGGGCCTCAATGGGACTCAACCCAAT
Organism: Petrocephalus zakoni; assembly: GCA_026774425.1. Lineage (NCBI taxonomy): Eukaryota > Metazoa > Chordata > Actinopteri > Osteoglossiformes > Mormyridae > Petrocephalus > Petrocephalus zakoni. The sequence goes on from JAODKN010000063.1 coordinate 25,972,225, forward strand.
GCTGGGCTGCCCTCTGATCCACTGAGCAGGAGTGACAAATGTAGAAGGATTCATGTCAAGAATTGGGACTGGGCTATTTCTCTTCCCACAGTGAACATGTCACTCTCTTTCTTGCCATAATCCTTCACTCACAGTCATGTGTCACCAAACTATACTACAGATACCTGTCCATCCCATAATACGAAGGTTGTTCTTTTTTCTATGAAAATATACACTTAATACCTAGATGTACACTATTTGGACCAAAGAATTGGGACACCTGGTCATTACAGGTATGTGAACTTTTATGACATCCCATTCTAAATTCATAGGCATCAATATGGAGTTGCCCCCCTCCCCCTTTGCAGCTATAACAGCTGCCACTCTTCTGGGAAGGCTTTCCACAAGTTGTGTCTATGGGACTTTTTGCCCATTCATGAGAAGAGCATTTGTGAGGTCAGCCACTGATGTTAGATGTGAAGGCCTGGCTTGCAACCTCCATTCTATTTCATTCCAATGGTGTTTGATGGCTTTGAGGTCAGGTCAAGTTCTTCCACACCAAAATCACCCAATCATGTCTTTGTGGACTTTGCTTTGTGCACTGGCGTAGAGTCATGCTGGAACAGAAAAGGGCCTTCCCCGACCCATTCCAACAAAGTTGGAAGCACAGAATTTCACGAAGTGACTTATTGCAAAGGTGGCACCCTATGACAGTGCCTCATCTGAATTCATTGAGCTCTTCAGAGCGACCCACTTCAGAATGATTCTTACACAAGTGTTTGTAAACCTGACTGCATGGCTAGGTTCATGATCTTATACACCTGTGGCAATGGGTCTGAATGAAACACCTGAATTCAATGATTAAGGTGAGGTGTGTCCCAATTAGGGTTGCCACTTTTCATGCAAAAAAATAAAGGACGCCTACCATAGTGGGGACTTGCCACAACCACAATGTACCAAATGACGCACCAGTGGTGGTAAATCAACTTCAAAACCAAATCAAAAATCAAAACCGTATTGATTAAAAAAGGGACGTACAATTTTTATTGTCAAATACGGGACAATTCCGTATTTTTAGGGACGGGTGGCAACCCTAGTCCCAATACTTCTGTTCCTATAGTGTATGTGTGTGCATGTGTGTGTATATAAACACTTCATTTGGCTGATGTTTGAGCAGTATTACATTTCCAACACTTTAAAATATGATTCAAACACATCTGTACAGGTGTAAGGATCATATTGCAGCCAAAGGATCCACCCTGGCCATTCATCAGCCTATATGACTGGCCCTTGACTGTAGCCTCTGTGAAAGAAGGAGCTTCAGGTGTGTGTCCTTCAAAATGGAAAGTGAAGCCACTCTTCTGAGCCGGTGCTCAAACGTGGCAGACAGCTCAGCCTGTGATGTTTGCTGGCACATTTGTGAGCATCAAAAGGGACAAACGCAAATAGCAGGAGTCCAACAAAAGCCTACCGCTAGTGCCCCCACCTGGGCCACGTGTGTAATTACATCCAAGCTGCGGAAATGCTTAGAGGTGGATAATGTGTTTAGCTTTTGGACTCTGAATACACAGCACCTTTGCTGCTGTATCTCTGCAGAACCTCACCTGACTACATTCAGCCTCTTGCCAGGAAGTTCACCTCCTGATCTCTAAATTATTTTGTGAACAGCAGTCCGCTTATTTCCGGCACACAAACCCCACCCCAAGACCGACGCGTGCTCGTAGTCCCAACAGCACCCCCTAGGGAGCGGGAAGTGGCGAGTGAATCCCCATTGTGCTAAGTCTATATGCGGTGTTCCCTTGGGGGAGAGGGTTGGAAGGGGTTTTAATATCTGCCTCAGAAGGGCCCTTTCTCTGGAAGGCTGGACCCACGCAGCACCGGCTGTGTTGGAGCCATCCATGTTCCTGTTAATGAGAATGACATATGGTGCTGCTGGGACAGGGCTTCCTAAATCATCCTGGGAATAAATCACAGCATCTCCAGGTGCTAACAGAACTACCTTCCCAGTGATGCCTCAGTGCTTTATTAACATTCCATCAAGTGTATTAAGAGTCAGGCACTAAAGCTGACAGCAGATCATTCCAGAAAGCAAGCCCAACCCCCCAGACCAAATTAAGACCTCTCATTTGTTTATTAACTTTGTTTCCATTTTTTTGTCATTTTCATTCAGGCTTTTCATTTTTTGTGGCTGCTTCCTTGTAAAGCACAACTGTGTGTGTGTGTGTGTGTGTGTGTGTGTGCATGCATGCAAGCGTGTGAATGTGAGTGTGCATGCATGTGTGTGCATGCATGCGAGCCTGTTAATGTGAGTGTGCATGCATGTGCGTGTGTGTGCATGCATGCATGCGTATGCAAGTTTGTGCATGCATGAATGTGTGTGTGTGTCTGTCTGTCTGTCTGTTTGCATGTTTACTGCTTCTGGCTTCTGGTTGCTTCCAAGTCGTTCCTGGACACCCGCGGGGAGCCTCGCCATCTGGTGCGAGCAAAATTTTGAGGTTCTGCAAACCAGAAAAATCCACATTCTGATGAATGCTGCCAGGATGGCTGAGATAAGCACATGGCCAGACTAGAGCACCGTACCGCCGTGTCCGGCCATCTACCGCAACTCACCAATCCATGAAAATGGATAAATTACAACTAATCTGCGATAAATTAGTGCCACATTAACATCTCTGGCTTAGGATGGAGTGGCATTGAACAGCTGCTAGATCTCGCCTTTATCTTATAACTGCGATTGGGTTCGTTTTTACTAATGTATCCCTTTATGTGCCATTACAGCTTCACTGTAAGCCATCCCAATAACTCCACTGTTTTTACTTTATTATTTTAAGGCTTGCTCACCACAAGATGGGCTGTTAGCTGCATTTTCTCTCCCAATTAAAACCATCAAACAGCAGCTTGTGTGCGTGCGTGTGTGGCCCTCTATCCAGTGAGCAATTAGCATACTTCTGCAAACAAAACAGCCCCCCTTATAGCGGTTATGAATTCAGTTACCGGCTAACTAGAGAGACTGGATTTGATACAAACCAGTCCTATAGTACCCGTGCATCTTTTTAAAGCACATGTCATCTCTGTGGCTGAACACTACCTGTGCGAAGTACAATGGTACACAAATATGCAATATTTTTGCAATGGGTTACGTAAGTCTAACAGCCTCCAGTAGGTCCTGTAGCTGTCAGTTTCTTTCTTATGGACTGCTTTACCACAGAGGGAAGGTTTCTTGAGTTAAATTCATGATACACTACTCCTTAATGGTCTATAAGAAAGATCTCACAGATCAATTTGTCAGGTTCCTAAGAGAGCGCAGACATAAACAGATCTAATATTGTACTTATTTATTCACGATCTGCATTGCACCTTCAGGGCTGCACAGAGGACCACACAAAGCACAGCTTAATATGGAAACAGACTTTGGCTGGCAGTAACAACCTAACACAATACCAGGAAGCCAGCACAAAGAACTGTTTTCTTCTCAGGCTGCTGGTAAACTGTTTCTCCTCTGCCTCAAATTGTGCTTGATGGCGCAGTAATGCAAGTGAAAGGTAGCATTTGTGTTCATCAGGTACGAAAAAAGCCCTTTAATCACGACACGATGGGAATACTCTATGTGCCATCACCATCCCGGTATTATTACACCATTAATATCAGCCAGACGTGCACCACAAACCCCTGCCGCCTGCAGTTTGACAGCCACAGTAAAATCCAGCAGTACGTATTGCAAACGACGTGGGTTTAACCTTTTTCGAGGTGAGTGTCCAAATCACAGCATCAATGGTATTTCTTATAGTCACTCCAAGGATTGGAACAGTTAGGGTTAAAATCATATAATAATAGTTTTAATGTGCCCTAAAATGCGTAAATCGCATTTATTTACATGGCTGCATTGCATTGTGCATGAATGTCACTGGCCAGATGCGCCAGGAATCCAAAGATCTTCATCCGCCCTTTCCACATGCAAGGTTAATTTAAATAGCGTGACCGTGTCGGTGCGGATAGCGCCGAAGTGCCGCGGCTGGTACGCGGAGGCATGGGCGCTCGGCATGGGGGCCAGTCAGCCGGGCTGGGGCCGGGGCTGCTGCATCGGGGGACAGGGGTGGCTTCGCTGGCGCAATCGGCGTGTCAGCAGGCGGCGGGTACTGCCGTAGGACTCTAAATATGCCTCCGGTGTCGCCTTTCACTATTTATAAAGTTGTGGATCACGCCGCTTTAGGGCTTTGGTCGTGAGGGAGTTACGTTTCAATGCTCCTTTGACGTGCTCTGCACGGCAATGGGGCAACGCTTACGGTAAAAAGAAGAAGAAAAAAGTTTAATGAAGAAGTAAAATGCTGCCGCGTTTCGAATCTGTTTAAATGTAGGAAGGCATTTAAAACGTGCTTCAAATCTGGGTGGAAGTCGGTTTATTTCGCTGCTTGATGCCGAAATGTTCCAAAGTTGTGACATTGGTTGCCTTTGCTGGGAGCGCCGAATGCGATGCGTGTGAAAGCATCGTGACACTGACAGCGTCGGGGTTTCCATAAAACCGGAATCAAAGGGGGCAAATGCGATGCGAGGCAGCGGGACACGCGTTTGGCCGAATGCGCTCCCCATCTCATGCACTTGCCAGCGAATACTTTCATTCTGGAAAACGCTCCGGTATCCGGTCTTTACCTTCCCCGTGCATGCAAACCAGCAATAAAATACATCATAATAAACGCATTCCTCGTTCTCATTTCTGGATATATTACATTTGGAAAGCATAAATGGGTAAAATTTTACTAAATTCCCACTCGATTGTCCTTCTGTTACAAAGTCATCATTCAGGATGTCAACACATATTTACACGTTACATAACTGTGACTACATGAGGGAAACGAGTAGCTATTGTGCATGGAAAAACAGAGCGAATTACGAGCTAATTCAAATTTATTATAATGCAATTACAGTTCTGCATATGCACGGACCTGTACTTCCAGGAAGCCTTCATGCGCGGTCGTATTTAATTGCAGCACTGTATAGTGAGTATAGGGAGGTAAAATACGGGCTCGCTCCGCAGCCGCATGCAAATCGCGCAGCGAAGTGATCGGAGGGCTCGGTCAGGAAGGCGGACGCCGGCGGCCAGGCGATCGGAGCCGGTCCTTACCTCGATCCAGAGTCAGCGGCTGGACCACTGTCGCCATGGCTGCTCGCTGCTCGCGGTACGGGGCGGCTGTGGCATCAGAGAGCCGCCCCGGCCCCGGCTCCGGCGATGGGAGTGGCTTGGAGGGGCAGCCCGGCTCACGTTGCCTTGTTTTCCTGTCATGTCCTTTTTTTATTCTAAAAACCGATGGGGGAAACTGATGATCATTGAGTATAGTGTCACAAAATCAGTCAGCGAGCGAGCGAGGAACGAAGCCCATTTCGGGAACGTTATACCGAATAATGTTTATTATAATAACGTTATACCGAATGATAACTGACAGCGCAGAAGTGGCGTAAACTTGATTTTGATTTACGCAGTAGCTAGCAGATCCCGTTTGTGCACTTAAGCACCTTATATATGTATATTAGTCTGCATAACAGGGAGGAGAGTTGTACTGAAGTGCGTTTAAGAGTGCTAATAAAACGAATAATTCTCTTCGAAAGTATAAAACACACTTTTTAAAAACACGGTTAAACGTATATGGTTGGTAAGTTGGTATGATATTTCCCGTTTATGAAAGATGTTTAAATGAACTGAATGAATCCCTTGCCTAAAGTTTTCAAAGTGTCGTTTATGTTTGATAACAGCATTGAAATGAATAGGGAGACATGGAACGCTCCATCCTTCAAACTGCTTCGTTCGGTGACATTTAAACCTATTTAATGCTGTTTTGCTTGAACTGGAGCTTGGATGAGGGGTTGAGTATCCATCCTAAAGCACCTTTACACCGTACATATTAACTTTAAAGCCGCCCCCAACCCCCCCCCCCCTACACACACACACACACACACACACACTTACAGTGTGGTGCTTGCATGGCAGTACGACACTTCAGTCACACCAACCTGGGAATACTGCTGATACCCCTCCGAGTGATACAATAATATTTCCATGGTTAAAAACCCATTTGCATTAACGGGTTAAGCATAAAATGGAATTTGTGTATATTACATACTCTGAATAAATGTCTGTGCAAATGAAACAGCAGCCTGTAACTTAATTTCGAGTCCCCCACCCCCAAAGCAAAAAAATGTAGATTCTAGAAGGGGTGCACGTACACTCCGTAGTGCCTGAGGACACCGGCTGAAAAGCTGTCACTTCATGCTGCTGGACCCTTGAATTAGATTCAGCATGATTTGCACCAGTAAAATATCCAGCTGTAGGCACAGGTGGAGCAGTAGGGCAGAGATAAAGAAAGCTTTGGCTAAGCAATGGGGAAAGGCAGGGTGAATGACAGGGGGGAAAATACCCTGATCATTTGTTCTGCGCTGGAAGGGATGAGGCGCTGTCCTGAAGATTATAGGAATGTCTAATGGGTTTGCTGTAAATATTATTGCCCAAGTGTGAATTTCTCAGCAGAAACTGGGTGTAAGGGGGCACCGTGGTGGTACAGTGGTTAGCGCTGTTGCCTCACTCTTCTGGGAGCGTCTTCATGTGTGTGGAGTTTGCATGTTCTCCCCGTGTCATCGTGGGGCTTCCTCCCGGGGCAGAAGGAGGATGACTTGCTGGATTTAAGGTAGTCTGGATCAAATGTAAGTGAACATTCCACTTAAACTGGGGTACCTTAAATCTGCCAAGTCATCTAGCTTTTGCGGTACAGGCCCCTTCCTGTCGCCAAATTGTCTGTAAGTCTGAATGTGTGTGCCGCGTGATTGGTTGGCACCAATCACACCTACCCTGGATTATTCCCTGCCTTGTGTGCATAGCTTCTGTGATAGGCTCTGGAATGCAAGGTTACAACCCTACATAGGACAAGCAGGTATAGACAATGGATGGGAGCGGATTTAAAAATGTGCACACCTCAGCATCAAGTATGGATATCTCCACGTGGTTTTGGTCTGACTGCTGTCTGTGCTGCCGGCGTGACCCATTTGCTGCTCTGCGTCAGCTGAGTGTCACATAATTGTCCCGTGATTCATTTATAGAAACCATCAGCTAATGAGAGTGCAGACAGGCAGACGAGTCAATTACTCTCCTAACGGTTTCCCTGAACCACTACACCGCTCAGCTGTTTAATGGAAACACGCCATATTGGATTGTTCTGTATTCAGCTCTTTCTCAAGCCTGAGGACATTTTAATTATTCTTGTTGACCTGTTAACTAAGGAAATGGTTGTCCATTTTTAGAATGGCCAAAAGGTTCAATCATTCCAACCTCTAATCCTGGTCAGGGTTACGGGCCAGGAGCCTGTCCCTTCAAAACAGCACATTAGGCTGGGATAGGATGCCACATGTACATTATGGAGGATTTCAAGACGCCAGTCAATCTAACTCCTTATCTTTGGTCTGCGGAAAAATGCTGTGCGACATGGGGCTTGGGAAAACCCAAACTTTTGGATCATCATAACAATAAAACATGCCGTCGGGAAGCCTAGTGAGCCAGACAGAACATTCTGGAAGAATGGTGCTTATACATTTACCTGCAATGAAAATCTATTTGACGACACTTAATGATCAGCACAAACTTTATATATGCAGAATCACAAACATTATGATTGCTGTGTTCCAGAGTGTGTTATATCATGGATGCATGAAACGCAGTAGAGACCAAGTAAAAGTGAAAAACTGTTGGATAAACATCCCCCTTATTAGTCTGGGGGTTATAGCTGTTTTGCTCAGCACAGTAATCTATTAATGTGCCTGTATTACAAATTACAATGGGAATAAATGCAGGAATACATTTTGGAATAGATTTCAGGCGGGGTGTGTCTCCTGTCTGACATTAAATCAGCTGTATTAGAAAGCATCTTCATTTAGTGACATCATAAGGCAGTATTTTGTGAGAACCCCGTGCGAAGCTTAGGGTGCTGATCAGATACTAACGTATATGTTAGCATGCATGCTAATCCAACGGTGAACGGTGTGATTAAAGGGTGGAGTTTAACATGGCTGTGTCAGCCTGAGAGTCAGGAGGCTGTGTCAGCCAGAGAGTCAGGAGGCTGTGTCAGCCTGAGATTCAGGAGGCTGTGTCAGCCTGAGAGTCAGGAGGAATGCAGGGGAATTTGAGCGAGGCAGCCAGTCACAGGGAAGGATAGCTGTGCTAATTTCCACTCCAATAAACAGCGACTTTGGCTGATCTTCTGGCTTTGCCGAGCTGAACTCCAGTTTCCCGTCACACAAATGCACATCTAGTGTATGAGGGAATGCTTTGGGAAGCACTATCTTCCAACACGTAGGCTCAACTGGAGCCTTTAATTGTTAATTATATGACAGATCACACTGATGAATAAGCTGGCCCATTATAGTATGAAAAGCTGCCTTTTTATCAAGATTTGCATTTGATATTTAGAGCACACACCAAACTCATCAGTCTTTAGAATAATAAATCACGTTATACCAGTTCCACTTAATTGGACACATTTTTTTGTGTTATTCATGAAAGGTTTTTCTGTTGGACATGGTGGGTGGTGACTGCTTTTTCCAGACACTTTCAGAGACAATTTGCTGTCAGTAATTAAAAGCCCATTAAGCGTGCAGTCATTTTAGCCGCATGGTGAATTCTGTAAATTTGTGTATTTCCTATTTAGCATTTTTTTGTCTTAATATTTTGATTGCACTCAAATAAAGGAAAACATCTACCAGCATCTGGGGTATTATCTGTGAGAAGGAGAGGATAGCTTGACCACAGAAGTCTGTTTAGACAATTAATTAATCTGTAATTAAATTAGTTTTCAAGACTAACATTTTAAACGTGCATATTTGTTTCACTGGTAGACAGTAGCTATGAAGTTGCTATGATGACAGGTAAGCTTTGGTGTGCTGGTTTCCAATTATTGTGTTAAACAAAACTTTGTGATCTCCACTCAGTGTGATTTGGCCAAGGGGCGCAAGTTTTGATTTCAGCATTGGTAGGGACCCAATCTGTCCTAAACCGCCAGCCCCACTAAACACACAGTACTCCCACAATACTGATACAAACATGTTCCTAACGTCCACACTCAAATCTTGCAATTGGCAAATTGAGAATTGTACTCCTCTGGTAATAAATTCCTTGAATTTATGTGGGAATAAATGACTTATTTATAACCATGGAAATATTTTTCCAGTATATCATTACAGAAACGGAGGTCAGCTGAGGCTTAAAGGTCATGCTTATAAATTTAAGAACAATTTGCTTCTTGAGCCCCAACAGTGTCAGCTGACTGCAGTCCTTGGTTGCTCCATTACTCTGCTTTAAATGGTAATCTTAAACCTGTTGAAATAGGGAAATGCATAATCTCAGGAGTAGAGGGCCTGTGCCATGAACATTAGTTGACGCTGTTCATTTTTCTCCTGGAGCTCTTCTGCCCTGCTGCTGTCCTGCATCCCCCTGGGACCCAGAAAGCTCTGTATTCCTGTCGGGTTAATTTGTTTGCTGCAGCACTTGCATCCGGTCATTTAAACGCTGCTCCTGGTCCGATTGCTCTTTTCGTTTTCAATTAATTTGTGCAAGCGGTGGAGGCTTGTTCAGTCAGCACAGTCTCCAAGGCATAGGCAGGGGCTGGTGGCTGAAGCTGTTTGGGGAAGAGAGAGACGTCGAGCAGCCTGGACTCATGGAGCGCTAACGACGGGCCTTTTAGATTGGGGCTTATCGAGTGCCAGGGAGATTCGGTAATCGGCTGAAGGGGAGATCTCTAAGCTTATGTGATGGCTTAAAGCATCGTCCCCAGAGTTTGTTTTGCATGATATTCAGTCTGGTGCCTCTGTAGGTCTGGTCCAAGCTGTTCCCGCAGTTTAAGTTACATCCGTGACTGACAGTCTTCACAAACTTTATCGTCTAGTCTTGAAACTTGTTGTTGTTGTTGTGCCTTAGACAGTGGTGCTCAGTTACGTTTCAGATTCAGTTATGAGCCACATCAGTGTCTTGGCGGAAGAGTGTTGTCTGGAACTCCATACTCTTACAGATCTGAGTGTGGAACACTGTCAGACCTTCTGTGAGCATTCTGCAAGGTGCTGCTCATTTAATTCCATTAACACGTTAGTGTTTAACAAACCTTTTAAAGCTTGTCATGACCTCCTGCCCTAATTTGCATATTTGTGTCGATATCTGAGCCACACTCTCTGGAACAGTTCCTGATGTGAAAATTGTCTGATAAAATTAAAGTTTGAACAAAGTCAATTTTAGTCAAGTATACTTGTAGGGAGTGAATGTGCTTAGGTTTAAGTGCTGTGTTTACGTAAGTTATAATTAAGAAATACATGTAAAGGCAATTTTCACGTCCATGGTCCTTTTTAGCTTTTGGCTTTGAGGAATCACCAAGAGTAGTCTGTACAATACTGCATTAATGAGGTAATGTCCATTCTAACTGCATTGTTGAGAATAATCTCCAGTCTTAGCTTGTTTTGCCTTTTGCAAAAGAGCTGATATTTCCTAAAGCCTTCTGATTGGCTGTTATGCAATCAGAAAATGTCTATAAAGGGCTGTGTCTGTTTAGCTCCCTGTCAGAGCTATCCTGTCAACACACTTCATCAGGTGAAAATGCCTTGCAGGCTCAAACTGGCTCTGTCCCAATGGGCCTCTCACAGAGGAGGAAGCGCACACAACGAGCCATTGCGGGCCACTTCCTGTTGGCCCAGCTTCCATTAGAGTTAGCATAGAAATGTGGACATGTGACGCTGGGATAAGGATGGAATCTTAGGACTGATACTTTGCTGGTGTAACTATTTGAGAAGAAGCACCAAGCTTTTGACTAAATCTTTTTCTGAGCAAATGTCCATCTATGTGTGGGGGGGTTATATATTATATTGTGGGGAACAGATTTCCCCATTACATCATCAACCCTGTAACTTACCGGCCCCCACACGGGCAAAATCTGCGACTGCAAGCAAAAAACGAAAAATGACAAAAAAAATGCTTGATTACTTTGAGGGTTAAGGTTAGGGCTGGGGAGGAGTCAAGGCTGTCAATGCTGGGATTAGGGTTGTTCCCATAGAAATGAATGGACGGTCTTCACTAAGATAGGAATACAAATGTGTGTGTGTGTGTGTGTGTGTGTGTGTGCGTGTGTGTGTATGTGAGATGTATCCTGCTGATGTCTCGTGAATGCTGGGCCCGCTTTGTTACTGAGTCACCGGACACTCGAAGGGTGTTCCGGTGGACATGGCAGAAGACCAGGTGGGAATGAGTTTGACCACGTGTCCATGTGCTAACATCCCTGCAGTTACCATACGGCACTCCTTGCCCTCCCGACGGACGATGGCTTACTTACCAATGGCACAATGGGGGGAAATTGCTTCAGAAAGGTTAAACAAAACTACTAAACACACCTCTCCCCCAGGGTAATGTAGTACTACACCACACTTAAATATTTATTTTACAGCCTACAGGTTTCTAGAGGGTAGTTAAAATATACAGCAATGATATAATCAAATTACTTTTATGGCTCTATTTTTTTTTTTAAAGAGATGAAAAGACTGGGATCATTTTTGTGTTGTCATGGGAACTGTTTGCAGCCAACACAGCTTTCTTTTACATTCGTTTGACATTCAGCCTTTTTTTTTAAAACCTCCAAGGTCTCATCCATGGTGTTATATGAATAGAAATTAATGAACCATTTTTTCTTCTTGAGGGGGGGGGTGGCGACACAAAAATTTAAGTGAAAAATGGCAGTTGTGTGCCTAAAATGAGACCACGGTCATTAAAAATTGTGTGTCGATATAAAAGCCCCTTAGAATAATGGAATGGCCGGTCGTGATTTCACAGAGGGCAAATCTCGCTATGGGCACCGGCACGTGCCCCTGGAAACCATTTGACCCAGTTGGCCTCCTACAGAGAAGTGACATGTGCTACCAGATTCTTCCAGTCTGACTGCCCTGATTACACTATGTAACAAATTTTTATTTTTATTTTGTTCCTGGGTACAAAGTGTGTTTTCCTAACCCGTTATGGCT
>JAODKN010000063.1:26026482-26038150 GCA_026774425.1 Petrocephalus zakoni
GGGGCCAGACCGCGAGGAGGAGTGTCACAATGGAGATTGGGGGCAGCCCTTGAGGAGGAGTGTCACTATGGAGATAGGGGGCAGCACTGGAGGAGGAGTGTCACAATGGAGATAGGGGGCAGCACTGGAGGAGGAGTGTCACGATGGAGATAGGGGCCAGCACTGGAGGAGGAGTGTCACAATGTAGATAGGGGGCCGTACTGGAGGAGGAGCATCAAAGTGGAGATGAGAGCATCACTGGAGGAGGAGTATCATGATGGAGACGAGGGCAGCGCTAGATGAGGAGCACTAGAGGTGGCACGACAGAGAAACAGGCAAGCACTAGAGAAGTGTCATGATGGTGCAATATGATGGTCTCTAAGGCAGAGATCATGCAATGAATTCCTCTAGAAGCCACCACACTGATCTGTAAAGTTGTCTGTCCTTGTATAGCATCTAGATGGTGGGTAGACTGAGACTCCCATCACTGCCCCATGCTGTATAACTAATCAGAACCAAATGTTCACGCCCATCCCTGTCTAGGCTGTTACACTAAGCATGCCTCGCCTGCTCCTGGCATGTCACCTCTGCATTACTGACAATCAAACTCTGCAGGTTAACAACACTGGACATCAGCTCTACATGGATCCCGAAATCCTTCCATCTCATCTGTACCATTTGATGAATCAATTCTATAACAGAAAGCATGAAGAATGTTATGACTTGTATCAGCAGTCCTTGGGAGGGTGCGGCCCTAGAAGATTCAACGTAATGAAAACAGGCAATAAACATGAGATCTCTCTCTGGTAGACTGGTAGTGACAAGTTTCCTGCATATGCTCCTATTTGGTCATCTGCCAGATATGGGCATACCTAAGCTGGCTCCTGAAGGGCCTGGAGCTGGGGAGTGAGGTGCCAGCCAGCTGCTCATCTCCCACTTCCTGGATGTTGGGCGGTACTCACCCGCGTGTTGTTCCGCTCTGCCTTCAGCTCCGAGATCTCCTCCTCCTTCTCCAGCAGCTGCTCCCGGCAGGCGTTCAGCTCCTTGGTGAGAGCAGCAAACTCCTACAGAGTACACACATGATAATTGGCCATGTCAGGCCCACACTGCCATCGCAATGAATTATCACCTTAGATTTAGCTATTTATAAGCTTACTAGTCCGTTCAGTCCCCGGAAAGCTTACATTTGTCTTCTTCTTCTTCAAAAAATAATTCAGGGTCATTTTTTAAAGAACCGGCACTCTGTCACTGAGGTTCCTTCACAAAATAAGGAACCTGGTGAGTGAAATAATCCCTCTGGGCCATTAATAGACTATTACTCCAAATTCTGCTATAAACTGCAGTGATGAAAAACCGGCTTTGAAACACATAGGTTTCAATGGCTTAGGTTCTACCCACTGGGAACCAGCAGAGTAGATATTCCAGATAAACCAGTCCTGGACCATGTAATTTAAATTATTATTTATATATTTTATATATATATAATTTATATTACTATTTCTTTCTGTTTGTTGGGGTGAATGAAGCCATATTAAATATTAGGGGTACACACCCCCCTGTCACCCCTGGTTCCAACGATTTTTCAAGCTTCCTGACCAATTTTTCAAGCTTCCTGACCACAGATTGCAAATGTCAAGATAAATTTCATATTAAATCTTAATTTAATTTTAATTCAATGTCAATCAGGCCTAATTAAAGAATGATACAGAGGAGAAACAATCAGGACGCAGTTTGAGAGTCACTCCAACAGAATCACTGGTATCCAGTGGAATTAGACATTGCTGATGACTGAACAATCCCACCCACCATCCAATCCAATCCCTCCATACTCCATAACCACTTATCCAGCAAAAGGTCACAGTGAGCTTGGAACATACATATCTAAGAAAGCACAAGACACAAGGCAGGGGACATCCAGGATTTATCATCAACCCACAACTGAATAAATATTTTTTAAACAAAGCATGTACAGTAGTCCCCCTGTATACCACGGTCCAGAAAGAAACATAGTAAAATGTGCAACAGTATGTTTTTTCATTGCTCCTTCGTCCTTTGAGGAATATAACAGGCATGAATTGCACTGCTCTGTCATCCCTTGGTACATGACATTTTTTTTGCTCTATTGTCTCTAAAATGTCAGAATGCCTTTCATTTGGGTTGTGGGAACTTTACTTAAACATTTTCGAGGGCAGAATAAAAAATTATTGGTTCAGACAATATAAACAATTTGATTGTAGAGGAGGTACTGTAGGACCAAGAAACCGCAGGAGGTGGGACCAAGACATCTGATTGGTTGTTCTGACATCTGACACAAAATCTTTGGTTATCCCACTCAACGAATCATCATCTTTTGTTCTGCCCATGAGCATTCATCTGAGAGAGTACAGTAGTGAAAATGTACAGTATACTTTGTTATTACTGTATTTAATGCTGGTAATGTCTTACTGCGTGTAATTTATCAAGTAAACTTAACCATATGTATGTATGTACTCAAAAATCGATATCACAATGTTGTCCACGGATGGTTCACTGTTATCCATGGTCCCGGCTATCCGCCGTAGGTCTAGGAATGTATCACCTGCAGATACAGGTTGGACAACTGTATATGCTTACTAATAGGATACAATGTTTAGAATGCTATGCTGAAGATTTTTATGCAAAAAAATGCCCACAACAAAGAAGACTGCCAAAAATGTTGGCATAGGTTTAGCCAAACTAACTCAAATCAAATGTCAACAGAGTTGGACATTACACAGCTACTAGGCTGCTCATGTTTTTTCTTGGCTATACTCTACAGATGACCACAACCATGCAGGGGTATATATAGGGACACTGAGCAGGGCCACACAACACTGGCTCCAGTTTTATGCTGATGTGGCCCCTGGTGTGCCCCCCCCGACTGAATGAGAACATATCATTGGCTTATGATAAAGCTGGCCCCTCTGTATGAATTATGGCCCCTCTTATGCCCATCTCTTAAAATAATCCTAGGATCCTGAAATCATAATTCAGTGGTTTTCCTGGGCCGCCACGAATTATACTTGGACAAGACGTATTGCCTGGTCACGCAGACTGATTTAATACCTTTGAAAAAAATAATTCAGATCAGGTTAAACCTAAGGGGAACTTAATTCAAAGCAAACTGCATACCTTGGTTCAAATGTGATTTTAGTTGGATCGATAACACGTCCTGGGTAAATGACCTAAGAACTAAGATCCAGCCACATTCATTACTAATATCATTACTCATTCTTAATTGAATATCTTAGCCCTGCATCCATGGGATTTGAATTGATATTACTATTTGACCTTGGATTACATAGTGTATTGAGTGCTTCCTCCATTTTTTGGTTATGTAGTTCAATCTTTGCATCAGTAGTGTTTTGGAGAGCACTTCTCAAACGAAGGATGAAATTAATTTTACAAACTTTAACCTAGCTGATGATCATGAAATAAATGAAATAAGCAATGCTCTCAAAAACAGGTCCTGTGCCAGGGGATGCACACTTGCTTATAGTCATCATAAGGACAGGCAAAATGTTTTTATTGAACTGATGTTTTTTTATTGAGGAGAATGGTTGAAAAGCATTTCTAATGAACATGTACTGTACCAGAGCAAAAACACCAAAAAGCACCATGAGGGGGAAAGAAACATTGGGGGTGAGATTATAGCCATGCCTCTGATTGGCGTATCTCACTCCCTGGGTTGCTTCTTTGGCTCTCATTTGGCTGAACCAGGAATTGGCACAGCATGGTCTCATCCTATCTCTCTACTGTATGCACAGACGCGCAAAGGGAAGCCTAAAAGCACAGACACGCAAAGGGAAGCCTAAACGCACAGTCACCTAAGGGAAGCCTAAAAGACCAGGAACTCGTTTCCCTAATCCCTCTGGCAGGTGAGGGTGATTAATTGTCATTGTTGACACACATCAACAAAATGCATCCCCTGCATTTAACTCATATGTGACATAGTAGTGGGCAGATAATTCAACGCAACATTCCAATTACAAGTGCACCTCCCTAACCATTAGGCCATCAATGTCAAAGTCAGTGTCACAACTTAAACATTAACAGCGAACTATCATCACAGCATTTTGGTTCAATTCAATTTCTGCACTGAATTTAAGTATAAAATAAAAAGTTAAAGCTTAGATGTCAAAACAATGTTAGTTTTTGATGTACAGAGAAAAGTACATCAGTTATTCCTACAGTAAAATATACCAGAATATAGCATGCTTGATCTCTTCATCTGTACAATTTAAGTATTATAATTAATAAAAATTTTATACAAATGAAGATGTGCTGGGAGAGATGCCTCCCCATCCTTTGAAGACAACATAAGAGCTTGATGTCAGTGGACATCTCCTTTTCAGTCACACTGCTAACATTTCTGGTAACTGCCTAGGTTCCCCAGTTTTCACACATTGCTACTGCGTCCAGTGAGACTCCGTAAAGGGGCATTTACAGTGTAAAGCCCGATCAGAACTTGCCGGCTTACAGGCTTTCTGTTTATTTGGCACATCATGTTCATGCATGACTGTAGGACTCATGGTTACAAAAGGAAATGCATTCCAAATTTCTCCCTCATTCTCCACTAAAAAAGGATACATCCATCCTCCATGTTGATCCATGACCAGTTTTACCAAGGAACCGATCAGCGTGACGAATTGTGTGTGTGGTTTAATTACCAGGAGGCTATGATTCAAAATGAAAAGAGTGTGAGTCTCCCACCCAGGAAATGCTACATTATGGATTCTGTATTCTCATTTATGGATGGATGTATTCTAGCAGTCACAAAAATCCATGAGGTCCTAGCATACTGAGGATGAGGAATTTCCTATGGGAACATCCTATCTATGAATACTGTACTTTAAAAACACCTGAAGTAAAGCAAGACCACAAACTTATTGGAATAATAAGTCGATAGAGAAGCCCACTCCGCGCATCCTGGTGGCGGGGTTTGTGTGCCTCTATGATTCTAGGAGCTAGTTGGAGCTATGTCAGACAAATTAGCAAATTGGTCGTAGGTGAGCAGCCAATCTAAGTTTCATGCAGAAAACCCTCATGGTGAACAATATAATGGACCACGTTACCCTGCCCGAATTGTGGAGAGCGGGGTCCTGCCCTGGAGCTGGGCCTGGGGGGAGCTAGCCAGGGAAAGCCTGGTGGCTGGGCCCAACGGGAAGCAGTGACATGGGTCCGCTCTCCTGTAGGCACACGACCCGCAGAAGGGGCCATGACCCGACCCTGGATAAGCTGCGGATTATGGATGTATGGATGATAGCGAAGTCAACAGTAATGAATGTTCAAATAATTCCTCACACTTAGCAGCGATATTGATTGAATTACTGTAAGGATTGTATGCCAATTTACTACAGAACTTACCAGGAATGTCAAACATCATAGTAAAATTCTTTATCCACATGGGTGCAGTAAAAATACATGAGTTCCTCAGTCTGGCCTCCAGACAAATGCATACTGGTATCTGAAACATTAGCATTTATTCTATTTTAAAAATGTGCTGACACAGATGTGATGTGTCTTGAGGAAGAGCACACTGTCTGTGAGACATAACGTTTGCCATGTGATCTTAATTTAGCCATAATGAACACAAGCAGTGTGATGCTGATGAGAGACATCATGGCGACACTAAGTGATCAGTCGGCCATCCCTTGCAGTGAGCCTGTTGCTATGTCACAGCACCCCATCATAATCACTTAACCGATGTTTTCCCCTGCACTGTAACACACTAGTGGAAGCAACAAACCTTAACTCATAAACAAAACCATTGGAATTCAGTGTCTTTATTCGTTTTTCTAGATTACTTAAATTTAACGTATTCCACTTTATGTAACTAAGCCATAGATATTCCAGATACTTATAGTCACACATTAGGGGTAGTCAGACCTGGAGTGGCCAACTGGGAGGTACTGGAGAATTCCCAGTGGACTGCTTAGCTATTGTGCCATTTAGAAACAAAATAATTTAACACTGAGCCAGTTTGAATCAAAACTAATTTACAAATTGAAAATTGTACGATACTCCAGGATGTTAACCATCGAGTTTTCTCACGCACACACATACACAATATACCATAACTGCCCTGCGCAGAGAAACGTGCAGCTACGCGGCGCACTGAGATATCAGTAGGGTCGCTTGTCATTAGATATGAGTGAGCGTAGTGCGTGGTTGCTGAGGTGCCACCACTAATCGCATGCTATTAGTACTAATCACTGGAAGTTTTTCAAACGATGGATATTGGAAAGAGATCAGGGGACTGAAAAAATCAGACCACTTCAATAGTTTAATATGTAATTTATTATTTATTTTCTTCTTCAAATATCCATAATAAATTTAGCTCTGGTTTGATTTCATTTAGGGGCCCCCGTTTAAGGTTAAAACCCCTGCACTGAATGATCTTCCATTGTCTGGCAGTGCAGACCCCTTCACCTCTCAGCCGGCTAAATTCATCCTTCAAGGTTAAATGAGGATGTTCTGGCATACTGGCTACTATCTCTATAACACAATCATCATCATACCTTTGTTATGATTATAATAAATCACATTAAGCATGTTACGTATAACCCTACAGTCAGTGTGCACAAAGACGCCATCATCAACCACTATGTAATAATCTATAATATTGAAAACGATTATATTAATCGCCAAATTGCCCATTGGTGCGCACATGTGAATGACTGATGTGTAAGAGGCTGTAAGAGGCTGGCGCCCCATTCTGGGTTGTTCTCTGCCTTGTGCCTGGATAGGCTCTGGACCCCCCCTGTGACCCTGAACAGGACAAGTGGTTTCAGAAAATGGATCACATTAATCTAGAAATCTAGCTCGAACCCTTAAAGCGAAGAGCTTCCAGAGCCACCCAATGCGTGCGCAGCCTCGAAACGCTTCCCCTGGGGCGATCTGACGGGGAAGCGGCGTTTAGCGAGGAGCTAAGGAGGCAGCTGGAGCAGTCTGATGCTTGGGAGCTGTAACGCATATGTACTCCAGGAGTGCAGCTTACAGAAAGGATGACAGAGGATTGCCACAATTCCATTTTTAGCCAGCGCCAAACTATTTTAGGTAGCTGGGAGCACAGGTATGTGATAATTTTAGCAACTAATCATTATTCTAATAAGGAATGTGTTACCCTCCCAACTAACCCACACAATGTCAAACAACTCATAAGCTTGATGTTTTTGGGCAGAACTGTTCATTTTATTTTTTTTAAATCCGTTCCTTCCTTAACCTGCACTGATAGTGATTCAGACAGCCCAGCCTAATTTTA
This sequence comes from Petrocephalus zakoni, assembly GCA_026774425.1. NCBI lineage: Eukaryota > Metazoa > Chordata > Actinopteri > Osteoglossiformes > Mormyridae > Petrocephalus > Petrocephalus zakoni. Next base: position 26,033,744 of record JAODKN010000063.1, read on the forward strand.
TCCATTTTTTATTTTCGCTGTCAGGTTTCTGGAAAACAAGGCAATTGTTCTTCCTAGTGGGACACATGCTAGAGTTTCCAGTTCTCTCTCCAGCTATAACTTTCCCTCAGAGGATTGCTGTTTAAAAGTCTGGTGAAAAAAATAAATCTGTTTGGGAGAAGACAAAAACAAAACTATATATAGGAATGGATTATAGCTGTAATTTTAGCAACAAGAATAACAGCCTGACATCAACCAGATGACAGGAAGTTATTAGCAATAAATGCCTGACTCATAGGAAAATGCTGATAATAATTCCAGCTTAGTCATATAAAATATAGATTCTGCCAGTGATTTATTCTGGAACTTAATGGTTAATCATTCATGATAGGATGTTTAAATTTCATGAATTACATTTAGCATGAATGTCATACAGTAAATAGTATGAAGAATAACATTGAATAACAGTGAATTTAGCCTTAAATGTGTCATTATTCATGAGTTATCAATGTCATGGGAAATGAATCACATCCAGCAGCTATGTGTGTCCATAGGTGGCTAAACTTAATGAGGTACAGACCCATGAGGCTGTTTCTTGGAAAGTCAGGATTAACATCACATAAAACTCCATGTGGGGGAAAAAATACACACACTAGGTGTGGTTAAGTAAAGAGCATACTGGGTTTGGTAAATAGCATACTGGGTTTGCTAAAGAGCATACTGGGTTTGCTAAAATGGAAACACAATCTGGTATTTCGAAAACTGGTGTTTTACAATATAAATACAAGATATATTACTGAAAGCTTTGTAATCGGGCCTTATCTGTACTCTAGCTGACACCTGTATAAAGTGGTTCATTTGTCCACAGTACAGATTTAGATGAGTCGGACATGCTCAGCTCACTGGGCAAAATATTAACTGAACTTTAGAATAACAGTTATAGTTAATTGTGGATAAAGCAGATGAGATGTAAATAAAATGCCCACTTTAGTAATCAATCCAGCCAGTTAAAGACTTAATATATATTATGAATATTATGAAGTGATGCACTCTCACACACACACACACACACACATTTCCACTTTGACTGACCAGTGTTTACTGTCCCTACTTGTGGCCAGACATCCACTTAAAAGCTAAAACTATGAGCATTCGACAGAGAACTGATTACAGACAGAAGCCCACCATCCCATCTCCAGTGTAAAGGTAGGGCCGGCAGCCAGGGCTGCGAGTCAAGGTCCGCTGAGACGTGGCAGACATGCATGGAGCCGAATGCGCGTGCCAATACCACTCAGGGGTAAGCGCTGCAAACCCCTCAGACCTGGAGAGATGCTTGCTCTGTCCACTTGTCTTTGATGAGTCTCCATGAGTCAGTTGTCCCCCCACACACCGGGGCTTGCAAGCACCAGGCCCTCGCCCATGTGAGCAGGCAGGGGCTCTGTTAATTGGAAATGTTTCAGAGGACTTGTGGGGAATGGGCAATTTGATTAATACCGTGTTGCTAAAGGGCTTAAAAGATAATTTCCTGGAGTTTGCCCCGCACTGCAAGTGGAATTAATCTGACGGCCCCCTTCTGCATGGACGGAGGCGTTTGCTTAGTGGTGCTGTTACCATTCCTGCCGAATACGCTGGGATCTGATATACCTAACATAACATACCTAAACACCATATACTATCCCTTACTAAGAAAGGTCTCAGACATGCTTCAAATGTTACATTATCAACAAAACTTGTCTAGGTACATTTATCCATTCTCTAAGCCTGGTTGTCCTATGCTGGGTTGCAGGGGTCCATAGCCTATCCCGGAAGCTATTGGCGCAAGGCAGTGAATAGCCCAGGATGGGGCACCAACCAATCACAGAACCCATCTTAGTAACTAAGAATAATGAACTAATATGGAGGATTCATTTCCCTCAGAAGAGTGCCACATGGAAACCGGAGTGCCAGGCATAGCCATAAGATGCCAGCTATGCAGTAATACTAACCTTTCAACATCATTTCAAACTGATTCTGTCCACTTGCTTTTAGCCAAACAGCAATCACAGAACCAGGTAAACCAGGAGTACAGGAAACTTGGCCTCATTCCTTTGATGATGCTTCCATGTGATCTACACGAGTGGCCTATGCAGGGTGTTTACACCGTATTCTGTCTCTATCAATTATATTTGCTCTGCTGTTTTTATTTTGATATTTTTTAACATTTTTTTTTATGAGGCTGGAATAAAAAACAGTATACAAAACAAAATATCGTGCACCACACTGACAGAGAGAACCAGCCAATTAACATACTTGGTGTATAAAGACGAAACACAATGTTAAGTGACAGCAGGGCCTGGCAGCTTGTGTAAATTAACCAGACTTACCGGGTTGGTAGCTGGAGTGAGATTAAACTACCTAAACAGTCTAATGGGTATTGGCTGATTCGACAGGCTGTATGCCACTGGACCATGAGGTTATGAAATAGAGGAAAATTTAAAGAAAAGAAAAAAAAAATGATGGTCAACCCTGGGAAGCAACTGGAGCCATTTGATTTATTTATGCAAAATTGTTAGTCATGTGCCTCATGCAATTTTAAGAGCACTGCTGTAGCTATGTTTTTGCTGCCTTAATGTAAATGTGTGCAGTGTTGCTCTGGGGACTGACAGGGGACGATCTGGCAGGAAATTACTGGGCACAGAGCACAGAAAGAGGTGGGCAAAATCACAGTGTTCCAAGCGACTGGGGCCACTGTATGGCATTTACATGTCACATTTCAAAATTCTCTCATGAATTAATTTCCATCAGCTGAAATCCTGAGGTCAAGGTCAGTTAAAAAATGGGTTGGCATTGTTTATTTGTGGGGAGGGCTTCTCTTTCTGGTAATAGTACAGATTGATGGTTAGACTTAAAGTATTTTGACTTCAGTAGTCGCCAAACTTTGGATTTTGATCTGATTGATGCTTTCTAATGATGCTGGCCCATAGCGCCATCCATGCAGCCATGCTTTTAGCTTCTATAGAGATAAGTATAAATATCTCATTCAGTGTTTAACAACGTGTTTTTTTCTATGCTTAACCAAGTCAATGAACAGCACCGTACAGCATCACCCCCGCTTAACTGTACATGTACCATATCCTTACCTGATCCTCACGTGTCTTTGGTCCTGTTCGAGCATCACCATCAGTACAATGTGCGACCTCACTGTCATTTTGGCCTTTGCGGGGTGTATGTAGCGTGTACTAATTTGTGACTGTCACTGCGAAACTGTCCTTTTAAGGGCACAGTAAAAGAATTCTTTTAAACCCAGGAAGCCTGTCTGAGTCTGCTTTCACCATGCCTGGGTCAAGCAGAAGTGAAAACAGGACTTATTTAACTTATATTCATTATTATAATTATTGGTATTTAGTTATAGTTTAGTTTAGTTATCTCTTTATTTACTTATTAGGCGACAGTAGTTGTTTATTTACCTATATTGCATCACATTCAACACGATATTTTCAACTTATGATGGGTTCATCGGAACGTAACGTCATCATAAGTCGAGGAGCATCTGTATATTAAAAACAGCCAAAGTAAAACATTTTTAAAATGCGAAGTATCGTCAGTAAATTCTCTGCGAAGAGGCGGTTAATGGTGCGAAGGCTGGGGACGTGAGCGGCATCGTGACTGTCTGAGAGCCGCGGAAAAGCACGCTGAGTGCAGGGAGGCAGTGGAGTTCACAGCCTCGGCTTCGGAGCGTTCCCTTCGCTGGACGTAGATAGCCAGAACCTTCAGCAAGGTCCTTAGACTGAACGAGTTTACCGAGCAGTACAAGGGGCAAAGTGCTCACTAAAAATGTTGAAATAGGTCTCCCTATTCCCTAAAAGTTATAAAGGACCAGACGAGAGACGGAGCAGGAACAACGATCAATACTTGTAAAAACTTAAAACTTAAAATGACTGGTACATCTTTGCTAAGCAATACGTGTAAAAAAAAATCATTCTGAACCATTGCCTTAGAATTTAGAGCGCGGAGTCTCACTGTGCGTACGTGCATTTGCACACATTACTAGACAGCATGACTGACATGATGCAGATTCTTGCCAGCTGTGGCCAGAGTATTTTTATTTATTTTTAATAGTTTACTGCTTTCTGATTTAAGTAAATGCAGGCTGTGTGTGTATTTGTGAATTAGTTACTGTGGTGAATGCTGAACAGACCGCAGCCTGGATGTGACAGGAGTGTGGGCGAGCCTCGGTGTGTCCAGTGAAGTGTGTCTGCTTGTACGAGCGCGATTCTGCATTGGGAAGATTAGGAAGGAATCCATAAATGTAACTATAGTGCTGAGGATGCGCGTCCTCTCTGGGCAAAATGACTCTGCGGTGTTTATTTTTAATGCACATAGAAGCTGAAGATTTATAATAACAGTTTAAATTACTGTCAGACGGGTTCAGATCTTCATGCACGTTCT
>JAODKN010000063.1:26046642-26063053 GCA_026774425.1 Petrocephalus zakoni
ATATATAAACACACACACACACACACATACAAAATATATTCAGTACCACTGCACTGAAGTGATGCTACATAATGTATGGTTTCTGGGTAAATTCTAATTAAGTTTAAAAGTTATTAATGCGTAAAAATTCAGCTTTTCCTTATAGATCAAAACAATTCACTCTTAGACATCTTGAAATAAAATAAACATATATTGCAGCGGCTTACGCATGTACTTAAATTCACTACTTACTGAAAAATAATAACTTTCCTGGAGGAGATTTAGTAGCACGTGACACTAGGCTTTAAGAAGCGGTCTTATTTGCATTTTGTTTCAGATTAAAGTGTGTGTGGGGGGATTTGTGGAACTGAGCAATGCCGCAGTTTCTGCAGTCAAAATACAACCAACCAGCTTTAAAGATGTTATAATTTGTGTGACATGAGAAATTTTTAGAAGGGTTCTAGATGACTAGCAAAAGTACAGCCATTAGCATTTTCAGAAATTCAAATTTTAATGGCAAACATGCATGCATATGGAGAAAAGGAGTGGCAAAACAACAAATAACTATCCAGGCTAAGCCAAGCTGTGTCTCCTTTCCCTTGGGCCTTCAAACATCACTTCACTTTCCTGCCCATAAATTAAACAATAAGCCCTGGCAGAGGAACTCTGCAGGAAACCACACCATTTACAGCATGCTGCTGTTTGTCAACAAGACTGCCCGGATCTGCCACGAGGCAAATTTCAGGCATATGCCAGCTGCCTTAATTTCAGCTCACACAGACAACGACACATAAACAGATGAATGTTCTCCATTTTGGGAGACAGTGGTACAGCCAATCCTGTCAACAAGAATACCGCTTCTTTACCAGCTAAAGAATTTGTATTTGGACTTTACTTCTACACAACAGCCACTCAACATCAGGGGAAGATCAGATTGCACCATCAGTTGGAAAGACTACAATACTGAATAAACCCCACATTCATGAGCAAAAAAGCCCCAATGCAACACAATGGAGAGAAAAAATCCCTGAATGTAAGATTTCCAGCTCAAGGTAGCCAGGCTAATCTAGATCCATTGTGCTGCCAAGTTTTCAGCCCTTTCCAAAATTATGTCATTGAGCATGGCGATTTATTTGACGCCCTCAACAAAGCTTGCGATTTAAAGTGCTTGTTTCGCTGAGAAGGTGTGTTTCGGCAGCTGCCGGCTGCGACGTTCCTCAGTCAATCTGCGGCATCAGCTCGGCGGTGATTGCCACGGCGACAAGGTACGGCATTCCCGGCATGAGCTGACGCCGGCCGCGCCTCAGCGGGTTGCTTCGCTTTGCCGCTCGCCTCCGGGTGACAGACATCTGTTACAGCACAGCAGGGCAAAGGCGCTGCACGGTCCAGTGTGCCAGCATACCTATATATCACTGTCCAAAGAGGTGGCACACTCATCACAGCCACGGTGACCCACAAATTAAAAACCACACCAAAGATTCCCTCCCCAGTGCATCCTGTTCTAACTGACGTGACGGCATTACACCTCAATAAACAGGCTTTTTCCTTTTCTCTACAAGTAACATTCCATACAGCAATGCAATGTTACATCCATCCATCCATCCATCCATCCATCATCCGATGTTCTGAAGCTACTGACACAAGCGGGGAAGAGCCCAGGAGGGGCACCGACGCATCGACAATGCAATATCTTTAATAAAATACATAAACAAGAACATCTTGAGCGTTTAAAATTTCAAATTTTCCTCTCTTCCGGTCATCCTGTCTGCTACAAACACAGATATATAAATAATCACATATTCATCATTTCCTCCCGGCAAGCTGTACTTGGAAGGACTATTCAGCTGACAAGTTAGCCCAAATGACAAGGTCCTTAGATGTTTTCTGACGCTGTCCAGAGAGCTGGCTCCTCGCGCCCCGACACACACTGACAATTAGAAATCTAATTTGCAGTGAAATATAGAGAAGCCTAAGTAAAATCTACACAAACCTCAAGGGCCTTTGACTACACTTTGCTATTTAAAACTGTAATTAATTTCACAGCTGCTGAAGTGCCTTTGCTTTTCCCACAAAAGCAACCAATTATTTTCCTTTTTTTAACTGGATCATATACTTGAACAAGGTAACTAACAGTCCTCAGGATACGTCAGTATCCTTTTCAGTATCTTTTTGGCAATTGAACTAAATCTGTGCCATTAGCTAAGGTGCTATTTGCTATGCTAGGCTGCTAAGCACCAGCATCCTGGTGCTATCCTCTCCTAGATGGCATCTGCCACCAGAAGCTTGTTGGTGCAAATCCCAGGGTGGGCAGAGTGATGTCACCGTTGGGCTCCTGAGTGAGACCCTTGACCCCCAATTGCTCCAGGGGGCTGTCTGACCCAGTTTTCTCAAAAGGCAATGTACGTCGCTCTGGATAAACGTGTCTGCTAAATACATAAAATGCAATGACCAAAGTACATGCTTATACTGCATCAGCACCAGTCTGGGTGAGTGTCAGATCTCTCGTAACTTCTTCACATAATCTCACCTTTTTGGGAAGTCAATAATAGCACAAAGTGTTTAATATGCTCAACCTGGAGGAGGGAGGTAATGGAGTACAGCTGTTGGGTAGCAAACAGCCCAAGCCCAGCATGATATCTCGTTTCTGCTCACACTACTGCTGCAGCATGACACAGCGTTGAGGATGAAAGTAGCTGTGTTTTGTAGCGTTACGTATAACAATTAATAATCTTTTCTGAAACAGAATCTAATAAGAATTTCCTATTTAAGCACCATGGACAGCATCTATCAAGCCATTTAGCAGCACGTGCAAGTAGTGATGAGCGAATGATGTCTATCCGTTTTCTATGCTGGCTTTTCCTATTTGGGATTACAGAGGTCTGGGGCCTATCCTGGAAGCTACGAGCACAAAGCAGGGAATAATCCAGGATGGAGCACCAATCCATCACGGGGCACACGCACGGGAAATTTGGCATCTCCAATTCGTCTCAGCATGTGGGAGGAAGCTGAAACTCCCAAAGGAAATCCCATGATGATACAGGGAAAACATGCAAACTCGAACCCAGGTCTCAAAGGTATGCTAACCACTGCACCACCATGCCATCCCAGACACTCCGGACACTTAAAATGATGAGCTGCAGGAATGGGCGGGCTACTGGAGCGAGGGGGCGTGGCTGCCGCTTTGGCTCAGGTGCAGCAGGTGCGCACTCTCGCCGGCTCCCACGGAAGGTGCCGGCCTCAGAGCACCGCGTCAGCGCGCGGCCAGGTTAAGCATGCAGCCTGACAATCTAAATCAGACGGTCAGCGCAGATTCTGCAGGCAGGAGAGTGTACGTGTCGCCATGGAGATTGTTATAAACAAGATCGAAGGCCGGCCCGCAAACAAACATTATTATTGATCCCAATTGGGAAATTGCAGCACCGCCGAAGTACAGAGAAGACGAAGTGCATGAGAGCAAGGACAGAAGAGGCTGTATAAAAACAGGCACCGATGCATAAATAAATGATGAGATGGATAGTTAGATGAGGAGCACTGCTGGTTGTTATATGCATGGTTTTACGTAGCTTGGCCATTGCTTGGAATTGAATACTGCCCAATTACAGTTGGCAATAATGTGCGTGAGCGAGTTGGCAGGAGGCATTATACAGTGCTATGACCTCTCAGAGAAAGGAGGTCCATAATCTTTCTTGGCACATTGTGGTGGGATGAGCAGATAGCTAATGTTTATGGGTATAACATCTGTGAACTGGATAAGCAACACTGGTGTAACGTCTGATACCTCGTGTTGGAGGCTGCTTCCAGGATGTCCAAAAGCAGCTTTCCTGCCCAATTTATTTAGTTGCTATGTCCCTCTGCTCCTCCAGTAGGATACTATGGGCTGACAGAACATCTCCAGAGCTCACTACATACATTGAATGACCTGAGTCTTCTCAGAAAGGTCAGAGAATCATCGTTGTCCTTCAAATGCAATCTGCTGTTTAAGTGGAACTCCATTTACATGCATGCCCACATCACCCCCACTTTCTCTTCCTGGAAGGTAACCGATCTCACAGATTCCACAGCATGATGAAAGTCACTACAAGCTCCTTTGCCTTATTTGTGCAAATTTCCCCACCGTTGAGAAACTATTGTGATGCGATGTGTGTGTTCTCCCAACGCCTTGAAAACACTACCTTTAAGAACATGATGATCGTTGAGCCAAAAGACATTTATTATCTTTTCTATAATAAGTCACACTTACACTTCAATCAGGTACAGAATGTGTCGTCATAGAGCATACTAATAATTCAAGTTTTGGATGTGTGTAATTACGTATCTACAAAAGAAATCATCACAGATCAGCGACCTGCATTGTTGTGATGAGAGTTTGAGGAAGTTGCACTGCCGATACAGTCCCAACAAATCAAAGTCCCACGATGTCCTCTGACCTTAGCAGATGCACTGATTGCTTTCATTGCACTGAAGTCTCTGTTTAGAAAAAATCAACACTGATTTTGTCTAGACATTACTGTTGAGGCACCTCTCACCAATAATCAAGCCACTGCATCAGCTGCCCAATGGACTCCCCACTTCCACTCCCTTCAATTTTACTGACAGACAGACTTCCCCCCCCACCCACCCCCATCCCCAACATCAAAACCACAAGCAGGCAGACGTATCAGCAGAAACTGCCAAGCTTATACTGAAATCTTATACATGGAATCTGTTGATCATACATGCTTCTCCCCTCTGATCTGTTTGAAAAGTACAACTGTAAGCACATAAGGATTTTATCCTGGAATCCCCAGACCATGGCCCAGATGTGACCAGTTTTCCGACCAGAAAACAGACCTTGAACAAGACTAAAATTCAAAACCAGCAAAAACAGGAACTTATTTACACAGCTACTGTTGCCACAAGCTTAATCTAATCTGTCAGGAATGACTCAAAGTGGGTCAAACTCCACTGCCTGCCTGCCTGCCCAAAGTCTTAATGCACTAGCACTGCTAAGAGAGAAAATGATCATAATAAAAATCACTTCTGACTCCTGGATCAGAAGCGCAAGGCAGACGCAAGCAAATAAACAAGTCCAGGGTTTCGGCCAGGAATAGGGTTAACCCCTAACCCTAACCCCATTATGATAAAAACAGTCTGGACTGATAATGTAAAAAGAAAAAACAGGCGGCTCTGAGCCGGCGGCCATGACACCTTCCACCACCTCCTATGTTGGGCTGTGTGGGGTGGGAACTGTTTCAGACATTTCATTGGTGTCAAACAGCGATTGGCTCAAACAGCTGGAAGGTCTGTCGAGACAAAGCTTGTAGTCATCATCACTTACTGGTTAGGGACCAGTGAGCTAGTGGGCTCCCATCCTAGTCCACACGGCTCTGTATTAAGGAACTGAACCAGCAATGTGACCGAGCAGATAGGATGGGGTACAGCTCCGTAGGGGTAGGGGTCAGTGTGCAGTGCCTGGAAGGTAGCGGGTTTGAATCCCATGGCTGGGGGAATCACAATATCAGAGCTGGGCCAAACCCTGACGGCCAGGCGCTCCGGGGGTGCTGGGTGCTGGCTAACTCTGATCTCAGTCTCCAGGCTTTCCTTGCTTCCACATCACTTTGGGGAAAAAGGCTTAGAAACCACATCTATTTCTACATTAACAACATATGCAAAAAGTGCATAAAATGGCACAAGGCAAATAATAATAATAATTAATAGTGTGCCTGACAAAAACTGAATGAAAAAAACAATCATCTAACTTTATCCAACCTTACATGAATCTGACATGATATAAAAATAAATTCACATTCATTTTCATGCAGATAGACCAAAATATCCATCCATCCATCCATCCAGTCTATCCATCATTTTTCTATACCCACTTACCTGCTTAAATGGAAAGTAAACGTGACTTATAAGGATTTCTAAGCATACCTGAACAGCAACAATTACAACCGCATTGTGTGTGTGTGTGTGTGTGTGTGGGGAGGGGGGGGGCGGGGTTGTAGCAGGCAGGTTTTTTTTTTTCATGTCAAAATTAGTGGGGATGGGGGTTGCTTTCTATGTCTAATAATAATGGCAGTCAATGTTAGTTTGCTGCAGAGTCTCCCTGCCATGTTGTCAAACACAGGATTCCTCCAGTGAATACCATAAACTGATGCCCAGTCAGGCAGAAATATGTGTTATTGTTTGTCAATAGGAACAGACTTTTTAAATACTAAAGCTACCCTCTGCAATTTGCAGGTAACATGTTACAGATTTCTGTGGGCTTTGACTATTCAAGACAATCTGCAGGCAAGAAGGAACGGCGATTATTTGTTGCGTAAAACAAAGCTCTGTTACATTAGCATCGCCCCTGGCAATCAGACTGTACATCTATCCACAGAGATGGCAATTACAAAACACACCATGTGTACGTGACGGGAGGAATGAGAGTCCTGCTGGGATGGAGTTTAACTGTAATCATTAGTGCTGGCGAGACCATGTGACCAGCACCTGAGGAAACGATAACCACAAAGTCACAGTGATGTTTATTTGGGCGTACAATTATCTCAGTAGGTCATTTACAGAGCATGACACACTATCAGTTCCCTTTACCGACATTTATTCTGACTGCTTAGTCGTTCACAGACCCACAAATAATTCTTACAGTGATGACAGCAACAAGATAAACCGATCAATACCCCTGCAAAAAACGCCCGTTTAATAGGCCTATAAAAGGTGACTGGATTCAGCTTTTGGATACCACAAGATCTTGGAACTGAGCCACTTTAAGGTGTTTTTTAAATGCTATATAATATTATAAAACTGCAGCAAAACAATCTTTGATGTATATTGACGGACGTATCCACTGCAAAATATATTCGTTATATAATATATATATCCTTATATTATATATTATAACGATAAGGTACAGAGTACAAACCCCGCGGATCATGTGTAAGCTGTGTGCCCCTATAGCGCCAGCCAAGCGCTAAGACTGGCGGACTAACGTGACGGCACCGAGGCGCAGTGTGGCACTGAAGGGTTAAAGCTTATTTACAGGCGCCATGTGACTTCGGCACCAGCACTAAAAAAAAATGCATTTTCGCGATCGCCACATCGGTTGCTGACTTACATTATGCGGTTAACGCCTTTCCCAGTAAATCATGCCACTGCATGCCGACCCAAATACACTAAATGAAACACTGCACTGCTCCACCAAAAAAAAGTAATAATCGGAAACTTTATCGGAACAATATGATTTAAAACAAGCAGGTCGGGGCAAATGCTTGCAACGCCAAACGCATCATCACACACAAACACAGCATTTATTTACCTCTAGATCATGTATTGATTTATTAGATCATATATTAATGGGTGCAAAGACATCATTCGCTCTAAGACAATTGAGCAGAAAATGCATGCTTCTACGGGGAAAGAACAAAAAACACACGACATGGGTTTTGTAACCAGCCCTGCAGAACACCCACTACGGGGTTTAAGGAAGTCCGACGAACAGAAAACAGAACATCTCCCCGCGACCTGTACTCCCAATCACTCTCCGTGCAATTCTGCAGTCCCAACATCCTGCCGTCTCCCAGGGCAGGTAACCCGAAACTCAACGCAGAGCCGACGGCCAGATATCGCCGCAATACTAGTTGCGCTTTTTATGCATGCAATTTATGCAAAAAATAAGATCCCCGCAATAAAAGAGCAAACAAGGTACTTGCCTGAAATGTGTAAAACCGCGTCCCATTAAGCGGATGCACCTTGGGGGAGCTCGCCACTGCGTTCATTTCCGAGAAAATCATGTCTGCTGTCTGAACAAGCCGCAAAAGTCGTGAGCGACCAAACCCTTGGAGCTGTACCGCTATTAAATCGTTTTTATTTCAGCAGGTGTTCAGCGAGATGCTCCCCTGTCCCATTCGATTAGTTTAACCGGCACTTTGGGCACCGCACGCCCACACTGCATGTTTAAAGCAAGAGGAGAACGAGCGGATTCCTTCACAATCAGCGGAATATTGGTGTGCAAACTTAGACAATGTGCGTGAGGGATGCGGACCGCGCCGCCAAGCAGCCCGTCTGCTTCCCTCCCCTCCGAAAAGTCATCATGCGCCGCAGCGCAGCCTGCCTCACCAATACCGTACTGTTCCTTTTTTTCCGAGCGTGCACACTGAGCAAACAGAAACGCTGCTTTTCTCCTAGACTGCCTTAAACCATAGACGTTGTTTGCTGTGTTTATTTTCTTTAGCGCTAGCCGGCCATGGATTTCCTCCAGGTGTAAATATGGGAAGGCATAAATTTAGCTATATGCATGTTACATGCTTCTCCCGATCAGGGTCACAGGGGTCCTGGAGCCTGTCTGATGCAGCACAGAACATGCAGCTGGGGTACACCCTGGATATTATACCAGACCATTACAGGGTGCACACACACAGACACACATTATGGTTATTTTAGAGTCACCAGCTAGAAAATGAATTCAACATGGAGAGAACATGCAAACTCCACACACACAGAGCAGAGAATGGATTTGAACCACAAACTTTGCCACTATGAAACCTCAGTTTAAGTACATGAAAATTGATATTTGCTGTGTTGCATTACTACCACCTTAACAACACAAATGTTACATACTGGAGTAATATATATTATCTAGGTAAGGATAGAGAATATGGGGTGAGGAATGCCTTAATTATATTAGCTAAAAATAAATATACTCAGTGATGTGGTGATCAGCCAAAATGGTATGCTAGTGGTTAAATCAACACTGGTGTATTGGACGGTTGCTGCAAATACTGGGGTAGTTTTAGGAGAGGTTTTGAAATGGCTAAGCTGCTACAGACAGACAGAATATTCTAGTTTTCCACCAACATAAGGAACATTTAAACATTTTCTTTGTCTGCGTAAGACTTGTACACAGAATTGTATATTCCACTTAAATTAAATTAGCAATCTAAAATAATTAGGGATTACCGTTTTATCCACCTCTTGATATTCCGCAACCGTTTAACTAGCGTAGGGTCATATTGACCTAGCAGTCACCCAAAGCAGTACAGGGCGTGAGGCAGGGGCAAACGTGGACGTGTGCCAGGCCATCACAATGCACACACTCACATATCCAATTAAATACCAGGGGCAAATTCGCCACGGCAGTTCAATGTTGTTAGACTGCAGGTTGAAAGCAGAGAACCCAGAGCAAATCTGCACACACACAGGGGAAGCATGTGCACTTTACATGCATAAAGCCAGTGCTGGGGCCACAGGTCTGCATGCTGCATGCATGAGGCTACACTGGTAACAACTGAATACTGAGCTTAGCTGCAGAGGATCCCTAAACCTAGCACTAAACGCAAAGCCAACCCTAACCACAACACAGACTCTAAGTCCAGCCATACCTGGGACCCAACCCATGCAACCTGGGACCCAACCCACGCAACCTGGTACCCAACCTATGCAACCTGGTACCCAACCTATGCAACCTGGGACCCAACCCAAACACAAGCTATAATATACCAACTCTACCCCTAACCCTAAAGCCAACCATAACATGAACCATAACCAAACTTAACCCTAGTCCTAAATATAATACCAATATTAACCATAGCCGTAACCCTATGTCCAAACCTAATCTTAACTATATACCTAACAATAACCCTAACTCTAACCTTAAATTTAATTCAAGCCCCATCCCCAATGACAAACCAAAACCTATTCTTAATAGGTTTTTTAAGGTATTCTTTAAGGTTAACCTTAAAGCCAATCCTAACCCTAAACCGAGTGACAACCCTAACCCTAACCCTTGCCCTAGTCATAATGAGAACCCTTATCTCATAGAAGAGGCCCATTTATGCCTTGTCATGTTTTGAATCCATTTAGGTTATACCCCCCTCTAGAGTGGTCTGGATTTGTTCTCATGAAATACTGAATTCCAGTATCAAAAATACTGCACAGCTGGCCAACACAAATCTAGATTAAATGAAGAAAGTAACCTATTATTAACATAAACATCCTTACAAAGCAGAAGTTGCAGGTATCTCCTTCGTACGTTTGGCATAAGTCCAGCCCAAACTGACCTCCTTACTGAAATTAAAAGCAAGCCAGCTTGCTTACCTCATCACATGCTTCTGTCAGGTCTGACAGCTGCTCCTTTATGTCTTTGCTGGCCTACTTTGGATCCAGCAACGTTCCCATCTCTCTACACTTCCAGAACAGTCAGTCCGATTCACACCTCCTGAAATATGCGCAGGCTCCTCATTTTCACATTCTCTGCATATTTCATGCTGAATTCTCAACTTATTGACAACAGCAAGACTTATCAGCCCATTGTGTTTATGCCAAATTAGACAACAGGATACATTCCAGAGAGAAATACATATCTGGTTTGCAAACATAAACAGTAAAAAAGTCATTGTAAGCAAATCACAGCATGACACAAATACACCCAATTAAATGATACCTATTTGTTGTTCTGCCAATACATTTGCTCAGTTATTTTCCTCTCAGCGCCTAGATAACATTCCAGTCAATAAGTCATTCTGGAAGAAGTATGCAAATATGCATACAGTATAAAATGTGATGTTCCCTTAGGTCAGTGCAGTAATACAAGTCTATCCTAAGAAGGCATGTGATGGAGAAGAAATCCATTCTATACTGGCATCAGCAGCATAAGTTCTGGATAAATGTATATCAGATCGGTCGAGATGTTTATTGAAATGTGTCCTCACGGCCAGTAAGTTAGAACCACTTCACTTTTGCTCAAACTTTGAAACAATAAGATAAACACTCAAACTGTACTGTTTGCCATTGATATTGAATTAGCTCTAATACCATGAGATTTCATATTCAGGTTCCCAGCATGGCATATTAATTATTATTGTGCTGTCAAGTCAATGCTGACCCTAGTTTGGTTGCTGTCTGGGTCTTTAGCTTTCCTGATGGAATGCTGAATATTGTCCACCCGCCATGTTTCTGGACATACTTTTCCAACTTTTCCAAGCAACACGGCCTATTCTAATAAAGCAGGTATTCTCACACCATGCCAAAAGTAAGCCGGCCTCAGATATGCCCAGGCACAATAAAAAAAAAATAAATAAATGGAAATCTGACAAGTGTGATTTTTGGAATTGCTGGAGCCCCTATACACAGTTAGCTGGTGATTAAACACCTTGAGAGAGATTATCTGGGAAATCAAAGCAGCTCAGAACACATGGGTGAGTAACAAGGAGAGGGATGAAATGAAAAGTGTTAGGACAATGCCAAGAGAGAAATGGTGTCTCACTCTCCTTAATACCCATCTTCACAAGAAAAGCGCGAGGTTTAATTCCCTCCTGACAAGCAAGCCTGGTGGGTCGCGCCCATTAAGCTGTTGTAAATCAGCATCCCATCACTGTTCTAAGGCTGTTCCAAGACATCTTCAGATCGTCAGAGAAAACAGCGATGATTTGTGACTAAATGAAAATTGTAGGTAAAATTGAGCACGGGTGTGTTTTTGAATGAGAAAATGTATGTATTCTGTAATATCTGATAACTGTATGTTTTTTTTATAATAGAACCCTTGCCATATACCTGCATGAAAACACCTTTAAAGGTTTAACACTGAGGATTAAAATTGTAGAAATTAAGCAGACTAAGAGGAGATTAATTAGGTTATGTAAACTGACTGGGACTGATGGCTCACACTGGAGTGTGAGAACATTGCTTCATCTCGTGACTGCATTTGTACATTCCTCCCATCTTAAAAACTCATATCGCTCAACCCTACCTCAAGCTGGACTGGCCCCTGCTCAAGTTTCTTAGTATGTTAGTCATGCACACCTAAAATATACCACTAATGCAAATATTTATGAGGCTTCAGCTTTGCTTTGTTGAAGAGCTAACAAAGCGGACCTCCTTATGAAGACAACAGTGCTTGGTTCCTTTCAATAAGATGCACCAGAACTGTCAAAACCTGCTGAATAAAAGGCACCAATCTGACAGCTAATGCAATAGGAGAAGTGCCTTTGTTAGCTAACAGGTTTCCTTCCTGTAGAGCACAATCTTGAAGTGAAGCCAATAACTCCAGCACACAACAATCAGGGCCTAATTAATTAAAACGCTGAATAATGCATTACAATACACAGAATGTTCCAGCAGGGAGTGTCTGATACTGGTTAGATCTAGCCTACTAGTGCAGGAGGCTTGTACCTGTGTGGGTACTGTGCTCAAAAGCTCAAATGTTTTTTCATTCAAAACTTTCCAGCATTTTTAACAAAGGGGTATCTCTGATAAGACAGACAAATAAAGTCAAGGACAGGCAGTCCCCTGTTATGAATGAGTTCCATTCCTTAAGTCTGTCTTTAATACAAATTTGAATGTAAGTAGGAATAATAAAAATACAGTACTGCACTGTACCTCAAGCCAACGAATCGCTGAAGCTGTGCGATGTTTTCATGAGCATCGTAAATAGGCTTTATGACAGTTTGGTTGCAAGTATGTAAGTCGGACATTCTTCGTATGGGCAACTGCCTATGACTACATGTGGAATGATGAGTTCAGCACCTTGGACAGCTCCAACAAGCGCAAGAGCATAGCATGGCAAAGTCCAGCCAGCTGTCCAATGAGGTGGCTCCATAGCGGCCTGAGCCATACTCATTGGTTGCTGGACGTTGCATTTGGAGTCCAAGGTAGGGCCAATGAAAAGCAAGCAGTTGTTCAACAAATCGCAATGGACACTAAAGCTTTCACTGTTATTGCTAACTGTTCAATACATAGCTATTACAAGCCGACTGTAAAGCAAAATAGGGCTGTCAGATAGGTTTCACGAAAAATGTGCGTATCATAATACACGATGTATTTGAAAAGTGAAAATAAAGAGCAATACACCTTGTGAACTTCCTACAAACATCCCTCTTGATTCCAGCTTTCCCCAATACAGCTGTTTTTCCAAAAAGGCCTGATTGGTTTAACTTCAGCTGCCAGTTCAGAGTCATAAATCTGCATGGAGCCAGGGGATGAACAACCTTGTATAAAACTCTCATTACCGCCTCCAGTCTCATGACAAATGTCTCCCGCCTCAACAACCTATTCTGTGGGGTAGGGAGGGAGGAATAAAAGTCAAAGTTTTTCCTAAAACTACTTAAAAACAAATAAAGGACAATATAACCAAGTTAGGGACCTGGCATGCAGCTCCAAAGCTCCATCTTATTCGATCATCCGTTGATATTTTGCTTATTTCATCTGCTGCACTGGGGCGATTTTTTAAACAGAGTAGACAGAGACCCACCTTTATACAGAGAACGCCTAGCTGGAGCATTGCACATTGTACCTAGTAGGATAACTCTGTAGGAACTGGCATTACTCAAGTGGAAGGAGTCCCAATGCATAACTAAAAGGTATAACAGAAAACAAAACTAGCACCCCTACTATACACTAACAGCAAAGAAGAAGCCAGCGTTTCTACTTGCAGATCTTCACGTCGAACACATTCACCCGCCATTTTCCCAAATACCGATGGTGGGCTTAACAGGGAATTGTATATTATTGCTTTGAATTAATTACTTGTTCTAATGGCATAGGTATATGTATTTGTATTCTTGTATTCTTATAATTTACTCTTACTTAGCAAATGTCCTTGCACCTGAATATTCTCACTGGAGAAAATTTGGATCAGGCACCTAGTTCAGCAAGGTCCCTCCTGTTGCAGGAAATGACCTCATGTAGCAGGAAATGACCACAAAGTTAGTGGTCTGCAGCATGACACACTTCGGTACCCTCTGCCACAGAAAAACGTACACCTTCAATTGAAAAGAGAGTTCCTGAGAGCCCAGGACCTTCAGACCTAACAGGTCTGCTGTTTACTCTGGGCCTGGTCTGTCTGTCAGAGTAATGTGAAGTGTCCTTACAGGATCCTCTGCAATTAAAAGCCTTATTAAGTACAATGTGGTCCAAAAGTATACCACAGTGCAGCTCCAGACACACAAGTCAAGTCTCATGAAGGTTCTCATGCATCTTCTAAGATGATCATTACAACCTTTCCCAAAACAGTACGACACACACACATACAAGTTTGTAATCCTTTCTTAGTGAGGACCATCCATTCATTTCTATAGGAAAAACCCTAAGCCCAATCACAACACCCTTACCCCCTACCGAGCCTTAACGTTAACCACAAGTAACCACACAAAATACAAGTCTGAGGACTGAAAAAATGGCCTCACTATTCACATTGGGGATGGTGGTGGCCTAGTGGTATGAGGAACTGGTTATGGACCAAAAGGGTATCAGTTCAAATCCCATCTTCCACCAGTGGGTCCCTGACCAAGATCCTTAATCCCAATTTGCTCCAGGGAGATTGTAATTCCCTGTAATTGGGTAATGTAAGTCACTCTGGATAAGGGTGTCAGCTAAATGCCATAAATGTAAATTTGCTATACTTGGTCCTCACAAGTACAGCAAAACCTGTACACACACAAAACTCCACCTTAAGTCACGCAGGTAAATTTAGCAAACCGGATCTCCTCATGTTACAGTAAGTGATCTGCGGCATGTCCCAGCTAATGGCTCCTGTGAAACTTCTTAGTAAACGGTGCCCTCTAATGGTACCATTTAACACTACACCCAGAGAAGATCATGACCTTATGAATATATATTTGCATTGGTGTCATCACTATGTATATAAATGGTTTGTAATTTATTTATAAAAGGGATCTCACCAGGATAATCCTGTACAACATTCACTGCTAGCTAAACCAATGGAAATGTGGTTCACCTGGTTAAATTTTCAAATGAACAACCGATTGGGTCTCGGCTTGACAGCAGTTTTGAAAGCTGATGATTCACAAGTAGCGAGACAGACAGAGAAGACACTCCACTGTCTGAGTGAAACACTACCCAGTTACTTCCAGACTGGGCAGAAGCAGACCTTACAAAGGCACCAGTTGTGAGTGCAGGAACTTTGGGGAGCTCTCATCTTCTCTGCTGAAAGCTGTGATCCCATGTCTGCCATAATAGATGAAAAGTTCCTGGAATTTACACCATTTCAAAAACTTTGCATACTGTATGTGGAATGTTCTATAATTCATGGGTAGATCACAGGAATCCCAAGTGACATTTTCTTGATTTCGTCTCCATCCAGTGTAAGTATGCATGCTTATAAAATCAATTATTGACTACATAGAATAATTCTGAAGGAGATCAAGTCAGAAGTTTTCAAAGCCTGGGGATCTATCATTTCTTTGACACCTAGAATATCAGTGTTTGCCATATAAAGAGAGGATCGGGAGCAGAGAGATCATGAAAAGCATCTTATGTCTGCAGCCTCTCAAATTTCTCACATATACCCTCTCTACTGCTCTTTTTGCCAAATCCTCACGGAGATCTACAGGATACACTGTGTCCCTTGGCTGGAATCCAGTCCATCACTAAATTGATAGGGGATGAAGTTCTTCACCCCACTGATTTAACTAACATGGTACGGTGTCTCACTCTGATAGAAATGCTTGACTTGTGCAGGTGGGGTGGACAAGCACCCTGTGATTTTGCAGAGATTTCGCATTTTGCAGAGCTGATCGGTCCAGATAAGCATTTCAGTCTCAGCCTGGAATATTGGCTAATAATGAAAATATCAAACATATTCTATAATATTCTATAACATGTCAGAAGGTTTGCACGGAAGGCTGCATTAACTACGATTAAATGAGCTCCAACCATACGCCAACACTGTGCATGTCAAAACACATCCTCTGTAACGTGCACTGAAGCAGCTTGCAGATATTTACATCACTAAATGTTATGTTTTCTTACCGTGGGGATTATGTGTGAATTCAATTTCACCAAAAGGAGGTTTTGACCTGCTTTTTGAAGATAAATTGCTGCAAGTTACAATGACTTAAAAGTCAGCGCTTTTAATCACACGATTTAGTTGCATGATAGACTTCCTCAACACGTTCAACCAGAACAGAACAGAAACCGGCACCTAGACATTTGTGATAAGAATGTTTTCGAGAAAAATGAAATAACCGGAAATAGCCTTAATCAATTAAATCCAGCCAGCAGAGGACCTTTGGCAGAGGTTAAATGTTATAAAGCAATTCAGAGGGGCATGGTAAGAGACGGTGGGCCTTAAACACAGAAAGAAGTTTGTTGCAGCACCAGCATTGCATAGTCCATACTGACAGCTGTTCTTCAGTCTTACTGAGACACTGGTGGCCTGAGATCCAGGCACTGTTATGTGCCTTTTCCATTACACCTGCAAATGTCTGTTCTGCTGGAAGCAGGAGGGATCCTGGGTCTAACCATGGACACACCTATCACACCCATTCAAGTAACTTACAAATCTTGAATATGTACTATGTACATTCACACAGAAGAATTATTTTAAAACCCTAAACAATTAATATATTTATTTTTGCATTTTCAAAGTAAAGGGTCCCTAAGAAAAATCTGTAGTACCAGCACATGCAGCATCATTTTTACCAAATGTCCCCATAGC